>JAQFVV010012452.1:2268074-2868074 GCA_028023455.1 Epiperipatus broadwayi | reverse complement strand
TCTAGTGCCTACTGCACACTAAATCTTAGTATCTTATGCAACCTTCCAACAGCCATATTTTACCTTATTAGCTAGCTATAAAGCTTTGAGTCCAAAATAAAAACAATGTTTTCAATTCCAGCTCATTAGCTTGTATTAAGTCATATAGATCTGAACTCATTCAGCATCCATACTTGTCTTTGGTTCTTTAATAACCACAGTCACCATAATTTTATTGGGCAGGATTAGTATTAAAACACTAAACATCATGTGATCATTATCTATGCTTAAACATCATCATCATCATCATCATAATTTATTTATTATTATTATTATTATTATTATTATTATTATTATTATTAATAATATTAATAATATAATAATAATAATAATAATAATAATAATAATAATAATAATAATAATAAATAAATAAATAAATAAATAAATACAGTATATAACAGGGAGATCCTATATCATCACTATGACAGATGGGAAATTAATATATCAAGTTAATGAAAATAAAATGATTATGATTTCCATATAATAATATAGCAAGCAAGGATGATTGAGACAATCATAAATAGAAAATAAATTTCATTTATATTAACATGGACATCAAATGGTTATTGTTTGTAGGGATAAGGGTTTGGAATATTAATTGAAATAAATTATAGATGTAAATTAAATAATTTATAATTTGTTTGTTAAAAATTTTAATACTAAAATGTTATTTATTGTAAATATATTTGTTAAATATATATAAATATTTAAATTAAAAACTCTCTGTATATTTTTCTAAATTTAATTTTCAATTAGTCATATCTTGTCACACACATATAATTTTATACATTTGCACTGATTTTCATATATCCATACCTATTCTTATACACCTACACACATTCATGCATATCAGCATTTTAAGTGATATTAATATAGCCTGAACTAGGCGACTATGCAGATTCTCCAAGTTTAAACCCAGGAATAATGAAAATGAAAGATGGTAAGGATAAGATGATTGTAGGTATATCATTTTTTATGTGATTATTAACCTCTCATCTCCCAGAAATGAAATTAAAGTATATGTGGGTAAATAGGTACAAGGATCCAAGATAAATTTATTCATTGTAATGAATTAGCTAACCTATTATCATACCAGATAGAAACCTGTTCCATAACAATGCATATATATGTAGTAAAACTTATGTCATGTATGCATGTTCAATATAAGGTAAATAATTGCATGTATATTCAATAGGAAGAAACAAATTAATTTGTTAAAGTATGGATAATTATTAAATGAATTAATCAGAATAGCTTATTTACATCTGATATTTTCATACAGATTGGGGGGTAGTTGTTCCGTGTCATGTGGCTGCTTGTTGACGCTGTTGTTTGCAAAAATAATGAAATTACTAGGCTGATGATTTTTTAGTTTCTGCTCTCCACCAATTTTTCAAAATATTTTTAAAAAATTTCCGACGATATTTAACAGAATTTACATTTTAAAAAAATATATATAACAGAGTTTGAAAATGTGTATTATTTTCTGAATGCAAATTAGAATTAGGTCTCATTTTATGTGGATTTATTTAATGCAATTTTGAAGTTATGCGATTCATGTTTCTTCTTAATATCTTTATATGTGGTTTTCTTTTATGCGATAAAAATTATTAGATCAGAAGACGAGCTCCGATAATGTGCTATTACTTTAAATATTGTAGATTTCACACACTCATGTCATATTTAAAGTAATAGCACATTATCAGAGTTCGACTTCCATCTAATAATTTCAATATTTTCAGCGCTTTATAATAGTACTGAAATAGATTTTATGCAACAAAAAAGTTCATAATTCACTTAAAATATTTCCCCATTTTATATACACACATTAAATTTTACAAGACTATAATGTAAATCTGTTCAAACATTATATATGAAAAATACTATGTATGTTGTAGTTTTTGCATTTTAAATCACGTTCTATTTTTGCTTTTTATAAAATGAGTATATAATCAATTAATCATTTAGTGTCCGCAAGTTTATTTTTAAAAGGTGAGTAACAGTGGTGGGCACAATTAAATTTGACAATTAAAATCTGATTTTTAATTGTAATTAACAATTTAAAAATTATGTAACGTGATCTGAAATGATGAAATTTGATTTTTAAACGGAATTGAAAATTAAAAAATTAAAGACAAAAATAAGAATTTAATTTTTAATTGTTAGTTTTAATTAAATTTTGCCCAACAGTGATGAGTCATTGTCTTTTTATTATCGTAAGTCTAGGTTCTTATTTTTATTTTAAACTTTTAGTTTACTCTAATGGAAAAAAAAAACACCCAAAAAAATGAATGTCTTGGAAACAAAAATTTCAATTTTAGATCGCTTAGCAAAATGGGAAGGATCAACAGCCATTGGAAAATGTTTTAGTTGTATTTCCTCTTGACTTCGTTTAAGGAGAAGCTACAGTACCTCACTTCATATCACTTCATGACGAATCTGATGTCTCAAATAGCGATAATGATTAAAATATCGTACATGTATGAAAAAAATGTAAATTATGCATAAAATATATTGTAAAATTAAATACTGTAGTTAATAAAAAAAAGTTTGCCTTGTATCAATTTTTTCAAATTTGAAATTTTTTATTAGTCATATTTTATTTTCTTATTTTTTTTTTTATTTTACGTTGTTGCCTTGCTTTTATGCGATTTTTGGAAAATTACAGTATGTATCCTCCATTTTTCAACATAAGTTAAGTCTATTTTTGTGTGATTTCTTTTGTGCACATTTTCTGAGGAACCTATCTACTGCATAAAACAAGACCCAGGTGTATATGCACTAGTCTGATTAACAAAGCTGTCAGCACATAGCATTGGAATGTGCAGGGGGACTCCAATGGTCTTGTCAATCCAAAAGAGCAGCCAATACATGATCTAGTCTGAGCTAACCAATATTATGATTTCAAAAACAACGGACAATGGCAGCCATTGTATTACTCTCATAGCTGTTTTTCCACAAGTGCGCCTTTTCGCATGACTTATGTGAAATGCTTCAACAACCTACCCTTTTGCAATTATTTTCAACTTCAAAGATGTGTAGGGAAATGGGGCAATTGACTTACAATTATTAGTATGTAATAGTACATCAGGTAAGGTATAAGATCCTTAATTCGAATGCACATAAATACTTATGGCCTGTTGAATTCCATACATCCTCACATACTATGGTAACAATATATGAAGTGTGTGCTATTTACATAGTGATGCAAAGCACAGTGTGAAATGGCATTTATGCCTGTTAACAGCTAATATGAATAGAACTGTTCTAGAAGCTGTAAGTTGGGCCACATGAACAACATATTTCAGTGCTTTTGCAAGCAACAGTGCCATCAAGCAGATGCATGACATGGTCAGAACAACTACATATTGGGATAAGCTTAAATTTCTTTATTAAATCAATATTAGTCAAATTAGGCTACATGTACATTTTCCTCTAATTTGAAATTATAAACATGCACATACTATATTTCATGTTCTATTTTGATAGATACACTAGGTTGCCTAGATCATATTTATAAAGTGTAAATAAATTAACATTGTTATTTATTTAATTCAGAATCATAAATCTTATTTATTTCATTTCTTACATCACCCAAGTAGACATAGACAAGAAAGTTTTAATTCGCAATAAGCTCAACATAATTATAGTCACCTGGACAACTAATATTCTTTAGAACTCATCTATTAATGCCTAGCATATTCATGAGGGCAAACAATTTCTATTAATCATCTAGATTTCCAATTGTGATGGTATGAATGAGGGAGTTAGATTCCAGTTCATGTACACCTATATAATCCTATTATTAATACATGTACTTTTGTATTTCTTGAATGCTCAATTTAATTAAATTTAATAGTATCTGTGTCTTAGGCAATATAGACTGTTGATTTGTCATAACAATCTCTTTTGTTTGGGCTTATTAATATGAAGAAGATGCTTTAACCAAGTCTATAATAATTTTTTGCTACTCCCACTTCTATTGTTGCAATACACACACACACACACACATATATATATATGTGTGTGTGTGTGTGTGTGTGTGTGAACTCCCAAATGTAAAATTTTTCTTATCATAGCAAACTGCTATTCAATGTTTGAAATATTGACAAAAATATTTATTTTATTTCTACTAATGATTACATAAGCTTAATTAATTATGTTAATTGTATAGATATATTGTGAGTATATACATATATAAATAGGAAATGCATTTTAGATATCGTAGATGTCATGTATATATATATTAAATTGCCATATCAAATAATAAATCATTTAAATTTTAAGAATTCTGTCATACCTTAAAATTGTAGTAGTAGTAAAAAATCAAATCATACATCACCATGATTTAATTTAAATTTAAATTTATTACTTAAAATTGTAGGCTTAAAAACTGACTTATTAGCTCTAATATAACTTAAATTTATCCTTTTTTTCTAAATTCTTAAATGAAGTATGTTTAAATTTATAATTATTCTCATTGAAAATTTGCTACTGTATTATATATAATATATTTTCCATTTCATATAACTTATTATGTTATGAAATATTGTTATAACTAAGCATTGGTCAGAAGTATTGCAAAATATTTACTTAATCAGTCAGACCAACATGTGCAATCAAAATCTCATTAAAATCTAAGAAGAAATATATATTAATAAATGATGACTTCTGACTCACTCTGATGACTTATATGATTATGATTCAACTTTTTAAACCATTGACAATTGAGGTTTTATCTGATTACTGCATTAAGAAAATTTGAAATAATTACATAAAACAGGAGGGAAAATAAACTTTTTTTTATTAACAGAATCAATATATATAGTTTTTGAATTAAAAAAAAGATTAAAAATCTCCAATTGAAAATTTATGTATGTTAGCAAGATTGGGATAAGGAAATAATAAGATATCACAAACAAACAATGACAGAATAACTTATTTTATTTAACACAGCATAAATTTATAAAAATGATCAAATACATAAAAAGATAAAAATCGATAATTTACAATTTGGATAACATTTTGAATGACAGATCACTTATTTAGAAAACCAATAAGTGATTTCCAAACTTTGGTCAAACTAAAAATAATCTTCATTTTTTATATTTTATTAAATGATTATATCAAACTGAAAAAGATACATATTATAATTTGTTATATATCTACAAATTCCATCCATCTACATATAGATCAAACAATTAAGGCAATGGATATTACAATCAAACAAAACAATGCTTTTGAAAATCACTTATCATAATCCTATTTTCAAAATGTATCTTTACCCATTATCAATAGAAACCTGTTAAACTCCCACTGGCACTATAATTTGTGATATGAGATTTCAACTAAAAATATCTCTTTTATCATTAATAGAGAAACCCTTTCAAAAAAAAGTTAATTTGTTTAATAGTTGCAATTGTTTACTTAAATATCAGCATTAATAAACATATCAAGGGAATAGAGGTAATTTTTTGATTAATATTGACAGAAAAATATGTATGACTTTTATTTATTTATGAGTTTTCCATTGTTGTGTTTTTTTATAATTATTAAATATTTATTTCATAATAAATATGTGATATTTATGTATAACTTTTGCTTGAATACATTTAACAAATGGAAGAAAATTAACCTGTTGAAAATATATACATTTTTTATTGATTTTAATATTTCTAGGATTTTTTTTCATTTTTAGAAATTATGACTTTATCTAAATTAAAAAGATTTAAAGAAAAATAAGTCATTTTTTTTTATTAAATTCATTTCTTCAGATTGGAGAATAAAATAAAAAAATTTTATGTTAATAGTTTCATTGCTATTTTTTTATACGAAAAGTTGATACTTTATATTTTAAGTTTACTTTCATTACTTAAATTTATGCTTTTAAGAAAGTTAATTAAAGCATAAAGATTTGATGATTTTTTGTTTTTTTCTTAAAAGATGCAACTGAATAAAAAAAAAGTCCATGAGTATATTTCAAAACAACATGAATGAAAGAATTAAATTATTAACTTTTTGCATATAATTACCAGGTCTTTAGAAACTATATTACCAATATATGTTAAAAGATTAATTGTTTACTATAAAAGATACATTATATCAGATCTTTATCTTTTGCTGCTCAGTGAAGTGGTGAATGATTCAAGAGTTAAAGATTCCTGATTCAAACTCAATCTGTCATCTCTGGTTTTCAAATATATAGACGTTGAGCAACTAACCAATCATTATTAAATATATATAATTTTTTACACATATAAAAATAAAATGAATTACATTTGTTGTAAAATTCATAAGTAGCTATAGAAATAATAATTTTTCTCAAAAAAAAAAAATTAAAAAATATTTTATGAATAATATTATTTATTTAAACTTATTCATTTAATTGTCATAATTATACATTTTGATATCACCTATAACTTGATGCCAAATAAAAACTTTAGAGTTTATTTGATTAAATGTGAAACCTTTGAAAATTTTAAGATTGAAAAATGTAAAATATAAATTTTATAATTTGACAAGTTTGAGAGTACAGCAAAACAGATATCATTGGTTTATATTAATTAGCATAAACTTTCATTTATGTTTTAAAAATATGTGTCAGTCTTACACATATATAAATTTTCTCTCAAAGATTAATAAACAGATTATTTTGGTTGAGAATTGAGATTGCATGTATATATGTTCTGAAAATCTATGTCAATGATTACAAGTAAATAACATTAAATCTATGGCTGGTATAAGTAGCAAATAAGTTATGACTTATTTATTTAGAAGACATATATTTAAGAATTCTAAGTTATATAGGCTTATTTGCATACTTTATCATTATTAATCAGAATTAATGATTATAAAGTTATTTCATCAATTAGGCATTTAGTAAAACTGGAAAAAAATAAGCATTACAGTAATAATGGTTATTTAAAAGTTTATGATGATGGTTTTGTAAATGTAATTATATGTTGAACTATTTCCATTATCTAATATTAATTATTATATGTTTTTAAGAACATTTAAACTTTTTAAATATATTCAATTGTTAGTAATACACATAGATTAGTATATAGCTCAATGCTTCAAGTAGTATTATTCTCCTCTCTTTTTTGAGTATTATTGATCTGATCATGTCACCACTAGCAAGAGAATTGAATTTAGGACCTTTAGATTTATGAATATTGAATTTGAGGCAATACGCCAACCAACTATGCTATTCTGTCACAACAGTCAATAAAAATTTCATATACATATCTGTTCTATTGGTCTCTCCATGTTTTTGTTAAAGATGAGGCTAATGAAAGATAATCAAATGATTTAAATTATCACACTAAGTTCATCATTATCATATGAACAGTTTCTTTAAATTTTCTTCATTGTGCTTTTTTCTCACTATGCAATATTTCTGCCTTATGTTCATTAATAATAATCTGTTTTTTCTAATCTTCCCTTTGTGTTCTTTTCATCACTTTTCAATAGGGCAACTGGTTTTACCATTGCATATCCTTCCATATTCACATGGTATACCATAAATGCAGTTTTCAGTATTTTAAGTTTAGGTTTTGTAGAGTTAGGATTCCTCATGTCATCATTGATTGCAGATTTTCTTTAGTTTATTTGCTAATCATGGTATGAACAGTATTTATAATTGTTTTTTTTCTTTTTCTTTTTAATTTTTGTTGTCTAATTAAGATTTTCTTAATGATAGTTGATGGAGCTAGGACTTCCCCCTCCAATAATAGTGGATTAAAGTGAGTTTAAAGTGAGAAAAGGTGAAAGTTACACTTGAAATTGAAGGTAAGAACTCTATCTTTAATTTTTAATTGAAGATGAAGAAAAATTCTAAGTTGTCTGACACTAATGAAGAAGTTTCCAGCATCATTGTGAAAATGAACATGGAGGGAATCACTTCAAGGAAAAAAACAAGATAAAGAAACAAACGCTGTTTCAAAGAATAGAAAATTTCAGTAGAAGAGGATAGAGCAACAAGAAATTATTCAGAAGAAATTAAACTATTCTATATTCAACATTAGTGAACAAGAGGAAAAAAACAGTGACATAAATGTTATAGAAGGTCCTGAAACATTAAAAGTAAAAAAAAAAAAATATTAAAATAAAACTCCAAATGGAGTACAGAAACATAAAAAAATGAAGGAAAAAAACTTGGAAATGGATAAATATAAAGAAATCTAATAACATATCCAATAGTAACAATCAGCAACCAAGAAAAGAACTAACTTTTTATTCCAAAAACCTAAGTTATGCAAATGTGTTAAAGTCTAATGGAAATAGAGATATAGCAAAAAATAACATTACACAAGAAACCTACAACGATATAATGGACTTAATGGAGAAAGGATATGAGGATGTCATGGTTTCACAAGAAGAAGGGGAAAAATATAACAAAATGGAACAAAAAATTATTGACCTGGAGATCTTTAACAGAATAAATGATGAATTTAATGCATCGATCCCAGTTCGATTATACAGATCTTTCCAGAATTATCACAATGAAAAATCATTGATTTTAGCAGTGACAAATGAGCAGTCAGTTATTCAAGTTGCCGATAGAAGTTTTATGCTGAGGACCAAGAAACTATGGGGCTCGGTGTGTCTCTAGGAAAAAAGAGCAGAAATGCTGGTACTTACAAACATGGCAACATTTAATTTCACACTAAAGAAAGACACATCCCCGTTGAACATTCCCATGGTGCATGCATCAGATAGCTCATCACTGGTGATCTCATTTTTTGGAGTATCACCAATATTTTTTTGTGAAAAAAAAAATGCACCTGGTCAGAGATTGTCTAGCCAGGATTTGCAATGAATATAAAGAAAGAATAAATTTCATTAATGTAATACTCAGGAAATGAAAGCATACAGCTCGATTAGACTGATAGAAAGTAAACAAAAGTGGAAAAAAACAATGAGTGGTTGACTAACAGAAAAATAGAATTAAAAAAACCAGAAAAGAAATACAAAAGGATCAAACTATAGAACAAAATAGAAAAGATAGAGTGGTTCATGGGCAATTGCAAAGCATGTCTTCAAGTGTCATGATAACAAAATAATGACATCTATCAAAAGGAAACCTAAGAAAAAAGTCAAAACCAACATAGGGAAATGAGATGGCTGGGTCTTGGATGAAAGTCAAAAAGATGACCACCTTGGTTCATCTGATTCTGAAATCTTAGATGAAGGGAAGAAAAAAGGGGGGAAATAGGAAGACAACAGAAGGAGGAAAATGCAAAATACTGAGCACAATAACCAAGATCATCAAATACAAGGACAAGATGTAGTCAAAGATTCAGAGAAAATAAACTTAATTCCTCTCATTTCGAGAGACTTGCCCCAACATGTACAGAGTGTAACATGGAAAGAGTCAGTGCTTGAGAGAGGGGAAAATTGAGCTGACTCAATGGAGAAATAGTGAAAGATAGTGGTGGGGGCTTGATCTAGCCCTGACCAACTCAACCACCATAATATTATGAAACTCAAAATAGTTGGAATCAATCTTAGTGATTAAATTCCCTTGGATGAGCCTATGCCATCAAGAATTAGAAAAGTACTCTCCACATATATTATGCATGTCAGAGACTAAACTACACATCAATTCTAGTAAATAAATAGAAGAGCTGATGGAAAATTTTGTTTTCTCTAAATGTTCAATATCCTTCACAGATTCTGTGGGAGTAGTTATTCTGATCAACAAAAAATTCTCCCTCTCCTCATTCCAAATCATACACATAGATAGTAACATATTAATCATTAACTTAAAATATGATGGGTTTAAACTCAATATAATATATCTATACATTAGGAAGTCCCCACCATTGATACATAAAGTGATACATACATTTAATATAGCACTGTCAAGAAATCCATCTCCATCAATCCTACTGGGATACTTCAATATAGCAGACAATAAATTTAATGCAAAATTCATCCATTTATTGAACAGGAAACTAATGTGTGGGGACGGATTCTTTTCCCCTGGAGGCCTTTTCTTTTTATACCATGAAATATGCCTCATTACTCTCCAGACATACATTTTATGATGAGGCTATTCTTGTGCCTGATGCCTTCTCAGACTATCTAGCCCTAGTATTTGAAATCAATGTGGATGTTGGGTTCTTGGTATAAAAGAGTAATGATAAAACTAGAAGAATGCTAGTTAAGTCACCTACAACGGAATTGATAATTTTGGAAGCTTATATTTACTTCAAAAAAATTAATATCATGGCATCCCCCCCCCCAATTGAATCCTGGTTCTCATTCCTGGGAATTCAACAACCATTAAAAAAGCATCATACGTGTAAGAATACTGAAGGATTTGGAAAAGATTGATAACAGGCTGGGGAGGCACCCATGATACCCACAATGTCAATACAATAATAAAACTAAAAGGACTATATAAAAAGAAACAAAGGACATTAGCAGAATACATTTCAGTAAAAAAAACAAAAGTTTTTATCCAGCCAACACTGCTGGACAAAGGGTTATACAAGATGGGTGCTGGGGCAAGAAAAAACCAATTGACACCATCATTGCTGTTAGCAAAGGGAGAATACCATACTGGACTGATTATGCTTCAGAAGATATATGAATACTTTAAAATAAAAATGTAAAAGGCAAGCAAAAAGAACAGATGTGGGAAAAATACAAAAAGGAAAACATGGGATAACACAAAATAATATTAGACAAGTTGAAATCCCTTTCAGAAAAAATTGATCCAGGACCACATATGTTTCCCTGATTCCTGCTCCTGCACCTAAGCAATTTTTTGGTTCCAATAATTCAGGGGATGATGGACCAATTGGCATGGGGGTGTTGTAACATTGAAGGGTTGTACCCTATATCATTAGTCTCCTTTTTAAAAAACAAATTATCCCCTCAGAGCTTTCTCTTTAGACCTATATGATATCACTAATGATAAAAAATAATAGAATTAATTATTCCAAGACAAAATCCTCACTCATATATCTCAATCACAGTTTGCAAAAAAAGGGTACATCTACTGCCAATGCCATATGCCAATTTAAATTAATAACAGATCATGTAAAGGGATGAAATAAATCTTGTCCTATCATGGCCCAACTGGATATTTTGGCAGCATTTGACACAGACTGACTGGAAATCCTGTTGGATATACTGAAAAAATATTCTGTACCAGATGTGTTCACCCAAATTATAGACAATTTATTGTGCAATAGATATTTGTAACCCTGGATGAAAAGATAACACCCAGCTTCAAACCACAATTCTTGATTCCCCAGGGATCTCCTCTAAGTGTATTATATTTCATAGCACATATAAACCCACTGCTCATAGAAATAGAAGGAAATCTAGCAGATCTTTATACCCATAATAAATAACAAAATTAACCACATATCCTACATAGACAATATAATGGTATTCCTACCATCAAAAAGATATAGTAAAACTGGGAAGAATGCTGAAACAGTAGATAAAGGATTTTGGGTTAGAATTTAACATGAACAAATCTGGAGCATGGAAACTGACTTTGAGCAAAAAAATGCCTTCAAAATTTATGGCAGACTTGCAAAAGTTCCTAGGATTCCTGATTGCAAAATCTCCATCAGTGATGAGAAGGGATATTCAAATTCAATACTAGTTGCCACCCAAAAGATAACTAACACCCTCTCTAAAGTGCATCTATCAATCCATGGGAAGGTCTCACTGCTAAATATGTTAGTATTTCCCAGGATAAACTATTACCTACCTGGGATTAGCCTTACCAGAGGATTTGGAAAAAAAAATTAATTCCATTTACTCAAAGCTATTATGGAGGGGTGGCTATCAGCATAAGAAAGATGGAGAAGCCCAAAAAACTAAACAGAATGTCCTTACACTCAATTTCAACATACTATTTTCAAAAGGCATTTAACTCAATACATAAATACAACCAAAAATATCCTAACAAGGAGCACATAATCTCAGTAATTCCCACTGATCACCCCCCACCAAACAAAGATACATGGTTAACTGCAATGTGGGAGCACATAAGAAAATATATACAGCCCTCAGCTCTAACATTTGCTAACAAGATCTCATATTGGGAGGCATACAACTTGATCAATGGGGGGATAGGGCTCATCCCCGGTATGCTGGAGATAACCAACAAGGGGATAGCCTCCAAGTTCAGATATTGGAATCTAGAAGGTAAATATTTAGACTGTGCTCCCTACAAATGCTTTTCTAATATACAAGAGAGGGTTCACTAAGATCAATCCCATATGCCAAATTTGCAAAAGAGAGAGACCATAGGACACATACTTTACATATGTCAGGGACTGAGTATCCATAGAAATGTAACAAATGCTTATATAAAAAAAAAATAAACATATCATTACATCCCTCAAGGACTGCAATAAAAAGGGAATATACCCACTTATAAGAATTTCAACATTCCTGGTCTTTTCCATTCAGAAAATTAGATGTAAACTAATTCTTGGACAATCACAAAATAGCACTAAAATACTAATAAATTTTATTAAGGAAATCAATAAGAGTGACAAATCAATAGTGCCAGAAGAAATATTTAAGGCCACATGGGTTTTGTGTGATTTACCAATGCCAGTTAACCTGTTTTGTAATCTCATCTCGGATTGGCTGAGGATATAGATATATGAATTAATAATATCGATATCAGATCTTACATTGTAAACATTTATAATCACTGAGTAAAATGTAAAATCTTAGGTTTTTAAACAAGCATTTTTTGCTTTATTCAATAATGTTTTGTGTTTCTGTCAGGATTGGTTGGGTATATTAAAAAATTTCCTGTATATGTGAATTTTCTATCTAAAAATTATATTTTTGTTCTTGTTTAAATTCTATTACAAAATTAATTGAAGTGAATTTATTAGTAATGTGTGTCCTGAATGTCTGCAAAAATGCTTCATCATGTGACCATATAACAAATGTATTACATAGTACAAACAGACTTTAGCTTAATATGGAATAGGGTTTGGCTGAAGTTTCAAGTTCTCTCACTTATTTGTTGCTAAGCAGTCACAGAGTAAATCCATACATAACCATCCCTTGATTCTTCAGAAAAATTCTGCATGTTGTATTGAAAATATGTTTATGTTATGTAGAATGTTAGGATTTCTATCATATTATCAATAGGACTGTTCTGGCTTTTAAGCTATTATTCATCATTTAGTCTTTTCCTTATAATAAACAATGTTTTATTCTAACTAAGCTTTACACATCAATACTAACCAATGTCAGTTCTTTCAATATTCATGTTCTTAATTAATTTCACACAGTGCTTAGAATCCATGACAAATGACTGTATCTTGCATATCAAAAAAGGTTGAACCTTGAGATGAGATCTTGATAAGTTTTACCAAGATGAATTTCTAGAACCAATAATAAATCTTAATGGAACAAGGTCCTTATGGATTTTTAGGTAGCCCATAAATATAGGGAATTTTGCTGAAATAGTATGTTAATTTGCTTTTTTTTTCTGAATCAGTGAAACAACTGTGAAGTTTTTTTTACATAATGCTTATAACTGCATTTTCCCACTTTTTTATACTGATATACAATAAGGAACTGCATATCAATAAAAAAAAAAAGTAGGAAAAATTCTATACTATGTACAAAAACTGAGTTACAAGTATTAGTTAGAACGCACTGAAGGGTATTTTACTGATTCAAAGCAAATTAACATTATATTTCTGCAAAGTTCTCATCTTGATTTCTACCTACAATCCATAAAGAACCACATTCCATTATGTCTTATTGTCACTTTTAGAAACTATCCTTATCAAAACTTCTCATTTGGCAGACAAGATATAGTTCTTGACCAGGATTATAAGCATTTTATAGAATTAATCAAGAACATGTACATTGAAAAATGTGGCATACTGTTAAGATTTCACTGTGTAATGTTTTATTCACAAATGTACCCTGTGATGAAACATTGCTTAATATAAGGAAAAGATTAAATGATGATAATAGCTTATAAACCAAAACTTTTTTTTTATTAATAGTATAATAGAATTCCTCACATTCTCTGTTATAAAAACATACTTTCAATTCAACATGAAATTTTTCCAATTAAATCAAGAAATTGCTAAGGCATTGTGGACACACATCACTAATATATCCCTTTCAATTAATTTCACAATAAAATCAGAACAAGAACAAAAATTAACATCCATAGATGTTCTTGTGTCAAGACTCCCTTGGGAGAAAATCAAAACTACAATTTACAGACCCTCCCTCAAAGAAAAATACTAACATGCATTACCAATTGTGACAGAAACACAAAATATAAATTATATTATCATCTAGTAAACCTAAACTTAAAATGCTGAAAAACAGAAACTGCATCTACAAAATATCATGCGAATGTGAAAGGATATATATGAGTAAAACCAATCATCACATTGAAAAGTAACTAAAGGAAAACAATCTGATAATTAGACATGAAAAGACATATAACTAAATATAACTATAAACATAAGTGGAAAAATAAAAAAAATATTGAGCAGACAGCAAAAACATAAAGAAAGAAATGTAAAAAAGCTGCTCAATAATAAAAACAACAAACCCTGAAGTCAACCTAATTTGATATAATTCATAATATTTGAAAATCACTTATTAACCTTATGAAAAGTCAGGAGGACTATTATAGATATGAAATTTATATTGACTGTTGCTTTTGACAGAAAAGCTTACTTTATCAATGTTATCCTAAATTCATTATTTAGATTTTATCTAAAAGTCCCAGATTCAATTCTCATGCTATTACTGTCAGTGGTCATATATAATACCACTTGAAATATTGTGTTATATAATAATCTATGTGATATTACAAACAGTTGAATGTATTTGAAAAGTTTGAATAAAGTTTAGAATTTTTTTAAAAATATTTAACAATCAATATTAAATGATATAAGTAGTCAAATGCATATTAAATGATTTATTGTTAGAGAGTATATACAAAGTTGAAGCACTTAAGAGTTAGACCTGGACCATGATCCATGGATATTTAACTCTAGAACCAACCACTTATTGCACTAAAATCATACAGGGCAATAAATTCTTGAAATTTATTGGTATACATATTAATCAAATTATAACATTATTTTGAAAACAAATGTAAGAATTTGAACACTTTTTCTGAAGGTTTGTGATGATGGTGTTCTAGTTATATTTATATATCGAACTATTTCCATCATTTAATATTAAATATTGACTGTCTTTAGAAAAATTTAACTATTACATTCAATAGAAACATCAGATACTTATCTCTACTTTTTCATAAGAGCAAAGTTGATTTTTTGTTTTCATAATTATGAGTCACACTAGGTTAACTTATGGGGTTATTTGCCATTATTATGTGAGCAGCTTCTTTGGATTTTCTTCTTTGGATCTCTTCTCTATCTAATATTTTTTTTAGTTTTTCCAATTGAACATATGTTCATTGATATTTACATGATATGTATCTTAGACACATCTGTTTTCTCTCTTCTAATCTTCAATCTGTGCTCTGGGGCAACTGATCTCACCAATATACATTCTTTCACATTCACATGGTAATTCATAGATGCAGTTTTTGTTTTTCAGCATTTCAAGTTTAGGCTTTGTAGATGTTAGAATTACTGAGAGTGTGATATGGCTCTGCAAAGCTGTTCCGATGTTATACTGATTGCAGCTTTTTTTTAATGTCTGCTATTTTTGATACGTATGGATACACTACAGTAAAAATGATTGTTTTTATGGTTCTTTTTGTTGTATATTAACGTTTTATTAATGGCAACTGATAACTATTATTTATAAAAGTTTGTTTTATATGGATCTTTTCTTTGTCTTTGGAAGCATGGTCAGTTGGTTAAAGCATTATCTTAAAATTCAAAAATCTAAGGGCCCAGGTTAGAATCATCACTGATCAGGCGAGCAACATAGATTTTTTGAGTTTCAGAATCTGTCATTCTACCAGAGCATTAAACCATTCAGAGTGTTTCAAAAATGATTTATATGCCCCATAAATAATTTATTTACTGATGCAACTACACTTTTATTAATAAATTATGTATATTTCAAGAGCTTCTAATTTTGAAAAAATATTAATATTAATTGACATCATCAACATTTAACCTTTTAATCTACAGATTTTAATACTCTCAGCTACATACAAACAATGGGATCTCTACTATATCATTTGGTCCTTTAATTTTTGATCACTTTATACTACTTTTACAATAATGATTATATTTTTTCAAAATTATTGCATTACATGGAATGTTGTTGATTTGCACCAAATAAATTAAGAACCATAACCAGTTGACTTACATATAATCAATAATAAAAAAAATCCTGATTTCACATGCCCATAAATGAATCCCATTTTGATGTTTGTGAAGAATATATAGTATTACAATTACCTTTCTGTTTTTGATTAATGCATTAACATTCATCTGATGTATTTATTTGTATAGGTAATCAAATAGGTTTTAAGATAACCATATAAATACATTTTAAGTATGCTTGAAAAAATGTTCACTCTCTGAATGATTTAAATCTAATATTATGGACATTCATCAGAATATTTAACAAAATTTAAAGATTTTTTTTCAATATTATTTTAAGGAAAAAAAAACCACATTCTTTTAATCAGTACAAAAGACAATTTAACAGTTTTATGATCAATGAAGTTTAATAAAGTTCTTCAATACTGACAAGTACAAAATGTTTTTTCCAAACTCCATAATTACAATTAATAAAATCAACATAGCAACAGTTTGATACCTGAAATTATTTAATGCAAACACATCTTATATATAAAATAAACTATGATTCTATTTTCATGAATGATTTAAAAATAGCAATAATCAGATAGTTAATTGCTCATGATGCTACATGACATTAAAGCAATGAAAGAGATATGTTAAATATCAGTTCAAGAAATATTAGCTATAGAGTTTATAACTCTAACACTGCTTTAGATTGCAAAAAGCCATGAATGACTTCACTTTATTTAAATTACAATAGCAAACAAAATTCCAAAAACTTTTATTCCCACAAAAAAAAATTAACAATAATTTAAATTATTAAAATTTGTAAAACAATAAACCATATACTTTTAAAAATTATGAAATATGTGCATTGGAATTGAAGTTTTCTCTAAAAATAAAATCAAAAAACTTCCAATAGTCAAGCGTTGTTAGCCGAGAGGTCATCACAGCCGCCTTGCAAGTGAGTACTTGTTTGCAGATGGTTGTGGGTTCACATCCCGGCCGGTGCTATGACATATGAAAAAAAAAACTTCCAATAGATTTTAATGGCAACAATAATAAACAACTTGCTATAATTTTAAAAATTTATAAACTTTAAAACAAGTATGATAATCTTCATTGATAACGATACATGTGTTTTATTGCTTTGGATGTTCTTAATATCAGAAGCATAAAAGACATTGTTTTGTGTTTCTTCATCAAGTAAAAGATGCAAAGGCTTGCTACTAGGTGTAATTCTTATCCATACAAATAATGCATAATAGCACAATGTTCTTTAGTACCAAATGTTTTAATGACTGAAGCAGGTTACTGAACATATTCATGCATGGTTGTTATTTATACAGTGAATAAGCAACACATATATAAAACTTCATTAATCCTGTAATGGTTTCTTGTCTTTCATTTGAAACTTTTATACTGATTTAGATTAATAAATCATTCCAAAGAATTTAGTAACTACTACATTCTTCTGAATGATATATACATAGTTAGAAAAAGAGATAGATAGAGCAGGAGGGAGGGGGAAGGAGGGAGAGGCAGAAGGGAGAAAGGAAGAGAAGGGGAGAAAGAGGGAGAGGAGAGGGAGGAAAAGAGAGGAAGGGGAGAGGGAGGGAGAAAGGGGGGAAAGGAGAAAGGGAGGGAGAGGCCAGAGAAAGAGATTTAGAGGGGGAGGAGAGATGATGGCTGACCGTACGGATGGACAAACGTACGGACGGACAAATGGATGGGTAGGCAGGCAGACAGACAGACAGACAGACAGACAGACAGACAGACAGACAGACAGACAGACAGACAGACAGACAGACAGACAGACAGACAGACAGACAGACAGACAGACAGACAGACAGACAGACAGACAGACAGACAGACAGACAGACAGACAGACAGACAGACAGACAGACAGACAGACAGACAGACAGACAGACAGACAGACAGACAGACAGACAGACAGACAGACAGACAGACAGACAGACAGACAGACAGACAGACAGACAGACAGACAGACAGACAGACAGACAGACAGACAGACAGACAGACAGACAGACAGACAGACAGACAGACAGACAGACAGACAGACAGACAGACAGACAGACAGACAGACAGACAGACAGACAGACAGACAGACAGACAGACAGACAGACAGACAGACAGACAGACAGACAGACAGATAGATAGATAGATAGATAGATAGATAGATAGATAGATAGATAGATAGATAGATAGATAGATAGATAGATAGATAGATAGATAGATAGATAGATAGATAGATAGATAGATAGATAGACAGGTAGATAGATAGATAGATAGATATTCATTATGGGCTACTAAAGTGTTTACTATTTCAGTTATTTATTTATTACCAAAAATAAAATTGCTTTGGCAAATTATATTTGAACACCAATCCAATAAGCAAAACACGATTATTTCCTCCAGGAACTTTGTGCTCCTGGGACAGAAATTCTTACCAAAAAACTAAATTATCAATCAGTATGTCTATTACCAAAATTTTTCCTTATTACTTAAATTTTCTTTGATTTAAAATAGGATAGATTTATTCTAGTATTTCAACTGTATAATATATCATAAATAGAATGAGCCTCAACATCATTTAGATGTACAAAATTTTGATTTATAAATAATGATTAAAATAAAAGATTGATTTCTCAAACTCTTGTTGAAGGAAATCCTTGTCCTCAAAAATCAAAGTTAAATGGAAAATGTAATCAAATCTCAATTTGAAAATCACTTCTCATAAAAATAAAATAGAAGACAGTTTATACAAGTAGATTTGGTTAAAAAATAAATAAAAAAAGTGATAAAATATTTTAAGTATTCTTTTTCAATTTTTATATAATATTAAAAAGTATTCTTTAGAAAAATGTTGGCATTTATCAAGCAAAAATTGTGAAATATGGAATAAAATTTAAGACTAGATTTTTATTCCAATAAACACAAATTCATGCAGAATATTAGCCTTTCAAAAATATCTCTGCTCCAGTTATATTTTTCAATTTATTTATTCAAAGAAAAAAAAATTATCTTCAATTCTTTTCTACGACTAACTAACTTCATATGAAGAATATATATTGCCTAAATTGGATATTCAGCAATTATCTCAAATAATCACTTAAAATCTATATAACTCATATTGAAGTTTATTTTACCCACTGGTTAAATATATATATATTAATACATTTAAAAAACTCCTGGATTTATTTTAAATTCAATGCAAAGTCAGTAAATAAATTACAAATGATTATAAAAAGTAAAAATAATTATATGAACCCCCAGGAATGGCATTTATTTCTCATCGTAATGTCTGTTAATATTGATATACTTGCACCATAACATTACAAATTCCTTAAAACCACTGTCATAGAAAACTTTTGTCTATTGTCTTAGCTAACTGTATACATTACAGAGTAAAAAAAATGTATCAAGTTGTAATAGTTTGAAGTGATAAGCACTTAGTAGTAATAATAGACTCAACTGCATGTTCTTAGTGTATTCTTGAAATAGTTAACATTTTACCATCCTGATTATGACAAAGTTAGAATAAGAAGCCACCCATTTTTAGATTCATACGCAAATCTGTTATTTCTATTAAAACTATACACTTCTAGTAGTCTTATTTGGACATTTTTTCAGTAAACTGCACAAAAATGGTAGGTAGTAAGTTAACTACATTTTATATATAATTTAATATGCAAATAAAAATTAAATTAAAGGTACAGTGACTAAATCTATATAAATCAAACATTTAAACATTTCTGTGCACATTCCAGTTTTATTTAAGAACATTCAAGAAAATTAATTAAAGTCATTCAATTTATTCATCATTCATTTGCTATCACTCACTAAGTTATAATTACTAAAGACTAATATTCTAAAAGAGTTTATGAAATCCCCTTAGAGAAACAAAGAAAAAAGAGAAAATTTTCTTTCTAATGAAATGTGAGAAAACAAAAGGAGAAATAAGGAATCGAGATTATTTGTCCAACTGCCTAATGACATTGACAGAATGCAAGTGAGGGTGTCTTTTACACATGTACAAACTTACATCACTGTTGACACCAGAGACTTAAACATCTTTTAAATGTTTCTTATATTAATTCCATCCAAATGGGATCTTGGAAACAGCTTGGCACTGGTGTGGCTTAAAGAATTCTTTATTAGCAGGCATTTCATCAATTCCTGACTGCTGGAGAGCCTTCATATGGGACAGTTCAAATAAACTCTGATCTGTTTGTTCACAACATAGACAATGATGAAATAATTACAAAGGACTTTCTTTCAGAAAGAAATCAGATTGAATTTCAAGGCAGCAGTTAATTACATTTCTTATTAAAGGTTTAATATATATATAGATTGACATATATTAATTAAACTAAGATGTATTACAAAAATATTTTATGAAACATTATAAATTTGATTGGATATGTGTGTATATATATTTAATTATACTTCACCAATAAAGAAATAAGTGCCTAAAGCAAGATTACTAATCATATTGAATAAATTATTATCACAGTAACAAATAACTATAATTTATTGAATGACTAGAGTTAATTGAAGAGTTGCATTATGAAATGCAACTTGCAAGCCATTTACCTTTTTCAGTTGCCTTTATATATGTGTGAAAAAAAAAAAATGTTTAAATATTTGTAATATATATTTAAACAAATGGTGCCAACATCTATTCAAATAAAAAAACTCATTTGAATTATATATATCTAAACTTAAAATTTTTATACAAATATAAAATAAATTTTAATTATTTTTTATATCATTATTTGTTTATTCCAAGGACATGTTAATTGGAGAGATCAAAAGGTGTAAGTTATCTGAAAAGCTTTCCTAATATGCTTCTTATTTGAAACTACCATACTTCCTAAATTAGTATTAAAATAAATTTAAATAATAAAAGTACAGTAGTAGCTATCTTGGGATTAATAAATTTGCTAATTATTTTTAGAAACTATTGTTAGAAAAGTCAGAATCCAAATTTGATTTAATAATGTAAATAAATAAAAATATAAATAATTATTACTAGATACTATCATATTTTAACTTTTATCACAAATATAATTGTAAAAAAAAATCAAAAATCTGTAAGAACATTTATTTATTTTTTCAATGGACATAAAAAAATTATTTATTTAAATGGAATAAATTATCCTTTTTTTTTTAATTTACAAAATAAACAGTTTTAGTACAAAATATATATATTTTTTCCCACTGAAACATTTGAAGAAATAAGTCAGAAAAACAATTTGAATTTTAAAGAATTACATTTCTAAACAATCCAGTTGTTTATAATTACACAAATTATTATGGTATTCTTGCACTCTTTTTTAGGATCACTGGACCTTGAATTTGTCTCTCAGTGATACGACTAAATCTGTGATGTATAACATCATCGTATTTGCAGCATATCTGAAAGCAACATTATGGTCATTAACTGTAACAGCTAGGAGCTCGGAGATATACCTAGGATAGGCACATTTCCAAGTATCATTTGTACATCATATGGTAAAAATCTATTTGAGACCGCAACTAATTATTTCTTAAAGTAAACCTAATAATATTTATTTGCTGCTTCTCCCACAAGAATCTATTTGATCTCCATGATCCCAGAATAATTCATCATAAGCACTATTACCTTCATTGAGAGCAACAACCAGAATTTACCATCATGGCTGGTTGTAGTGGTTTGTTCTGGCCTTTGCATAGGTAATATATAACCTCCTCTAAAATGTAAGTCAATTTTATCTAATGGCATCTGAAGAGGGATGAAAGTACCACTAGATGGTACAACTTCACCAGTCCAAAAATCATATTAAACAGTTGCTGGAAAATAAGGATTGATCAGAACTTGACTCTCATTTAAAACAGTATTAATGAGAAGTCCAGGAACTGTTCGTTAATAAAATATGTAAGTCTATCTTCTGGAAATTCAAAAAACAAAGCCCTTGCTACTGTTTCCCCATACAAATGGCTTCTCCAAAATAAAGTATATAAGTATGGGAGCAATGAATAATGAGCAGATAAAGCACTTTGTGATGAATTAATAATAGCTTCATTGAATGATGCAGGATCTTGATTCATATTGTCTCTAGCATTGTGATTTCTAGAGAATGGATAAAATGCACCCAGTTCCATCCAGCACTAACCATTGGAATTCCAAATAAGTTGAAATTAAGGATACCTGCAATAGATCTTTTCATTTCTAGAAAAGTTGAAAAGACATCTCCAGTCCAGTGACCAGCATAATGTCCAAGACCTGGAGCACTTGAGCAAGAAATAATAAATGGACATCTAGATAAACCCAATATGATTGTGAGTGCACTGTATGTTGAAATGCTTTCTGTTAAACCATACAAGTTGTGAAGATTGTAATGATTTGAAAGATACTGTCGACATGACATACAGATCATATGAGTAGATAAAGAATCTCCCGTGACTGCTGGTATATAAAATGGATAGTCCAGAGAGATGTTGGCCATCCCTTCTCAGCACCATTAAAAAGGTTGAAGGTTCATTCGTATCAATCCATGCTCCATCAATATGAACTTGATTGTATAATGTTTGGAACTGTGTCATCCAATAGTCTGTGGCATTTGGACTAGTAAAATCAAACCAAAAAGTAGAACCAGAATTCAAACATTGCCTTTAAAGGTTGACTATTTACATCTTGAAATAAAAAACATTTTGTTTCAAACCTAAATCATAAGGCTCATAACTTCCAGGAGTCTCGGAGGCACTAATACCAGGATCAATAATAATTATGTAATGCATTCCTAATGAATGTAAATAATCCACAAACTTTCCAAGATCTTTATAGGCTATATTATCAACAGTAAAGTCTTTGTGATTATCCATATAATCAATATCATTCCACTGTATATCAAATGGAATGCCAGCACCAACATTTCTTTTCCAAACAATCATTGTGTTATTTAAACTTATGTAATTATATCTGCAAAGATGAAATCCAAGAATCCAATATGGTGGTAGAAATGGCAAACCAATAATTTCTGCATATTGTGAAATAACCTGTCCAGGTTCAGGACCGAGAAAAAAATAAAAATCTAAAATTCCACCAGTAAGAACATTTATTTTTACTACAATAAAATACATGCTAAACAACTCTAGTTTTTTTTTACACACACACACACACACCCAAAAAAACAGAAATTTCTCTTTTAAAAAAAATTTGAAAACTAATGCTCTAAAATTGTATTTTTCAATCCTGGGCAAATTATCCTAAATTAATAAAAATGTTTTTTTCTTTCAATAATAACATATCTTGGAATATAATGTAGCAATTTTATATATATATTAGCAATTAGTTTTATGCAGTTAATTGCATACTTACTAAGGACCTTACTCCCTGAATAAGTTTAAAAACAAGTCTAGTTAAGTTGTGTACATGATGATGTGAAAAGTTCAAACAAAGTCATTATCTAATAATATTAATAAGATGATTATGTTGTTGTTTTTTATTAGCTTAACTCAGTTTAAAGATTGACTACTTCTCAATGAATTTCTTATGGAAGCAGCAAGTGTTACAATATAACTTTTACTATGTCCATATGCTATATATAATGAGATAATATTTTGCATCTTGCTCCTGTAAAAAATTAAACCTTGATTATGAAATAAAATGTTATTTGATTCCTATTGGTTCCATTTTTGATGAAGAAGTAAATAAGATAAAACCGTCATATCTATTTTATTAATTGCTTGAAATATTCTTGATAAATAATTGTCAATTTTTTAATGGGTAATAAAATTGTTAGACATGTTTAAAATAATTATATTAATAAAAAAATAACGTTATTTCCTTTTTTAACAAATATCTTCAAAATTTATATATCACCTCTTCCAATGACTGGTTTTTGGGAAATAATAAAAAGTGAGAAGCATAGCTACTCTAATTTAAAAGAATGGTAATCCATAACAAACTATCACTAAAGATTATACTAGATCAGAGTAACTTTGTTTAAAGAATCCTACACTCTATTTAAAACTGTAGAAACTAGCAATAAAATTGATATAAATATATTACTATTATTGTAATCATTTTTTGTGTTATTTAAAAGAATAAAATTGTTAATGATTTATATAGATTTCATTCAAAAATTTCTCTGTTTCAACCTCCTACATACAGGTCATCTTAGGGTATTAAACATACATCCTAAGATTAAATAAACAAATCAAAATAAAGAGAATATCAACTTCAGATTTTTATCACAATATATTTCCTATACATTATAAATATGTAATTATTTATTATAATTAATTTTACTCCATTTGGTATCAAAATGTTTATTGACATTATTTTTGATTATAAATTAAAACAAAATTTATTACTTACTGCATTAAAAATATTTAGATTTTTTTTTGCTGTTAAATGTTTCAAAATATACTGAATTAATGTTTTAGTTAAATCTATTTTGCTATTTTAAAGCATAGCTCTCTTTTAACTCTTTTAATAATTTATAGTACTATTATTAATTTTGGTTTATTTTGTATGTTACCCCATGAATGCTATGCATTTACCAGACAAAAGCGAACTCAGCTTCAGTTAACAAAATTAACATACAGAATAAATCTTTTCTTAGCTAATGTGTGAAACATTTAAACAAACTAATTACAAATTTGAATTATATAACTGGTTTGTATTTCTTATTTAATTTTTCAATGATTTTGTTCATTGTTTCATATATATGTTTGTTTACTTTTAGGCTAATATATATATTATTCCTTTTGAAATTTTTATTGCTACTATTACTTTATTTTTCATTTTTTATTTGTGTACTTGTTATAATGTGTTGACTGAAACTAATTGTTGCTTCTTTTTGAATCATATTTATTTCAATTCCTAATAACTGATTATTGGGCAATAAATTTATGGCTATATTTAATCTACTTTTTATTATGTTTACTTTATGGATATTATCAGCATTTGATGTCCAGTATGTTGGACATTAACAGCATATATCTTTTCTATGTACCCTAGTTTTCAATATTTATTTTTCTATTAAATATATTTTTTTATAAATATTTATATTCATAAAGTTGACATAATTGAATTTTATGTCTTCTTATTGATTTTATGGAAAAAATTACATTTATTTTTATTTCCACTGAATATCATAAAATATTCATCTATGTATTTTTTATAAAGCAAAGGTTTGCATTTTGAAGTCATAAAGTATATATGTATATTTGAAGTTAGATTTATCTACAATTACATCCAATATGCAACAGGACATTAATCTCACCCTAAGTTTATCTTCTATTTCTTTATCTTTCAAATATAATTTGTTTCGAAATACATTGTGCAAAAAGTAGAAAAACAAAGTTAGTGAAAATGATGGAAGTAATATGAAATGTGTTTTTTATATATAAAAAGTTCATATAAACTTATTAACCTTTTATTATATGAATGATATGAGGAAGTTAACTTTCTGCCAGATTAAATCAACTAATAATCGAATGACTATCATACTTTATAAATTATCATTAAAACATATTTCTATTAGAATCCCTAAATTAAAAAATATGATGTGCACAGTACTCCAAACAATAAAAGTATATTAAGAAAAGTTTTATTAAAACCAAATTATATCTTATTCTTGCACATTAGTTTAGAAGACTTGTTTGAAAAAAAGAATTTAGATTACTAGATAATATAACTGAAATTTCATTTTATTTTAGGGATTATTTCTGAAGTAAATAAAAAGTTTTAAAACCCTATGAAAATACTTTTAAAAATTCTCAAGAACTTCTAAAGGATTTATATTCCAAATCAAATTTCTTTGATTATTTATAAAATAATGAGTTTCCTCATTTTATCAGACTTTAGATATAATAACAAGACTATTTATCAATGCTTGTAATTTTTATTGTAGATATATAATTATTAAGAAATGTATTCACAATATGAACTAAAGTACTGAAGCACCACAACTAATAAACTATTTCTGAATTGAAAAATGATAAAACAAAGCTCACCATCCAAATTTTAAAAATAATAATAATAATAATAAATCTCTTCATCAGCTATGCCAAACACAAATAAGATGATTTTTAGTTTATTTGAAAATAAAATATGCAATAAATATTATTTTCATACTTTTCATATGGTCAGTAAGTACAATAATAGCTATATTGTAATAGATGAGTTATAATCAATTTTATTTTTATATACGTCCTTGCACTTAATTAATGTAGTGAATTACATATTTCACATATTCAGAAAAGCAAACAAAATGTGATTCATAAAAAATAATATTCTAGCTATATATGATTTGTTTCTAATCATATTTATGAGTATTACATTAACTGATGGTAAAGATTTAGCTGAAACTGGTATTGATAACTCCATAATGTCAAAGTTTGTAGTAAATTCAAAATTTCAAATGATTTTCCTAAAAACTTAGTTCCTATAAAAGGTGATATAAGATCTCATTAAAGTTATGATAGGGTTCTAAAACTGGGATGGTTGAATATGTCATAATAAGAGAGTGGCAAGCAAAAGCAATCTATCATTGAAAAATCAATTATTAATGCATACATATATATATATTATTAAAAGCCAGTCAACATTTAGACAATCCCAATATCAATAACAATCAACAATTTCAATCTGTTGTCAAGGCAACCCCTCCTTTTAATTAACAATAAAGGTGAAATCCTTTTATTATATATATATATATGGCTGCAGAAAGGAGTTTGCTATTAACTGAAAGGAGACCCTTTGATTAGTCTTGGAGGCCTTAAAGGAACCGAGCAGGGCAAATTCCTAATGTCCACTCCATACGTTCTTGTCGTTGCAGCTGTTATTACTATATGTTTATTCATATAGTATACGAACATGGATGGGCTGCTCACCAACACGCATTAGCCAGCATGGTGAGTTTATTGGCTTTTTACCTCTGAGTTTAAGATCAAGAAACACCATGGTCTTTCTTCTCAGTGCCTGATAAGGCAGAATGAATGTTTGTGTAAATGATAAAGATTTTTCCCAATTATACAATTATGACAGACAAAAATAAAGCATGGCCCTTAATCCCAGGAGGCTGTAAAGTCACCAACCAAGGCAGCGGTTGGTGGCCGAAGGCAGAGGGTGCTAAGAATATCCTGGAGGTGGACCCAGGCTGCCATTTGATGACGACTTTTTATTTAGGTACTTACAACTGCAGATCACTTTCAAGTGAAGGAAGATTGCAAGAATTAGAAGAAGAACTCTCTTATATTAAATGGGATATTATTGGACTTTGTGAAGTTAGAAGAAAAGGTGAAGAGACAATTGATTTAAAAAGTGGACATATGCTCTATTATAAAGGCACAAATATTGGAAATACAAGTGGAGTAGGATTCATTATAAATAAAAAGTGGAAGAACAATATTGTGGAGATTGATGGTGTATCAGACAGAGTGGCAAGATTAGTTATACAACTTAATAGCAGATATCAAATGCAGATAATTCAGGTTTATGCCCCAACAAGTTCTCACAGTGATGAAGTAGTAGAAGATTTTTATATGGATGTACAAAAGGCTTTTGATCAGAGTAAACAACATTTTAAAATTGTTATGGGAGATTTTAATGCTAGAATTGGTAAACAAATGAAAGATGAAAGTGTTGTAGGTAATTTTGGTTATGGTAATAGAAATGAGAGAGGACATAGACTTGTGGAGTTTGCAGAGAAGGAAAAACTTTATATTATGAATTCTTTTTTTGAGAAAAATGTTAGAAGGAAATGGACATGGAAGCATCCAAATGAAGGTACAGCAGAATTGGATTATATTTTGACTAACAGGAAATACATATTTCAAGATTGTAATGTTCTTAATAAATTTAACACAGGAAGTGATCATCGATTAGTAAGGGGTAAGATACATGTTAATGTAAAACTAGAGAGACAAAAATTATTAAGAAAAACTATATTTACAGTTGATATTCCTAATCTTCAGAAACATTCTAATGAATTTAAATTAGAACTTACAAATCGGTTTCAAGTATTAGTAGATTTTGAACATGATTCAGATTTGAATGAAATTAATATGAAAATAACTGATACACTTTTAAAAACTGCAACAAAGATAGCTGGTAGAAAAAAGCAGCAATTGACTAATAAAATTTCTACTGAGACTAGAGAACTTATGAAGAAAAGAAGGAATATGAAGATATGCAAGAATGATGCATTAAAAAGAATTGAATATCTCGAATTTTGTAAAATGGTGCGGAAAAGAGTTGAAAATGATATAAGAAAGTATAACTGTGAACTAGCAAGAAAAGCTGTAGAAGAAAATAAAAGTCTTAAGAATGTAAAACAACATTTTGGTATTGGTAGGAAATTTATATCTGCAATAAGGAAAAAAGATGGAATTATTACTAAAAAGAGGGATGACATTATGAAATTGGTAGAAGATTTTTATCAAGAATTATATAGTAATAAAGAACAAGTACCTCCTATATCTATTACATCTTCCGAATTGCCCAGAATTTTAAATGAAGAAGTGAGAAATGCAATTAAATGTATGAAAAAAGGAAAGGCTCCAGGTAATGATGGAATTATAATTGATATATTAAAAGAAGCAGGTGAAGAAACAGAAAAAATATTAGCAAAGTTATATACCAAATGTCTAAATGATAAAGATGTACCGGATGATTGGAAGAATGCAGTAATAATATTAATATTTAAAAAAGGTGATAAAGAAGATATTAGAAATTACAGACCTATCAGCCTTTTATCAGTTTTATATAAAATTTTTACCAAGATAATTACAACTCGTCTACAGAGAACCTTGGATTTTCACCAACCAAGAGAACAAGCTGGATTTAAAAGTGGTTTTAGTACAGTAGATCATATTCAAGTATTAAGAGAAGTTATAGAAAGGACAAATGAATATGAGTTGTCATTATGTTTTGGATTTGTAGATTATGAAAAGGCATTTGATTCTATAAACATTTCTTCAGTGATTAAAGCATTGGATCATCAAGGTATAGATCCAGGATATTGTCATATTTTAAAGAATATTTATAAAAATGCAACAGCAACAATTAGATTACATAATGATACTGGGAAAGTCAACATTGAGAAAGGTGTAAGACAAGGTGACTCCATATCTCCAAAACTTTTTACAGCAGTGCTGCAAGAAGTATTTTGTGGATTAAAATGGGAAACTAAAGGAGTGAAAGTAAATGGAGATTATTTAAGTCATTTAGATTTCGCAGATGATGTAGTTGTTTTTGCAAATAATGCTTCCGAGCTGCAGGAAATGTTGCAGGAGTTATCAGATGAAAGTAGGAAAGTAGGACTAAAGATAAATGTTAAAAAGACTAAAGTAATGTTTAATCGATTTGCTCAAAATATGAAAATAAAGATTGATTATGATGAATTAGAAGAAGTTAAGAGTTACAAATACCTAGGTCAGATTATTAATACAGATGGAAACATAATGGAGGAAATTAATCATAGAATTAAACTTGGTTGGAGTGCTTTTGGTAGAAATAACTTGATACTAAAAGGAAATATGCCTATGTGTTTGAAAAGAATGGTTTTTAACAAATGTGTTTTACCAGTTCTTACTTATGGATCTGAGACTTGGACACTTAATAGAAGATCAATACAGAGACTTCAGACCACTCAAAGAAGTATGGAGAGATGTATGTTGGGAGTAACAAGAAGAGATCGAAAACGCAATGTATGGGTAAGAGAACAAACAGGTGTTACTGACCTCATTGAAAAAATTAAAAGATTGAAGTGGAGTTGGTCTGGACATATTGCTAGAAGAGATGATAATAGATGGACAATTGAAATTTTAAACTGGATTCCAAGAGATTGTAAAAGACCCAGAAGGAGACCACATGTAAGATGGATGGATGAAATAAGAAAATGTGTAGGGGTGATGTGGAGAAGAGAAGCTAAAGATCGGAGAAGATGGATTAAACTTGGAGAGACCTTCATCCTGCAGTGGATTGATAATGGTTGATAATGATGATGATGATGATATATATATAACATACACATATAGCATTAGCATGTTTGCTTTAATATATGTATAATCAAGCTTCTTTAAAAAATATTGATATACATATAGTCACAGTCAATTTTACTGCAGTTTTATTAAAAAGTTATTTACTTTTTTTAATAAAAAGGAGTTATACTGTGTCAAGAATATAAATAATTTTTGAAATATAATAACTTCAGATTAATAAATAAAAATTCCTCATAATACATAAATGTGATTATTTATATATTTAATTGATTACTTAAATTATTTTTTTCACTTAACAAGCATTCTCTATTACTTGGTGCATTTATTCACCTTAAATTAATAAATTGTTACATAATTTTATATTAGAGCCCACTTTGAGAGAAGAAAAAAAATTTTTTTTAATTTGTCTCACTTTCCAAGTTTCATTATTTTATGAACATTAATGTTCAATAAAGAATTTGATATGGTTCTAAATATATGGTAATAGAATTGAATTGTATTGTCAGAATCCCCAATCAATATCATTGCTAGGTTGATTTATTCTGTAGATATTTTACAGAGATTTCAAGTAGTGAACTTAAATTCAATGCTTTTTAAATTGACACGGTTGCATTTAATAGCTAAAATTTAATTAATATGTGCTCTTTTAGCAATTATCTCAAGAAACTGAAAATAAAAGTAGTAAAGTTATCTGAATAGTGCATTTCTTGATTGCACAATACTGTAAACTTAATAAAAACATTTTGGATTATTCAAGTTCAAGTAGTGAACTTAAATTCAATGCTTTTTAAATTGACACGGTTGCATTTAATAGCTAAAATTTAATTAGTAAATCATATTAAAGTATATGTGCTCTTTTAGCAATTATCTCAAGAAACTGAAAATAAAAGTAGTAAAGTTATCTGAATAGTGCATTTCTTGATTGCACAATACTGTAAACTTAATAAAAACATTTTGGATTATTCAAGTTCTATAGCAAAAAATGTTGTATGATATGTTTTATTTTAAGCAAAATGTTCTGACTGTGTACTTTTCTTTTATTAAAATTGATTTTATATGACATTTGAGATGTCATGAATCAGATTAAATATGACAATATTTTTCAATTATACTCATTATTTTTAAGTCTTATTTAAAAATATTTCCTTTTAATTTACTTGTTTTCTTTTAATCAAAGTTTTGTTTACTTTAAAGCCATTGTTTTGATATATTTAATTGCACTTAATATATTTGGCTGTCATTAATCTTGCTAATTTTGGTTTAATTACTCCTATCCCATATTAACTGATTTCAGTGTTTAATATATACAAAGATAAGTGTTGATTGTTATTGAAATCCTATGAAAAAGTCATTATAATATTTACATGAAAAAGTCTTTAATTGTTTTACAAATAGAAATGGGTAAAATGTTAACAAAAATAAAGATATAACCTGAGATTTGTACAAATCTTGCTCTACAAATGATCAAAGAAAATATATGAGCAAACTTAAAGTTAAGAACTTTAACAGATTTTGCAATCTGAAAAAATTTAATATTGATATTCTTCAATATTTTATGAAGACAGCAATAAAAGAGCTGTTGCAGTCAAAAATTAACATATACACCTGGGTCTCGTTTTACGCGATAGATAGGTTCCTCAGAGAACACACGCAAACAAAATCGTGCAAAAATAGATGTAACTTACATTGAAAAAAGAGGGATGCGGTCTGTGATTTTTCAAAATTCGCGTAAAAGCAAAGCACCAGTGTAAAATTACTTTAAAATTCGTGCAAAAAAAAAAATAAGGAAATAAAATATGACTAATAAAAAATTTCAAATTTGAAAAAAATTGATACAAGACAAACTTTTTTTAACTATAATATTTAATTTTATTCAAAATAATATATTTTTATGCATAATTTACAGTACAGTAAATTACATTTTTTATACACGTTTTAATTATTATGATTTTCTGGTGACAACATAATTAATCTTTGAGACAATGATTTTATTAATTGTTTACGAAGCTCACGATATCCAGACATACAACCATTTAGCTCTCGTTGGAATTTAAGAGCACGTTAATGATTAGTGTCATTAATAAGAAAATAATAATTGATTACATTCTTTTTTAAAAAGCAAAAACAGAATGTGATTTAAAATGCAAAATTAACACACACAATGTTTGAACAAATTTACATTATAATCTTGTAAAATTTAATATGTGTATACATAAAATGGGGAAATCATGATTTTAATTTCATTATTGCATAAAATCTTACTATTATAAAGCACTAAAAATATTGAAATTACTAGGATGAAAGTCGAATTCCAATAATGTGCTATTACTTTCAATATAATGTAAGTGCGCGAAATTTATTATTTAAAGTAATAACGCATTATCGGAAATCGACTTCCAGTGAAACACGAATCGCGTAATTTCAAAATCATGTTAAATAAATCCGTATAAAAAGAGACCCAGGTGTAGAGTACTTTTGAAATCTACTCTATAAAATGAAAATAGCATTATTAATATAAATAAGGTATTTATTTTTTTAATACCTTCTGAAGAAAATATTTTATCTTAAATGCAGTTCTATAATAAAGTAATTGTCATTTCATAAATGTATAATATTTGGCAAGTCAGATAGACTAATTAATTGTATCAAATTATGTTAAAAAAAATTTTAATTAAAAAAAAAACAACAAATGTTTATTATAAAATGATTTATTGAATAAATACAGAATCAGAATCTAGTTAAGAAATATAATCTATTGAATAAAATATTGTAAAAAAAATATATCAAAATATTATTATGACAAAAATTTTTAACTTTATTTAATTTTTTTTTCCATTTTCAAGAAAAGAATTCTTGTGAATACTATTGCAATAATTTAACACATTGAATTGAAAATATTATTTTTAATTATTAATTAGATATTTTAAGTACATTTGCAATTTTAATAATATTTAATTCTTTTGAACTAGACTTTTATAGAAGATATAACATAATTAAAAACAATCTAAGAATTTTTATCTTGAAATGGACTTAAAATTAATTATGAGAAAAAAATAATTTAATCAAAATAGATTTCCTTTTAAAATGAATATTTAAGTAAATCTTTGTGATAATATAAAGGCATTTAATATTTCTAATATATTCTCCTACTATCATTATAATATTTTTTTAAAGATATTGTAGATCATAACATTTTTATTTTAGAAATTGTAATAAATATAATGCATCAAAAAGGGTCAATTTTAATTTGAGATTACTGTTTTTAAAAATGCAGTGATATGGGCTTCATTAAAGTTTATCATATAGCTCTAAAACTGAAATGCTAAAATAAATTAATGTTAGTAAAGAATGGAAAGTTACCACTGAATAATGATCGAATGTTATCATTCTGTTGCCTAGGCAATAGAGTGATAACTCTATAATCAGAGAACTTCACATATATATAAATATGTAAAATTTCTTTGTCAGGAATGACCACTCACATACATACTGTAAAATTTATTAAATTCAAATTCGAAAGAAAGTTTTATAAAAAATTGAAATCTATTTATCTATTTCTAACTTCCATTGACTTTTATCATTTTAGTTATTAGCCTAGTTCTACATAACTGTTTTAAAATATTTTATCATTCAAAATATATATCCTTGGGGATCTCTTTATTTTACATATTATAAATGAACAACAATTTTGTTTACCTAATTTTTTTTTTTTTAACCTAAATTGCTTTTAAATATAATTTGGATTTTCAAAGTTTTCTAATTATGATTCTAAAGTACATTCACTTTAAGTGAATGATCCTATAAATATCAATAAATAAATTAAAAGTAATATAGTTTTTACAAAAAGCATAATGTCACTTCATATTGCAGATAAATATTTTGTTTCATTTTCTATAATTTTATCTTAACTAGAAAATTCCTATCGCTGAATAAAATTTAAAAAATAAATAAAATAATGATTGCAAATATTTAAAAGGGAAAACATACAAAAATTCTGATAATAAAACTTTCTGCAGAAGATTTAAATAACATTAAAAAAATCAAAATGAATGATCCATCTCTTACCTAATTATATTAAAATGGCATATATTTTCAAATGCCAATGACTTTTCTTTATATAGCCAGAAGTGATATCCTAACTTTTTTTTCTCTTTTTTTTCAAGAGTTCAAGAGTGATCTGTGTGGTAGAGTGCTGAATCTGGATCTTAAAATCATAGTCCAGCTTGTTTTTTTTTGGTGCTCAAATTTCTTAAAATCTCTGGAGCAGTATTCTGCCCTGCATAGTTTAGTACAATAGTAAAGTAATGAACTCTGGGAACCAAGTTTTATGGATCATGGCTTCACCTGACCACTACCAGTATTTGAACTTCTTATGTCATAATCAGATTGGAAGGCTACAATAGAGAATTTGAATTGCTTGCCTCTTCCATTCTCAAGCATTTGTATAAATAAAATAAAACTTTGATCACAACATTTCTAACATATGGCTAACCCAGCTTTCCCTATATTTTAAAATATTTCCAGTATCAGAGAAGTATTTGGAAGTTGTCCCTGCCATTACCAAATTATTGATATCGCTACGAGGTACAGCTGAGTGATTTAAAAAATGACTTTTTATGTAATTTACCTAACAATGCACTCTAATTATATATTAGATAAGTATTACCCTGGATTAGTTTAGCAATTTTGTTTTACAAATAAGCAATTTTAGTCTCTTCAGTTTTTTTGGAAACTTCTAAAGTTATAGTCCTCTTTTTAATTAATATTTTAGTTGTAATTTTGTGCATAAATTTCTTTTTAAAGCTGGAAAACATGAGTTTATATTTACATAAATATCTAATAAACATATGCAAAATTTATAAAAGTATTCATCAAATTCATTATGCAGCTTACAACATTGAATAATATAGGAGTTGCAATATCCACTATATTTTGTTTCAATCCCACTTGTGTACATTCTACATCATATATAATAGCTCACATTTTATTGATAAATTTTGACTAGGATAGAATATACATTAAATTATTGAAGTGCAAGTGTATGATAGTTTTCAACATGCATACATATACATATAAGACAAATGCTTTTTTATAGTATAGTATGCACATATAAATTAAGATTATAATATAAACAAAATTTCAAGAAAATGATAATAATATAGTTATTAATAAAAAAACTAAGAGAACACATTTACATATGTTTTGCCAAATTTTCATTCTTTCATTCCTTCACTGAATCAATAAGTTAGAAAAAAACCTTACTGTGCTGTATTTTTAATTAAAAAAAGAATAACAAAATGTTTGATTTTTATCACAAATATGCTCTAGGTGATTGTCTATTTTCTTCCTCAATCTCTTTTTTGTTAAGCTTTTAGCATCATACTAAAAAAATATTTTATTATCCCAATACTGGCCATTAAATTTGAAATGGTTAATATAAAAAGAATAACATGCAGATGCTTTTAGTATAAACTTAAGAAATTTTATTAAAAAACATGATCATGTAAAGTGCTTCGACACAGAAAAACAACTACTAGCATATTGTAAAATTTATAATTTTTTTAAAGAGATCTTGTACAGCTCTTAGAAACAAAAAATGGTTGCTTGCATATTTAAAATATATTACATTTACAAATTTTAATGTTTTTGTTATTTGTTTGTTTATTTGCATTTTTGTTTTGTTTATTTACATTTTTTATTTAATAGCATATAACGGAACCCAAGTATATTGACCCAGTAAAAAATAGTCTTTAAAAAGGAGGGGGGGGGATATCTTCATTCATTCAATAGCAGTAAGCCTATTTATTTGTTTATTATATTGATCAAAGTTGGAAAAAAAAAAAAAAGAAATGGAATTGTTCTTTTATTTGTTAGCAAAAAACTTTATTAATTATAAAATTGTTAATTATTAAACACATTATTTCAAATATAAAATATAAGCTTTATAAAAATGGTATCTATAAAAGAATATTATATAAATGTTATAATTTTTTTTAAAAAGCATGCATTTTAATTCATCATTGCAATTAAAGTTTTTTTAATTTTATTTTTTTTTACTTACATATAAAGTGAGTCAAAACCTTGTGCAATACATTAATTACCTAATCAAAAAGCAATTATTTACAAAAACACAGAGAGAATAAGAGAATCAGTATAAACACACAGATAAATAAGAATACACATACTGTTGTCTATCAAATCAATTCTAATTTTACAATTTTCTAATTTTTTTTTTTGCTTAAAAAATTACTCAAATTAATAAATAGAAAGGAAAAATTAATTGAAATTATAATAAGTCACTGTTATGTATTTATATATACATTATTTATAAAATAAATAAATACTAGAGGAGGAAATAAACCCGACTGCATTACTGCAGTAATAAACCTTATTAAAGCATTGGAAGCAGAGACCCTGATATTAAACTAAGAAGATATATGAAAGCCTAGAGGAACAGCTTCCAATGCACTTTCATGTTTACTTTATCTCAAACCAGCCTTAATAAGAAAATCAACAAATTCTACAAAGTCTTGCTCAAAGGAATGCTGAAACTGAGTCATCAATATAGTATTAAAAACATTAGAAAATTAATTTTTCTTCATAGCTGCTGAATGGGTTTTACAGATTAGCTGACATAGCTTCTTTGAAATAATATACAATACACTTACAAGCTAAGCAATTAATTATCTCAATAATATAAATTCTTTCAATTGTAAATAAAAGGGTGGAAAAACACTTGATTATATTTTTATTATACAAAACTATAATTAATATCATATACATTTAGTTATTAAATGGAACAGTAAAAGATATGGATTACAATATTTATACTAATGAAAAAAAAAACTGTCATACAATAGGACCCCTGTAGTTAAGCTATTTGATTTCAAGCTCTCCTCTCTTTCATGGATATCCAAAATTTTTGGATTGTTTCAAATGCTATTTGATATACATTTTAAATGCATATCCTATAAACATTAGCATGTCTAAATAGTACATAATACCTATAATATAATTAATATTAAAAAAAATCACACATAAACATTAAGGTTTTAACAGAAATAATTAACAAAATAAAATTGTATCATGTACAATACACAATTTTAATAAATGTGTATAAATACAGACATTCTTAATGATATATATATAGTGAGTTTTTTATAGTTATGATTGGGCAACAATTCCACAGTGCTTATATGTTATCATCCCTATACTATTTTAACATTTGTTAGTCAGCAGCTAGATTGTTACCAGAACCACTCATCATCATCACTGACATATAATTTTGATTATTCAAAATATAATATTCAAGGATATGATAATGAACTTGTTATATTTATTAGCAATAATCATAACCACTTAATTTCTATGCCTGATCATTAAAGAGTAAATTAATAGAAAAATAGTTTTGTTTAACCCACTTATTTTAATTATGCTATTTTACTCTTGACAATAACTCAGTTTTTTTAAACACAAATGTTAGGATTCTCTTTCAAAAAAAACAAAAAAAAACCATAAAACAAGAGACCAAATATAAGAATAAAGAATAATATATAATTTAATTTATGGTAAGTTTAATAACAATAATCAAGTAAAGAAAATAATATAAAAAACTGAAGTGAAAATAATGTCAAGACTAATATATATATAGACACACAAATTAAAGATTATTATAAAATAATTAAGCAATATTCTTATATAGATTTTTTTTTTAAAAATAACTCACTAATTAACTAGCCTAAATACCAGATACATAAAGCAAAAAATTATTATCTTGCAAAGATGTACACATAATTTAAACACATATAAGAATATATTATCACCTAATCAGCAGATTTTGACAGACTATTCAAAATATAATCAATAATAACATTAATGAATAAAGTTATAATAATTATATTTATAAAGTGCATACTCATTACTTTAAAGTAATATATATTAAGGCTACAACCTTAAAACTATGTGCCTGTCGTTTGTTCAAGCGCATAGTTTTAAGGTTGTAGCCTTAATACATATTACAATAATGAATAAAGAAATTAGCATTTAATTCCTTCACTTGCAAATAAATAAATAAATAATATCAAAAATATACATTTATAATAGACTCTTAAAAATATATCGATATTTGTTACCGATTTAATTTTTAATATGCACTTTAAATTCCTAGGTGTCTTCTTTAGCAATGATAGAAAATGTCTTGACAAGGCAAGTCTTTTATGATTCTTCTGTCAAACCTCTATCAATATAACAATTTAAAGCATATTTTTTATATTATACCTAGTTCAAAAGCATTCCCTTCTGATAACAAGCTTGTGGCTGTTACTACAATGTACAACCAAGTGATATGTATACTAAAGTTTCTCAGTCATCTGGGATTCATCTTTATTTGTTCCCATCAGTAGACATATTTTGAAGACTGACTTCAGTTTCAAATAGTTAACAGTTATCAAAGCTGCTTGACAATATGATATTTAATAGTAACTATTAGAAAGAAACATTCTTCATTTATATTTTCAATACTATCTTTTCTATTTCCCCAGTAAACTGATGGCAAAGGAATTCTCTAATTCTGCTTGTCTGATACTTCAATTTAATTAAATGCTTATTGTCAAGTCTTCAAATAAACAAGAACATAATGGAATGAACAAATAAGTCTCTAATCTATTATACATGGTTATCTCTTACACAGCAATTAGTTGTTACATTGTTTTTAATGTGTTCAAGGGGTTTTTTATAATCTATTATTCAAAATAATTTATAGTTTGATAATCAGTTTTATTTTAAATCCCAAATTTTAATCAACATCATAATTCATATTCTTTTAATTAAGACAATTTGAATAAAATTTGAAATATTTTTTTTTTACTAATCTAATTAAATGAAGCTATCTAATATTTTAAAACCCACTGACTAATACAATTATCAAAATAAAGGTTTCATTTTATGAAATTTACTTATAAATCATATTTAATTATCAAATATATTATAAACTGTATTATGTATAACATATCAAAATGTTTCATTTTATTACAAAAGATGAAAAAAGAACTCATTCTAATAAATTTCATAAACTTTTTCTATTTTCATTCCATAATTTAAACTCTCTCATATAGATATATATGATATGGCAACAATTTATATATACATCTGAATCCATCATTAAAAAATGATATGTCAGAGCTTTATATACATAAAATTTCTGTGTGTATTATTTCTATTATATTTTTATAAGTTTAGTGATAAAAATATCAGCACTAACCACTATCACCCACCTCTAACTAAAAAAAATTGAGTCTCTTAATCGATTAAATTTTCGTTTATTCCTTCAATTCACTTATATTTTCCACTAAAATTTAATATTACTATTTTGTATTGCACAAGACTTTTAAGATGCACATCAAATGCAATGCTTTGTTACCATTTTAACTTTTTTTAGTGTGTGACTTCATATTTCTTTATCCCCACATTATCTCTTAATTATTATCCCTATCTGAATTAGTTAATATTTTATTAATTAATGGTAAATAAAAAATTTACATACATACATCAGATATAAATATTTAAAGAATTATGTTTACACATTAAGAGTCAACAAAAAACAAACTTACCATCTTTTTTCTTCATTCATCTTATGATGAAAATTAATGATGATGAAATGCAAAGTTATAATTCTAAGTGATTTCAAGTAAGCATTTTTAAAAGCATGTCACTTATAGTATGAAAACGTCTGCAGCCATTTATTGGCACATTTCGTAATCACAGTACCAAACTGCGATAATGGCCATTAAAATTTTGTTTTTACTGATTTCTAATTTATTTATTTTTTTAATATTTTTTGTTAAACTATGAGTAAGTAAATTCATAGTTTTTGGGACAGATTACCTGTAACTTCAAATTATATTCTCAGATACCTGATATGATATTATGAAACATAAAGTGATAAATCATTCTAAATAACATGATAGTAAAGACAACTAAAGCAAATATGTCATAACTAGCAAACTATTTTTTTTTTTTAAAATCAAAGTTGAAGCATTTAATGATTTCTAGTATGCAATATATAGACATGTGAGTCTATATATGTGATATAATAATAAGTAGTCAATAATGATCGTGATCTAATCCTGAATAGATTTGGTTTGTTTTTTTTTCAAGTAATTTTTTGTCTTTGCTAGCTATGGCAGGTGCTCACATTAATGGCGCTCAGAATGATTGCTTTCTCTAAAACAGTTTTAAATATTTTGTTATTGATACATCACCTGTGATTAATTATTATCATTATCATTTTACAACATTGCTTCCCATATAGTTTAACATAACAGATGGGTGGTAAATCCTAAAAGTAATAGTTCCTGAATTGATTTCAACTGAAGAAAAACAAAAAATCTGAATGATTGATTACACCTATTGTTCTCAATCAACAACTTTTATGTATATCATATTACTTTCCAAACAATTAATCATGCAAACAATTTATATTATTCTGCTGCCAAATATAAAAATTAGTAATAAGAGATGAAAAAATAGAAGAAAGTAAAGCAAATTAATATACAGATCTCATTAGAAATAATTGTTAAAAATGGGTAGTAAAACTCAGAACAAATTTTGGCAGTAGTTGAAAAATAAAAATTTAAGAGAGAAAAAAAATTACATCTATTTAAGATATCCCAAGTTTGCCAAACAAGAATTCAGTAATTGTGAGCTTACAACAGTTAAATATTTACCTTATATTTCAAGATTTTTTTTCCTAAAAGTTGGATCATAGTCAATGCTAGTCAATAAATTAATATAAAGGTTTTTTTTTATGTTAAATTAAAAAGAAACACTACAAATATTTCCACTACCTGATGAGTTCTATGTATTGCAGTGTTAGTAAACATTTATGAAGAGATCCTGGGAGGGTTTTAACTTTACAATAGACTGTTTATAAATGATCTTTTATTTCATTTTTATTTTTATAATTAAATTGTGTTGAAATATACTCTATGAGTGTCTATATTTTTTCCAATCTTTTTTTCTTTTTAGATGCACCCCCCCCCCACACACACACACACACAATATTTCCATTCAAATTATTTGATTGGTTTCAAGACTTGTAAAAAATTTGATAAATGTATACAATTTATTTTTTTAGCATCAATTGATGATCAGCTCTGTCAAGCGTTGTTGGCCAAGTGATTAGCACAACTGCCTTACAAGCAGTTGTCCCGGGTTTGCTTTCCAGCTGATGCTTTGACACATTAAAAAAAGATGATCAGCTCTATTTTTATTTAAAAAAAAAAACACAACAACTATTGACCAATTGTGCAAATTAAAACAACTCATGCAGTATCATATAATTAAGCAAAAAAAAAAAATCTACAAACTTCATTATATGTGCTTGAGGTATATTTCTTTATAAATTTCTTGAGTCAAAAACTATCATCAGTTTTTTCTTTGAGTGCTGTAAAGTTCAAAAACATGATATAGAATCTCCATATTAAAATAAAATAGATTACAATGTCTCAGTTGGTTAGTACAGTAGTACAGCTAAACGTTTCTGAGCAATGTTTAACTGAACATACTTTTTACAAAAACCTCAGCTCAAGTCAATTTAGAGAAACTGTTATGAGGAACTTGGCATTTGGGCTCTCAAAGTCACATGACTTTATAAGGAATTACTCATATGATTTTATCTAATATACATACAAAATTAGCAATTGGTGTGTGTTTATTCCAAGAATAGCACAAATTTCTAGGAAGATTTTAAGTTATTTCATTTTCTGGCTATGACTAGTCCAATCACTGACAAAAATATAATGGCCCACATTGCTCACTTGCTACCTTTTCCATATGAACAAACAAAAGTGTTTTTTCTTGTTAACTTTCACTGTTTTATTGCTGAAATAATTTAAATGTACCTATCTATTTCCATCTTACTTTTTGTTTAGATAATTTCAATTTGCTTTTTATTTCTATTTCCTTTTTTTTTTAATATATTAATATTATTCATATATAATTTGAAAATAAATTCCCATGTGAATTTTTTGAAAGAAAATAAATAAGGTTCATGCAATTTTAAAAAAACTAAATTTCTAACTTTTCAAATGTTAATAAAATTGTGGGGATGGATCAGCCTAGACTTAATTTTCCATGTCAACAATTAAAACCAATTATCCTTAATATGTGTGGTATTTAAATAATCGTTTCATATCTCTATACATATAAAATGAAGTCATAACATTTTTAAAATGTTTGTTTTAGCTTCTTATATATATATATATGTATCTCAGCTATACATCAAAAAATATTTTGAGCTATTTAACACATAAGATAGAAAAAATCTGGCATATTTGCTCATCAGCCATATTTGTTTCTTCCAAAAAAATATAAGATAAAGTAAAACCTAAATTCAAATTATAAAGCAGACTTATTCATTTATAACCAAAGAAATAAAAAAAATATTATTTTCATCTTGAATAGACTCATATGGAACTGGATTTTTTTATTTTCAAACTTACTTTTGGAGTAGATGATAATAATTCACATTCAGATATAAGTAAAAGTTTTCAAGACAAAGCTACATAAATGCACATATGACAACATTCATACAACCTGTTAGAGATCTTGGAAATCTAAATCTAAAATCACAAATAAGTAATATTTTAATTTCCCTGTTTTCCCTCCTTTCATGTAGCTATATTTTAAAACCAACAATACATGAAACATTGGATTATATGTGCATAAAAGATTTCATGGTGAAACGTTAACACACTGACATGTTTGTCCATAACCTGAATAAGAATCCAATTGGGTGACAAGTTTGAACCAGAATTAGAATTTTCCTTTCAGATATCTGATTCATACCCATCTAATCATTCATAATTAGCCATCAAATGGATATATAGCCTAACTTAACTAGATATCCATTTTCTGACTTATTAAGAAGTCTGGTAACCTTTTTTCTTTCACAATTTCTTTATGAGGCATTATTGGAAAAGACAGCAATCTTTTAGTTTCAACTTTCATATATATATTCAATGTTCATGAATGTAAGGGTCACAACTCATGTACATGCTCATTTGCAAATTAGTGCATTCTAATAAACAACCTAACATATAAATGATTGAGTCAACATAATACACACATGAAAAAAAAAATTAACTTACATGTATATTAGTAATATCAATTAGAAAACATTAGCTTTAAAAAAAAAATATTTCCCTAACTAGACATAACAATTAAAGATTAAATATTCCACATATATAGATAAAACAAAAGTAAACCTATTGTTTAATAACCATGGAAAGTAACAAAGACTTAAATTTTAGAGCATGAAGATGACCTGGATCAAGCATATCCAAGCAACCCATTGTTCAAAAGATAAAAGTTTATGATTCAATTACACCTGGGTCTCGTTTTACGCGATAGATAGGTTCCTCAGAAAACGCGCAAATGAAATCGCGCAAAAATAGATGTAGCTTACAATGAAAAGGGGGGGGGGGTCTGTGATTTTTCAAAATTCACGTAAAAGCAAAGCGCCAATGTAAAATTACTTTAAAATTCACGAAAAAAAAAAAAAGAAAGAAAATATGACTAATAAAAAATTTCAAATTTGAAAAAAATTGATACAAGACAAACTTTTTTTAACTATAATATTTAATTTTATTCAAAATAATATATTTTTATGCATAATTTACAGTACAGTAATTTACATTTTTTTATACACATTTTAATTATTATGATTTTCTGGTGACAACGTAATTAGTAATTAATCTTTGAGATGATGATTTTATTAATTGTTTACGAAGCTCGCAATATCCAGACATACAACCATTTAGCTCTCGTTGGAATTTAAGAGCACGTTAATGATTAGTGTCATTAATAAGAAAATAATAATTGATTGCGTTCTTTTTTAAAAAGCAAAAACAGAATGTGATTTAAAATGCAAAATTAACACGCACAATGTTTGAACAAATTTACATTATAATCTTGTAAAATTTAATATGTGTATACATAAAATGTGGAAATCATGATTTTAATTTCATTATTGCATAAAATCTTACTATTATAAAGCACTGAAAATATTGAAATTACTAAGATGAAAGTCGAATTCCAATTATGTGCTATTACTTTCAATATAACATAAGTGCATGAAATTTATTATTTAAAGTAATAGCGCATTATCGGAAATTGACTTCCGGTGAAACACGAATCGCGTAACTTCAAACTCGTGTTAAATAAGTCCGCGTAAAAAGAGACCCAGGTGTACTTAATTGAAAACATTAACTAATTCAACAACCACTATATAAAAACCTCATGAAGATAATAATATATATATATAGAGAGAGATTCAAATATCAGAATAACTGCGAAGATGGTTGACTAAGCCAAAGGAATTATTTGCTTACATAATCTTTGACAGCAAGAAACTCTTTAACAATATCGCAAACCTGCACACAAGGAAGTTTCCTACTAGACAGCAACCATTCAGAATAGAAATATTGTCAATTCTGAAAATTATAAGGGAATAGTAGCACAACATTCAAATATTATCAGAAGAGTAATTGCATTTTAAAACTTTTAATGTTAAATAATTATAAATAAGAATATTTAAGTTATCTAAAAGCTACTCCAATATTTTTCAGCTAAACAACTTGCTGTGGAGGTCTTGTGTAGATGCTTATCAGAAGATATAGACATTAATTCATCCATCAAATGCCTAATTGAGATGCTAAAATTCTATAAAATGAATTTCTACCTTAGTTTCATTATATCAGCTTGCAGAGGATGAATGGATGCTATGAGAGGGCAGCACTGTACTAAAGCTGACCAAAAAGTAAAATGAAAATGTTTGGTAGATTGCAGTTTATGGATAATAAAATAACTAAAATAGTATTTAATTGGGTTATGCATAAAGGGCAGGTAACAAGATGGGTGAGAAAGGTAATGCGGTATGCAAAAGATTTGGATAAAAAATTTATATCAGTATATTTGTACAAAAGATGGGATGATTGTGTTAAGACGATCGTTGAGTGCTGTAGTAGTAAGGAATGGGATAAAAGAATAGATTTATTAATAAAGAATAGGGAGTTAGAGAGATGGAGAAATAGTATGGAAAGTAAAAAGAGTTTAAATATATAGTGAAATAAACAGAATATTAGGTGTGAGTTAATATATGATAATAGTAAAAAAATTAGTGCATTATTTAAGACTCGAACGGGATTACAAGAGAATATACATGTCGATGGAAAAAAATGGGTGATTTATTTTGTAAATTAAGTAAGGAAGGAATAGAAAATATTAGGCATTTGTTAATTGAATGTAAATGCTTGAAAACAGAAAGGGTACATATAATGAAGTTATGGAAGAATAAATATGAAAGAAGTGATTATATAGAAAGTGAATTATTGGTTTTTATGCTGGGTTTGGGAAAAGATAAAGGGGATTTAGATATAAAAGTTATAGAATTGACAAAGATTATGTTGTGGAAATGGGATGGAGCAGAATATGGGAAAATTTAGAGTGGGGAATGGAAAATAAAGTGGCTAACAGGTTTATCTGGGCATAATTGCTGAGATATTCTTGACTTCATTTAAGGAGAAGCCAAGATCGAGAAATGTTTCGGTGAGGTTCAGAAGCATTTTATGGGACACTCTTAAGACAAAGTGTTGTCCAAATTATTTAAGTAAACAATCTGAACTCTAAACTTTATCTATGAATAATGGGGAAGCATATCCATAGATTGGATCATTTCATTTCTCAAATCACAAAATGAAAAGGAGAGATTATAGTTTATAGAATAAACAAATATTTTTGTTTTGTAATAAATAAAATTTAGGTTTCCCTTCCTGAACAAGCTTGCCAAATCATCTAGCTTAATATGGGAGGTAAGATTTTACTCTGTCCACATTAAGAGCACTCAATACCTACAGGACAGAATTGTTTGTTCACTTGTTATACTAATTAACTAACTCTTGGTTTTTTTTTTTTTGGTATAAAGACTCATCTTCTTGAATACATGTACTTTACTATCAACTGTAGATTATTAATATACAAGGGGGGGGGAGTTCTTTTCCAAGAAAGATGGACTTTTTCAAATGGAACCAGCTGTAAGAACACCACTCACTATACTACTCTTTGAGTTTAAATATAAACTTGTTAGGATTCTTATTTTAAATTGTAATAAATTTGTAAATACTTAGTGCTAATAATGCATACCTAACATGGATAGAAAGGGAATGGTTTGAATCATCAATTATCTTATTAAATGTTAGGGATGCATGCCAGACATCCACCAAGTTGTTCTTAGAATTCCTTTTTGAATAGATCTTAATTTTTCTTTGTTAAATTAAAATATGTTAAACTATTTTGAAACTTTGAGAAGTCTCTGATTTATCTAAACTATTCTATTTCAGCATAATTACATATTATCTAAGTTATATGCACATAATACTCTTTTTCCTTGTCATAATGTTTTAGCAAGGTTGGTTGGAAAGTCATTAAGTCATTGCATTTATATAAAAATGATATTGTTATTTATCTAGATTCATTTCTAAAGAGTGTCAACCGCAAATCTGTGGCATAATGGAACCTGAAAGAGGGGTAAAAAGCAGATGAACTGATATAAATTGTGTTCAGATTTAATGCATAATCATTTGAGCTAGCCACTGGAGACGGACATAATTGATCAGGTTCTTCATTGCATCACTCACCGCATCCTACGAAAAGACCCTAGGTCCGATTGTAGTAAGATGCAACCCCCCTCTCCCATGCAGAAAATGGACCATTACATGAACTATTTCTTTTAAAGCTGTATTCAATTGAAAATATATATTTTCGATTTTAAATCTTTTTTTAAAGCAATTTTTTTAATATGTCTATATTTATATTATTTTTTATTGCACTGCTCTTAAATTAAATCGTATCATTACCATAATATCTGAACCCATGATCATAATTATGCACTTACTCTTTAATCTATATATATATAATTAAAATTGGTGAATGAATGCATGAAATTAAATAAAGAGATGCATTAGATATATATGATTTAAAATGGAGCATTCAAACTGTAGAAAATATTGGTAATATGTTATTGCTAACATTATGACCCGTTTTAATTAATGAATGTTATATACAAAAGTCATAAAAATTCCAGAAAAATGCTAGCATTTAAGTAAAACATGAATACCATCAAAATTTAATGAGTTTTGTATTAAGCAGATATTTCATAGGCTAAGCTCTTATTGTAAAACATACATATAAAACCTTGGCATGAAATCAATTTGCATCAGTTGAAATATTGTTGTTTGATTACTATTGTTATAAAACTATGACATCAATATTTTGGTAATGATTAACTGCTAATGCCATTTTTTTCTACATTGATGCCATTTGTATGTATAAGTGTGGATATACACATACTTCAGGTGTTCAAGCTATATATATATTTACACAGATGTGAATTTATACATATATATATTTTAATAGCAAACAATATAAATTTTTAAGTAAAAAAGATTAGATAACAATTTAGGTTTAAAAAATTATTTGATTTAATTTACTAATTAATTTACATATATCAAATTTATTAAGCGTAATTAATTTACAAAAAAATAATACTTTATATACCTTTTAATTATTATATGTTTTAGTATATATATATAATTAAAACAATTTAACTATTATATAATCTTTACTATTAATGACAGGTCAGATTTAAATTTTTTAACTTAATTTCAATAATAGTACAACCTCATGTTCTTCTCTTTAATATCTCAATTTCCCAATCCACTTTTCTTCCCCAACTAAGCATCTTCTCCAATTCCTTCACAGATCAGCTTACTAGTTTAGAATGTTAGATAGAAAGTAAAGATTGAGGGCAATCCATCATTGCCATTCTGCAACCTCAGGCTTACCATGAGTCATTCTTTGACATGTCCACTTAAGAATCTAATAAAGATGCTGACAGTCATCTTTCAGTTTAACGTAAATGCCTCTTGACCACTCCAAGCGCCTTCTTGTGTCCATCTGCAAGGCTAAAAGATAGGCTATGGAAACTCACCTGCAAAGGTTCTCATGAAGCAGGCCAACTCGGATTTAGTAAGATTGCCAAAACCACTTCAAATATTAATCTTACACCTGCAAAACTTCACAATTATTAAGCCAGAGGGCACTTTATCTGGTGGCAATTATAACTATATAGACTAAGAGAATAAAACCTCATCTGGAAATAATCTTATTTTTTAAATGGCCAATTTAGCACTAGGGCTAATTTTTTCTGGAGCTTTTAAAAAACTTCAAAGTAATTTTATTGAAACAAAAAATAATAGCAAAATTTAAGCTCTTAATTCTTATTAAACTGCTCTTCAAAAGGCATATATTTTTAATGCAGACAGCAAAGAAATATGTTCGATCAATATCACATTTTATTTTATTACATCAAAAATCTATATAATAATTGAAAATAATATAAGTCTCAGGCAAATTTACTATCTACTTGTCTACAACAGTTTAATTCTTCCTCAATTCTAATTTTTATAGTTGTTTTTCTAATTGTGCATATTCAAGATCTTTTAATCTACTTTATTATAGGTGTGTATATATGTACAGCTATCTACTTTTACCAGGTGTACGCATACATATATATATACACACAATATTTTGATCAGTTTTAGAATGTATTTTTAAAAAATCTACAAAATAAATACTATGACCCTTGAAACACATTTTGACAAAGAGCATCAGGAGCAATAAAATACAAATAAGATACCATTATTATGAAGACACGGCATATTATACAATGCTTGACAAATACGGCAGAGCATGTTATCTTCAAAATTCATCCCAAAAAACTATCATAAATATTAAGAAAGGTATATATGTCAATAAATAGAAAAACAGACATGCACATTTATTAGATAAATACTAAATCTAAATTGCATACTAAATATTAAACAACATGGTCAAATTTTAGTATACAATAAAGACAGTTTTTTTTTTCTTTGTACAATTCTTCTATTGGAAGCTACTAAAAATTGACTTTTTGCATATTTTATTATAATATGTTGCTCTACATAACTATGATTTGGTGGGAAGTAAATATATTGGCAAAGTTTTAGAATATTATTATAAGATGCTATTAAATGGATGATAATTTGAAAACATGTATTTTCTCAGAATAAATTATTATATCCTAGACTGATCAGGCTTTTCAGTAAGCACATCATTATAATAGATACAAATTATATCACTGCTGAGCATTTCTCATCATTTCAGAGTTCTACACACTTTTCTAATGAGCTGCATTCATACAACAACTAAAGTAAAATGATTTCAACTATAAGTTTAAGTCTAGTCTTATTGAATCTATTTTCTTTGATGTCCATATTATTATTCATATTTCAATTTTAATGGCTTAAGTACTTTTTCATTAATCAATTTTCACATATAAAATTAAAGGTAATGCCAAGTACAGAATAATTCTCTCAAAGTAAGTTTCTCCTTAATATTCTTTTCCAAAGTTTTTAACTGCAAATCTGCTCAGTATAATCTGATTAATTAATCCTTTCATGTTAATGACTATTGTTGACTTTTATGTGATCTTAAAATCAGCTGTCAATAAAATCTCTGTTTTCATATTGAGTCTTAATTTCCTTTAATAATTCTGTTCTATTATAATTTTATCAAATGGTTCTTCTTCATTTTCAGTTTTTATGTATGTGCAACCAGCCTATTTAAAGTTTGAATGTTTCTTTTATCTTTGCCAAACCTGTTTTTCCTCATTATATATATTCAATATACTAATTGAGAAGATGAATAACAATACTCTTTCCTATCTAATTTCTTTGAAAATGGGAAATTAATCTGCTTTACTAAAGCCTATTTAACTGTAATTAATAGTCCTTATAGGGATATCTTAATAAAACAATGAAATGTTGACATATATTTAGAGAATATTTCATAATCTAGTATAATTAATTGAATCAAAGGTCTTAGTGTAATAAATGAAACAAATATTAACTAATTTATGGTATTTCTTAGCCTTTCAATTATCAAATATATAATAATATATCAACAATAATATATATTACCTCTTAGTGTATCCTAAAATTAATATACATATTTGGATAATTTTTTTCCCATGTTTAAATCTCTAATTTGTACTTAATAATTTTCAAAATAATTTTAAATTCTATTAGGTAAACATATTTATAATAGATTCCACATTAGTTTTCCAAATTAATTTATTTTTCTTCAGTTTTATGCATAATTACATTAATTTTCTAAATTAATTTACTTTTCTTCTATTATATGCATAATTTGTAATGCAGTGTCATTACTTCCATGGTTCTTAACCTTTTGCAATAATTTTGACAATATGACTAAATTTTTCATTACTGAGAATTCCTTTAAAGATAAGCTCACAATAAATGATATAACTAATCTATATATTTTTTCCATCTGATTTTTGTTACTTTAATAAGAGTGTGCCCAAAGTCATTTTCAGCAAATTCACTTAGGAAAGGGATTTTCTTTTAATTCATGAAATTCATATTCCCATTTCCTCTTTCATTGTCTTTGAAAATATTCTCAACTTCCTGGATTTTGGAAATTCCTATTTTGCTCTCTCAAAAAACAAAACCATATCTTAAAAAAAATTTTCAAAGAATAACTGAGAATGAAAATTTATAAATTAAAAATTTCATTTAGAAAACATTTTTAATGATTTATTAATATATATTTAATTTTGGAAGCACTTTTTAAGATTCAGCATAAATCTAATAACTTAGTATTCTGTAGTAATACTGTACATCACACTCCACCTCTAAAACCAATAGATTTATAATGTGGTATGAAAAATTTTTAAATAAAAATAAATTACAAAATCATAAATTTCACTCTGCCTATTCAATATAGGGGCAGCCATTCTCTGGTTTTGCATATTTATACACTCACCTTGTTGCATCTTGCTTGAATTAGAAAAGTAACCTTTCAGTTAAAGTAGCATGAAATATAATGTTAATGTTGGTAACAATTCTTCCAAGCATAAAAGAAGCAATGAAATGCTTTGCTTATGTCAGGGGTGGCCAAACTTTTAGATGTTGGGGTGACTTTTTTGGTGAAAGTGTACTTGAGGGTGACTACATTCTTTTCAAGACTTCGAACTAGAAACCAAAAAAAAATGTTATTTTTGCTGGAATGAAAACCAGAATGGAAAAAAATAATGGTTAGAAATTCATTTTTTCTTTTTAAATCTCCTTGGGAATTATTTGATAGCTAGACGAAGTGTATTAAAAAGTTCACAATTTCTTTGTTTTAAAATAAGTTCATTAATTGAAATCCTTGTATCTCCATGACAAGTTAGTTTCATTTCTCCCTGGGAAAATGGCAATTAGATATTTCTAAGAATTTTAGCTCTAGTGTTACACAAAAATAATTTAATTATTTTCAACTTCTTTCATCCTGGGTTTATTTTTGAAATCAACAATAATTAAAAAGTGTTATTTTAAATGTAACTATAGTTAAATGAGAATAATTTGTAATTTTTACATTTTTATTTTTATTATTTTTTATATTCAAATCAGCTCTGAATTTATCACTATAATATGGATATGTTTACTTCAGTTTTGTGGTCAACATCTTGGCCATTCCTGACTTATGTGATGAAATGAAAATAATTTAGTTTTGAAAAAAAAATTATATGCTAATAGATATTTTCTAAAAATAAATTATCAAATCATGAAGTGCAATAAAAAACATGTTAAGATTACTCATGGTCCTGTAACTGCTAAAGTTACAAATAATTTATGTATAATAAATGTGTTAGACCACTAAACATCACAAGATCAACATTCTTTATGCTTACACAAGCTGTTTATACAGAGGCTGTGATGTGATATGGCTACTCTTTTATTGAAGTCGGGAATTTCTCAGCCACTTGCTCAGAAAAACCTGTTAGCTATCTTACTGTCTCTTTCCATCCCAGCTTAACTTTTTCCCATAACTATCCTGCTCCATCCCATTTCCACAGCATCATCTTTGTTCAGGCCTTTATATCTAGATTCCCCTTATTTTTTTCCTAAACCTAGCATAAAAACCAAGAACTCACTTTTTGTATAATCATTTAATTTATATTTATTCTCCACTAATCTTGGAAGCGTTTACATTAAATTAGCAGATACTTAATTTTTTCCATTCCTTCTTTAAATGACTTGCAGACTAAATCACCCCCAATTCTCCAATTATGTGTATATTCTCTTGTTGCTAATAATCCTGTTTAAGCCCTGCTAATAAGTCTCTTTGAGTCCTAAGCAGCAGATTATTTTCCTTGCTATTATAAATTAACTGACAACCAATATTCTTATATATATATTGTAACGGAAACCCGATAATCGAAAGCTTAAACTTCCCTTTTATTTATATATAATGGGGAATTCTTATAAATCAAGATCGCCCACTTTCCGCTACCGCAAGCAGAGAGAAAATACGGACATAAACGAGTCTATATCCGCACTTGACCAAACCTGTATGCTATACGGGTATAGCCCCAGGTTATATTTCCCAGTCAACCTTCTCCCAACTGCTGTAAGATTTAACAGAGTTACATCGCTTGGATAATTATAAATTTAATGGGATCAAATACTGCACCACTAGCTTCACGTGTTAATTAAGTACTCAAATGCATAATAATTATTCCCAACCCTAAGATTATATTATTTTTTGGAAGTGACGAAGAAAGAGACGAAACAGATTTTACATAAATAAAGGATATTTAATACAATAAATTATAATAAAAGAAACACTCTAAATTATAAACACTCAATATAAAAAGAACAGATTATGCTATAATACTACAAAAAATAACTAAAAATACAATAGAAGATTTTATAAATGATTGTAATCTTTGAAATAACTTATCCCTTTATAGTCATTTCAAATATTCAAAGAGTCTAATTAATGTCTATCTCATATATGTGGGATTGGCAATTGCATTAAATTTATAGGTATGTGCACATAATTATATAAAATGTCTTATTCATAATTACCTAGATGATAAAGTCTTCGAATAAACTTGGCGTCTTGCTGACCGTCCCGTGGAATTTTTCCACTTCTTTAGTAGGGAACGGTCGCTCTTCGGTTAGATTTTATTGTTGGAACTCCTCTGTATTATGGGCATCAAGGCAAGGCAAAAACGAACTCTTCAGCAGGCGCTACGTCGGCAGTTGTTACATCGAGACACGAACCATTATAGCACGGAAGTCTTGATCGACCGGTGATCGCGACTGGCCCTTAGCCGCACATCCTTGACGCTATAGTTTGTTTTCACATTCCCAAAATTTAACTTTTCATGCCTGCTTTCTATTATATTTATCTGCTTCTTATCAGAGCAGTGTCTTCACTGAAGTCTCGACCAATACTGTTTTTCAATTAATTAATTAATGTTCTTTATTTTTCAAATTCCTTCCTTATCTTGATCTCTTGCGGGGTTTTTTTATTTCACACCTTTTTACTTTAAAAATGCTTTCAACAACTTATACAAAATTACTTTCAATTTGATACAATTTTATAATATAATATTTTACATTTATTTATCAATCATTTTCTTTAATAAAATTATTTCATTTTGACATGAAATAAACTGTACTCTCTTTATTCATACATTCACATATGCATTTCATTTTTCGTCAAAATGTGTAATTTTAAGACCAGATCTTTATCTTTTCATTGCATTCTAAATTTTACTTATATTTTATTACACTCCCCAACTACTGCTTTCCTTTACATTATTAAGTTTCTATTTTATTTATATTTTCATTCTCATTTTTTTTAATCTTACACTAAACACATGATGTCGATATTTTTAACCTTAACATTTCTATTCTTTCTAAACTCTGAACTTTGGAGGGTAAAAGATAAGAATCTTTTTCGATTCTAATTCCCTCTCTTTTTTTAATTAAGCATTTCTTTGTTTTGTAAATTTTTTTAAACTCACTTTTTTTACAACCCAAGCACAATATTTAACATTCTTTAAATGTTAAATATCTATATGTGTGACCGCAGTATGTGCGATCATCACATTACACCATTCCCCTCCTTTAAAATTTTTTCTTAAAAAACTTTAATCTACTGCACTTCAAGCTAGATGCTCCTAACTACTGTTAGAACCATTTTATATCTATTTACTTCTAATATAACTTTAGTGATGAGATTATTCCTAGAGAGGCGACCAGGCAAATTACATCCCTACTCTGATGACCCAACCAGCATTACTAAACCAATTTAATCTTGCTATTAACATTACATGAGTTTTATTTCTGCCTCCTACTTGTATATACAGGTTCGAGTCCACAGGATATCTCTGTGACTCGATTAAACCTGTTCATACCTCACACTTTACAAATGTCAACCCTCTAAGTGACAACTATGGTCACTATTACCAAGGTGGGTTGGGAGGCTGGCATCTTTTCATCCAGCTCATCCATGAGCTCAGAATATTTTACTGATAACTCGTATTTTTTATAAAGGGGTTCTTTCCCCATCCATTGGATTCTAATCCATTGACTCACGATATTTGTCAAATATCTAACTGGAAATCTTAATCCAGTGAGTCAATATGAGAAGGGGATCTCTGTCCATGTCTTCTCTATATAATAAGATTTGGTGAACGCAGAACATACATGAATGCATAACAGAGAAGGCTCACCATATACAGCTAAGATCCATCTACAAATATCTAAACCTACACACCTTCAGCCTCAATCTACAATCTCACACTACTATCTATCATATGTTTTTCTTAGTTTGGATCGCTTTGTACTGTTTGGCCATTTAGGCTCATTCTTTCCTCATATTTTCATGATCAATATTAAAAGTCCATTCTCCATTACTCTTGATCCAATTCCATTTCCAATCTGGTATCTGTTAATCCTTCCTTTATTGGTGATTACAATTAGGTTTTATCTGGTGGTTGTCTTTCTCTATTGACATCACCTCTGCCTCCTCTGGGATGCAGATTTTGATCCCTATGTTCTCTATCCTCTGTCCATTTGTATGGCCACTTCCATTCAGTATTATATCTAGATCGTTTATCTTCCTGCCCTCTTGGATTCCACTCTGTTAAATCTCTTCTGTTTTCTTTCCATCATCCTTTACTAGGATCCCAACCATTTTTAATTTCAAGTGGTTCCTTAGGAAGTGGTCTATATGCATATCCCTTGTCTGTATCTCCTCCAGTGGCTCTTAACTTGATGTATTCCATCCCGGTATATGTGCTGTTACCGGCTGAATTACTTATCCTCTCTTCAAATTTTAAGTCTAACTTTTCTACTGCCTTCGCTATCTGATTTATATCCTTCCACATGCTCATCATCATCTTACTATCTTCTACTCTTATCACTTCCCCTTCCTCTTCTTTATCTAACTCTCTTATTCTCTTCTCTGGCCACCCTATGTCTTCTCTCAAATCAAACTCTGCTGACTCTCTACCTATACTCTCAGCCCTTTCTAATTCATCATATACACATGGCTCCATACTCTTTTGTTCATCCCACTCAATTTATCTGTAACATCCATTTCTTGTGTTCTTAGCCTCTGATTGCTGGATGACATCATTTCTAATTTTTTCCATGGCTTCATCAATTCTTTTCTGGTTGTCTATTTCTATCTTTACCCACCATTCTTCTATCTTTACCCACCATTCTTCCATCCTTCTCTCCTGTCTGTCCATGTAGTCCTTCATGAATTGCTCTTTCTCAACCCTCATTTGCATTAGCATATCCATGATATCACTATAGTTTATTTTACCCCTTACTTTCATCGCCATATCTTCATTCCCCTTTTTTACTTCCTTTTCTTGAAAGTCCATTTTAGCTTGGGACCTTGTATGCATAAATATAACTTTATGTAACCCTTCTTGATATCTGTATTTATTATTACTATTATTTTACTAAACTCTTCTGGACATATCTACATAAAAAATTTCTTTCTACTGACTCTATGCTTTCCGCTTTGATTAACTTTTAATATATTTGTTATTTGTCAGTTAGCATTTAGATCGCTAGCCAACCCAAACATCCGCACTCTGGTTCACCCTCTTATTCACCTGCCTTAGATTCGTCTGACTGACTGCCTGACCTTGATTGACCCATATTTTTTTTTCCAACTTATTCAACTCTGACTCACTATACTTCAATTAATGTCGCACTTATGATATATATATTTCTAATATTCCGTTTATAATTTTCGATCACTTTAAGGTCACGGTTGTTTTAAAACAAAAATCATACACATATATTTTTTTTTTTAACGGACTAACCTCCTTCGTTACACACACTATGTTTGTAATTTATATTGTCTCTTTACTATCTTAAAATCATACATATATTTTTCCTTCCATTTCACAAGTATACTTTGTTGTACAGCTATATACCACACGATTATTTTTTTAAACTCATACACATATATTTCCTCAACTTAAATAATATACTTCATTATACTTACTACGTTTTGTAATTTATCGATTACTTTCTTTTCTCGAATATTTAAAATCATACGTATATATTTTTCTTCAACCTAACAAATACACTCAAACATTTTTATCATTTATCATTAGAAATATTTTATTTTCAGCTTAACTGGGATACGTTATTATAAATTCACACATATATCTTTTCAACTTCGCTTACATATACGATTATTCTAAAGTCCAACATATATATTTCTTCTTCAACTTAACTGAGATATGCGAATATTTTAGAATCTATCATTTATGATTAAGACCTTACTAAAACTGTTTTATTCTTTTTGACTTAACTACTTTATTTTCATTACAACAAACATCTAGATAATCTATATTTGATCGCTATAATTATAGCTGAATACACTTTTATTATTACGACTATGAATTCATGTACACATTTATTTATTTTTAACTTAACTGGAATATGCGACTATTTTTACTATTTAGCATTAAAACTTTCATGAAACTGTGTTTTATTCTTTTTTCCTCTTTTCTGAGATGATTTATCTTTCATTACCAGCAATTATTGGAGATAATCAATTATTTGTACGTGGTGATTATATTGAAATACTTCTAGTCTTTTATTAAATACGTCACAATGCATTTCAAAACTTTCTTAATATTAAAATTTTCCCTTCTTTCTATTCTTCGTACACACTTGATGATGAAACACATATATAAAGTATTAGAAAGCAAAAAATTTATCCCCTTCGTCTTCGCTTCTAACCACTCTGATTTACAACGCGAATTTTATATATTTTAAAAAATACATATATTATTTTAGAAAATATTTTCGTTATCTTACAAAATTATTCAACACATGATCACTAATTGCACAGCAATAGAAATCCCGGACTGGCCCCCAAAATGTAACAGAAACCCGACAATCGAAAGCTTAAACTTCCCTTTTATTTATATATAATGGGGAATTCTTATAATTCAAGATCGCCCACTTTCCGCTACCGCAAGCAGAGAGAAAATACGGACATAAACGAGTCTATATCCGCACTTGAGCGAACCTGTATGCTATACGGGTATAGCCCCAGGTTATATTTCCCGGTCAACCTTCTCCCGACTGCTGTAAGATTTAACAAAGTTACAGCGCTTGGATAATTATAAATTTAATGGGATCAAATACTGCACCACTAGCTTCACGTGTTAATTAAGTACTCAAATGCATAATAATTATTCCCAACCCTAAGATTATATTATTTTTTGGAAGTGGCAAAGAAAGAGATGAAACAGATTTTACATAAATAAAGGATATTTAATACAATAAATTATAATAAAAGAAACACTCTAAATTATAAACACTCAATATAAAAAGAACAGATTATGCTATAATACTACAAAAAATAACTAAAAATACAATAGAAGATTCTATAAATGATTGTAATCTTTGAAATAACTTATCCCTTTATAGTCATTTCAAATATTCAAAGAGTCTAATTAATGTCTATCTCATATATGTGGGATTGGCAATTGCATTAAATTTATAGGTATGTGCACATAATTATATAAAATGTCTTATTCATAATTACCTAGGTGATAAAGTCTTCGAATAAACTTGGCGTCTTGCTGACCGTCCCGTGGAATTTTTCCACTTCTTTAGTAGGGAACGGTCGCTCTTCGGTTAGATTTGATTGTTGGAACTCCTCCGTATTGTGGGCATCAAGGCAAGGCAAAAACTAACTCTTCGGCAGGCTCTACGTCGGCAGTTGTTACATCGAGATGCGAACCATGATAGCACGGAAGTCTGGATTGACCGGCGATCATGACTGGCCCTTAGCCATACATCCTTGATGCTTCCCTTATGTTATAGTTTGTTTTCATGTTCCCAAAATTTAACTTTTCATGTCTGCTTTCTATTATATTTCTCTGCTTCTTATCTGGGCAGTGTCTTCACTGAAGTCTCGACCAATACTGTTTTTCAATTAATTAATTTTAATGTTCTTTATTTTTCAAATTCCTTCCTTATCTTGATCTCTTGCGGGGTTTTTTTATTTCACACCTTTTTACTTTAAAAATGCTTTCAACAATTTATACAAAATTACTTTCAATTTGATACAATTTTATAATATAATATTTTACATTTATTTATCAATCATTTTCTTTAATAAAATTATTTCATTTTGACATGAAATAAACTGTACTCTCTTTATTCATACATTCACATATGCATTTCATTTTTCGTCAAAATGTGTAATTTTAAGACCAGATCTTTATCTTTTCGTTGCATTCTAAATTTTACTTATATTTTATTACACTCCCCAACTACCGCTCTCCTTTACATTAGTAAGTTTCTATTTTATTTATATTTCCATTCTCATTTTTTTTAATCTTACACTAAACACATGATGTCGATATTTTTAACCTTAACATTTCTATTCTTTCTAAAATCTGAACTCTGGAGGGTAAAAGATAAGAATCTTTTTCGATTCTAATTCCCTCTCTTTTTTTAATTAAGCATTTCTTTGTTTTGTAAATTTTTTTTAAACTTACTTTTTTTATAACCCAAGCACAATATTTAACATTCTTTAAATGTTAAATATCTATATGTGTGACCGCAGTACGTGTGATCATCACAATATATATATATAGACTCATTTTACTCTCCATACTAGTTCCCTATCTATTCTGCTCCCTATTTTTTATTAATGCATCAATTCTTCTGTCCCATTCTTTGACACTATACCACTCAATCCTCCTAACACAGTTAGTCCTTCTTTTTGTACAAGTGGACTGACATAAAGTCTTTATGCAAATCTTCTGTATACCATATTACCTTCCACTCATCTTGTTGTTTGTCCTTTACTCATAACCCAATTAAATACTATTTCAGCTTTTCTCTTAATATCCATAAATTGCAATCTAGTGAACATTTTCATTTTGCTTTTTCCATTTCTAATATAAAAACTTGACAATCCCATTTCTTCTTGAAATGTTTTTTTTTTTTTTTTTTGCCATTCACACATCTGCAGCTAATGCATGTTTTCCTACTTCTCTGTATTTTTTCTGAGAAATCTAACACCCATTTACTAAAAACTTAATGCATCATTACCATAAGTTAACCCTGCTACTGCCACTCTCATACAATTCTTGCTGAATCATATTTATTATATGAAAACACTGTTAATTTCTTAATGAATCACTTTCTTTTCTTTACTTCATTTATCAATTTTTTCTTTCATTCATCCACACAATTCATCTCATTACTTAAGACGATTCCCAAATAGTTATACCTATTCACCACATTTAACTTTATATTCCCCAATAAAAATTCTTTCTCTTTTCCCAGTATTTATCAATATTACTTTTGATTTTTCTTCACTAAATTTGATCACAATTTTTTTATCCAGCCATGCACAAGTCTTCAGCACAACTTTCATATCTTTCCTACTTTTTATGCACAAGAAAATATCAGCAAATAAAAGACTTGATAATGTATGCATTCCCTTGGCATCTGTTAATGGTATTTCTACCACTCTTCCTAGTCTTTCTACTGTTCTCTCTATTTCTCTCAAATATAACAAAATCAAAATGGGTGGCATAGAGAATCCTTGCCTTAGTCCCATTCTATTTTTAACTCTAACTGATTCTATATTTCCTAATTGATATGTATAGTAATTATTTTCATACAATCTCTTAATATAATCCACTAAAGCCCTATTCATTCCAAAATTTACTAAACTTACCAATAATCTATTTCTATTTACTCTATCATATGTCTTTCTTATACCTATAAATATCATATATAATGTATTCCTACTCTTATCTATAAGTTGTGTGACTACAAATAAACTATCTCCTATATGCCTATCCATTTTAAAACCTCCTTGCATTTCTTCCACTATATGATTTTCTTCCATCCATTTTGCCACCTTTCCAACCACCATATATGCAAAACTTTATATAACACTGATGTTACCACTACCGATCTATAATTGTTTGTCTTTCTAAAGTTCTTACTCTTTCTTTTAAATAATAACTTGTGTTGTATTATTCCAGCTATCTGGGAATTCTGTCCTCTGTGTCATCTCATTAAAACATGATAATAGATTTAATTTTGCTCTATTTTTCTCAAATTCATTACCATCTCTGCTACCCATCCATCTAAACCTCTTGCTTTTCAACTTTTCAACTTCTTCCCTGCCTCATTCAATTCAATGTTCTGTAAAACTAATATTTCCATTACAATGAGATTTTATGTGTTTTATAACTCTGTTCTTCACATTTAACATGTTTTCTATAGCCATTACATATTTATTTAAGATTGTCTCTAATTTTTCTCTAGAGCTACACTCTTTCTCCTCACCATTTACTAATATTATTTCTCTATCCCTTACATTCCTTCTTTTAATATATTTCCAAAATTTTTTACTCCTATCTTTTCCACTTTTATGAATATCCTCCAAATTTAATTTCAGAACCCTATATAATTTCTCTCTTTTACACTTTTATTAATTCTCAATTTTCTATTACTTTTATTCTTCTGAATATTCTCACCTAAAACCCTATTTGCCACTTTTTCTACTTTGCCACACCTGTACTTATATTCATCCCCAACAAACTCTTCCATAATTTCTTCTACTTCTATTTTTTAATCCTTCTAACTTATTCTTATCATTCACTCTCCATACACATCTTTTGCTATCCTTTTTACTTTTATTATTTTCCATTACATTACTAACCATTTGTCAAAATTAAAGAGTATTTCCTTATAAAAATCTACAAATTGTGAAATAAAAGTTATTACATGAAGTACTATGGAAAGTTGATAAAATAACCAAGTGCTTTATTTATTTAATTCATTCTTTAAAAAATAGAAAAATTTACTTATTTTCTTATGGAAGAAAGTTAGAAAATAAGCAAACATGAAATATTATTTTGTTAATTTTCAATTGTATTATAAATAAAAAAAGGTCGAAAAATTTATTAGAATAAACCAGTAAACTAATATCTATAATTATGTTCTATTTATAATTTATTTGTAAAAGCATAAATTGGAAAATGGATCTAAGTTATTGTAAATATGAGAGGCTGATACTTGTAAAATCTTCATCAATGTGAATAATTTTGAAATTTTTAATGATTTTATTTATAATTATTCAGGTGAAAATTGAACTCTTCTAATATTTAAAAATGATGCGATTTAAAAGAAAAAAATAACTTTAGAATGCATTAAAATAATACACTTATTTTAAAATTTTGTTAATCAGATAAACAGCATTAGGAAATAAATTTTCAAATAGACAATAAAACTTATGAATAAACAAAAATATACATAGTGAATTAAGTAATATTTACTAAGGCTGTAACCTTTAGGAATAAGTGTCTGAAAAATTCGAAGGTAGGGACCTCTACAAGTCTTAGCCACAAGCTTACGCTAGGAAGAAAAAAGGGAATATTACTTAATATAATAAAGTGTGTTTAATAAAATTTATAATTATATAGTGAATTAAAGAAATTTTAATTTTAAAAAAATGATTATAAAATGCCTATGTTTATATTTAGTTTTGAATGCATCATGAGATTAAAGAATATATATAAATCTGAATTCATATAGTAAATATAGTTCGTATTCCAGCAGAAAAACAATTGCATCCAAAATTAATGTAGGTTATATTAGTGAATAAATTTAGTAGCAAAAAAGTTCTAACCTTCAATACAGCCAGTAATTGTCATGAAATCAAGAAAGCTTGATAATCTATATAAAAACTGAATTTATCTTACTAATAGCATCATGGAAAATATTCACTATATAGTAGCAAACATGGTAATGTGTAGTTGAATAAAGAAATTGTGACAATTCTCTAAAGATGTAGCCTACCTGATAACTGATGATTTATCTCCAGATTTTTAAACATATTCATTTGTTCTTATAATGTAGATGACTGAAGAAAAGATAACTGTCCACACATATTCCATGTAAAATGATGAAAATGTAAAAAAAAATAACACTTTAACTGTTGAAATTAAAAGTAACCTGATTGCAAAACAAAAAAAATGTTTTCCAAAAAAAGGAAAATGACTCATATGAAAGCTAAGACTGTAAAGAACTGAGCTAAAATTTATTGTAATTACCAGTAAATTCAAAGTCATATAATCTATAAATTGTAAATAAAACTCAACACTAAAATCCTAGATGAGGATGTTTAGAATTATTGGTTTTAATAAGACTCTATAATTTTTTCATTATTGATTTTAATTATACTTAAAGGTGTGTTTTATTTCATTTATGTACTTACCTTATGAATATTTTAAATACTTTTTCTTCTCAGATTAATACTTGTTCATATTTACTGAAATCATGAACCTGCATTTCAACTTGATAAAGAGAGGACAAAATGTGCTTTGTGTTTACCTGGAATTCACTTTATTATTTGTCCTTTGATATAATATAAAAATTTTATATCCTGAGTTGAAACATATTATCAAAGAAATAATTAATATTTTAGAAAATTTTAATAATATGTGTATTTTAGATTTTAAGTTAGGAAGATGTTCAAAAGATTTATTAATTATTTAGCTTGAAAAATGTTTATTTGTTCATCACATTAAATTATTTTATTAATTTTAAAGTTTTGTAGTACTTCCTTTCCAATTCTATTAATTGTTTGAGATATACAAATGTAATAGATGTATGTGATAGCCAAATATTAATTTCCATATTTAGTAAATAGTAACATTGTATTTAGTAAAGCTAATATTATGAGATTGAAATGAGATTGTATGTACAGCACAATAGATTAGTTATAAGATGAATGTGGTACAATAATCATGGTGCTTAATAAAGCTAGCATTATGAGTTACAATATTAAAATGAGATTGTATGTGCAGTATAATAAATTAGTTATAATATGAAAGTAATAAAATAATCATGGTGCTCAGATATTATAATCAATAATATATTCAAGTCACCATCATCCCATTGAAAGATAGTTTCATGATTTAACTTCTAATATGTATATTTGTATAATATATTTTCAACTAGATATATGATGTAGTTAAGATTATGCAATAAGTATAGTTTTCAATTGAATCTGCCTATGATATCTGATTGCCACAGCATGATATCTCATTGAATTTTTTGACAGAAAATCAATCTTATAATGTGCATTCATTCTAGTCTGCTTCATTTTAATATGCATAGTAATTAAATCTCATACTATTACATTTGTCGAATAATGTAATGATGGGAGAAGATGCTCAACTTCACTGCCTATTCACAGTTATATTTCTGGAATCAACATGTATCAAGGGAAAATTAAGTCATTTAATTCAATGACATTCTTATCCTACATCTACATAAATCTCTAGTGTTTATTAACTTCCAAGATATTGGATAAGTTGTTAGAATTATTTTGGCCTTTATAGTTAAAATTATTTATTTTCTCTAACACCTCTCTATTGTATCATTAGAATGTATTTGGTTGAGATCAATTAGTATTAAAAAAAATTAAATACAATTGATTTGGAAAATTAGAGCTATATTTAAAAGGAAAAAGATAAGAAAATTAAAAGAACATAGGGCACTAAGTTCTCTTAACACATTCACCAAAAATTCCATCAAAAAATCTACTACATAAAAAAGAAAAATTAGTTTACTTAAGAATAAATTTCATTTTGGAAAAGATAAAGAAACTTAAATGATAATACTGAGTTTAATAATATTAATAATTGGAAAAACTATGAAGCAATAAAAATATTTTTTTTACATGCACTTACAGAAATTATTTACTTTAACAAAAAAAAAATTAAAAATTGATTTCAGAGAAAAAGGAAACAACTCTCATTAAAAAAAAACAATAAATATTTAGAACAAAAAAATATTGATAAAAACATGAAAAACAATTTATTAAGACCTTCATAATAAAAACCTAAGAAAGTTGAAAAAAAAAATACATTTAATGCTAAATTCCAGGAAAGACAAAGTAAAAATTATGAATATATTTAAAAAATATGACCAAAATCAGATTAAAATAAATTCATTTATTAATCTGCTGAGTTAATTTTCAACACAGAGTGTCTGTTTCAAAGTATAGCTGGTGGATGATTAGTAGAGTATGATAGTCATTCTGATTATAAAAGATTAAACTTGCAGTGTTCAAAAGATTTGCATGATTGCATGTGATGTGATATGGTTACTCCTTTATCGAAGTCAGGAATCTCTTAGCCAATATATCATGAAAAATTGTTAGTGTCCTTACTTTTTTCTCTTTCCATTTCTCACCCTGATTTTCCCATATTCTTCTCTATTTTGCTCTATCCCATTTCTACAACAACATATTTGTCCACTCCATGGCCTTTATATCTAAGACCCCTTATTTTTTTCCAAACCCAGCATAAAGACCAAGAACCCATTTTCTGTATAAACATTTGGTTTATATTTATCATCCCACAATTTCATTATGTGTACCCTTTCTGCTTGTAGGCATTTACATTCAATTAGCAGAGGTCTAATATTTTCTATGCCTTCCTATAATAGGTGATTGTGAAGCGCTTCCTACATTGTCAGATTAAACAACCAAGTTAGCTCGAGTCTCACCATAGTATTTTGTTATTGCAGGATAGGCAATTTATGTTACATACTAATTTTACTTTGTCATCACTGCAAACTTTATCTTTCAAATTATTTTAAGGGTGTTGAGGGATGAAGAGCATCTGAAGCCAATATTGAAGTCTTCAGAAAGAATGGACTTTAAATGGCATATTGATCTAGAGTTTCAGGTCAGGCATCCTGACATATTGTGTATTGTAGATTGCCCTAATATGGTTGAGAAGCATAATGGCAGAGTAGCTTGCCTGAATAAGGTCACTCTTGTAAGCTTCCAAGTTGCCTTTTGGGTCTTCTATAAACATGAATAGTTTAAAGTTTCTAACTAAGAAAGCTTTGAACCTGACTATCTTGAATTGGAATGGGATTTTTGATTGTGGATATAAGTAGTCTCTAACACTGATGGGCTTAACTATTATTGAACAGTTGCTGCAATGAGATTGTCTGGTTAATTTCAGGTCAAGGTATTAAATACATTGTAGGTGATCGTCGTCCTCTCGTGACCATCTAATTTCAGGGAAATGTTTAAAATTCTTGAACATTTTGAGTATCAAATGTGAGGAAACACAGACAAAAACATTGTTGACATATCTGGTATAAATGATATCTCTATGAGAAATCAACAAGAATTGGTTGCCATGCTTTTCAATAAAGGCCATGGCAAAACAAGTGACTCCACTGGCAGATAGCCTCATAGCTTAGCTTGTCATCATGGAGAAAATTTCATCCCTAATTATAGTATATGTCATCATTAATCCACTATAATATATCTGTAATGAAGTGGGCTCTTTTGTCACTAATTAACCATAGCTTTAGCATTTCCTGAATGATGTTGATAGACTTGACTCTGTTGACAGAATCGTAAAGCTCGGTGACATCAAATAAGGCTATTCTATAGTTGTTGTGGATTTCAGCATTTTTGATACTGTTTGTGAGGTCAAATGTTTATTTGACTGTTAGGAGTCCAAAACCAAATTCAGAATAAAAAATATATTGAAAATAAATATATATATATATAATCAAAGCATTGTAGAAAAAATTAAAGTTGAAAAATCATATGACATTCATATTAGTGCGAATATTTTTGAAAAGAAAATAAATGATGAAAAATATATATATAAAAAATTACAATTGGAATAACCTGCTATCTCTCTGCTACCATATATAGACTGAAGAAGTAATTGAAAAAACTTACAAAAGCAAAACAGATATAGTGCAACAATAAATGATAGAATATACAGCACAATTCATTTTGCAGGTATAGTTGAAAAATTACCAAGCTCCTTAGAAAAAGTTTTTAAAAATTAAAAGTGATGAAAAACAATAATAATAAAAAAATTCAAATGTGCATATGCCTAAAAACTAAAAGACTAAGATAATCTAATTATACATTTAAAAAAAATTGAGTGATTAAAATAAAATAAAAAATCATGGGAAGCAGATTTTTGATATGGATCCTGATAATAGTGGAAAGAGTAAAACTCCAGTTTGTGAAATACGGTGACCTAGGATGAATAAAATCGCATGAACAGTCAGAATAAAGAATGAAAATATATTGAGAATGATTGAAAAAAAACTAGTACATATAAAAATAATAATACAATTGATCATTGATCATATGACTAGGTAATTAGACTGATGTAGAATATTTTTGGAGTGAAAAATAGATAAGAGACTAGAAAAAATGAAGTAAGTAAAGAAATTTGGAATGAAACCTGATCAGAAGATGAACAAGGCTATAATTCTGGAAATGATATCATTGCAGCTAATTATGCTGCTTTCTCTCCTTGGCTTGAAAAAAGAATAACTTCCATATAATCGCATTTGCTTTTTACATTGTATATAATAGAAATAAGAATAATGAAATGTCATTACCATATCTCTGCAATTAAATAAACACAAAATTAACAAATAAATATATCAATTTTATAATGAATTATGTGATTTATTAAGAATATTAAATTAAATGATCAAGATAAATAAATGTTTAGGCAGAAAGCAATGACAAACCATCTCTAACAATGTGGAAATGTTTTTTTTTTAATATTATTTGATCATTCTTTTCTTATTCTTTGGAGTTACAAAACTTGCCTTACAACATATCACATAATATACTGTGTGGTTTATTGCAATGATGGAATAGCAGATTCTGAAGTTCAAAATCCATGGGACATCTCTTTACTCCACTTCTTACATTCAAATTTATTATAAACCCCCAAACAATAAATCATTTGATTTTTTTAAATTCAAAATTATAAAGATAGGGAATTTTAAATTTCATTGCTTATATTTCAACATGTGATGCTTTGATTTTGTTGTCTATTAACACAAATTTCATCAATGAATTATTAAATAAAGACTTCATAGCATGTGCCTTCTAGAGTTTGTCTCAGATTTGAAACAAGTTATTATTTTTTTTTTTTTTACAAATACTGCAATGTCATCTAGTTTATTGATTAGCCAATTAATATTCAGCTATCTTAGTGAAAAACAAATAGACAAAGAGAACCACAAACTTACTCATCTGGCTTTTCACTAGTCTAATATTATTTTCTCATTCAACGTTCCCTATAAAAGAATTCTGAAAAAATCTTTGCCTGAATAACTTTGCCGATTTAGCATCTGTTTTACTTTTGCTAATCAGTTTATAAATTATTTTCAAAACTAAGATTATTTCACAATACATATACCATATAATTTACATAAATTTGAAACTATTTAAAACTTTGAATACCAAAAAAAAAAAAAAAAGGTTATAAAATTTTAAATTGAAAATAATAACAGCTAATGCATTCAATATCATGAATCCTAAAAAATCTTACTACTAAATGACATGTTATAGATAAATGATTTATATTTATTTTCATGAGAAGCAATAATATTTTACAAGTACCCATGTTACACTTTTCAGCTTTATTTATAAGTTTCTAGTTAAATGGAACTGGACATTGAAATTCAAATCTATAAATCAATATATATTAATTACTTCTACACCAAATGAAATCAAATTTTTATTCAATTTTATTTAGACAATAAAATTATCATATATCATTCTAAGTAATAATTATTTTAAAAATGATTGTTATACTTAAGATTTCATAACCAGAAAAATAATTATAATAAAATCATATTTTTCAAATGAAAAAAAAAAAATGAGACAATATTTAAGCTATGACTAACATATATATATATCAGATTATTATTTTTAGATATTTTGATGCTACATAACTACTAATAGTCTTATCTTTCTGTGTGTATATTTTTTATGAAAACATTTATCATAGCAAACAATAGCGCACACATTATTACAAAAAATACCTAGCTATTCACTACAACAATCTTTTTTAAAAGGGTACCCATTAATAGAATGACAGCTATGTACATATATGTAATATTAATAAGCTATATGAGATACTAACAAAAAAAATGTAAAAAGCTTATAAAATACTAAAAGGTGTAGAATACATACTTATTAATTGTTTAACAGGCAATATATTACTGGTATTTATATAATGGGCTATTCCCATCATCTAATATTAATTATTTAATGTCTTTAGAACAATTTAACTTTATTTAAATATTCCATTGACAAGATGGCTCAGTTGGTTGGAGCATTACCTTGAAATTCAATATTAGTACTGTCACTGGTCAGGCCAGCAACACCTGAAGAAGAGAGAAGAATAACATCTCTCAAAATGTTGTATATATACTAATCTGTGTGCTATCACTAACAGTTGAATGTAAGTGGAATTTTTAAATAAAATTAAATTTTTCTAGAGACATTCAATACTTAATATTAAACGATGGAAATAGTCCCATAAATACCATTAATATATCATCACAAACCTTCAGGAAGGCAATATATTATGATTGTGATTTTAATCCATCAATTTCGAATAAAGTATATAAATATCATCATAACATATATATATGACATTGTTAATAAAAATGAGAAATTGACCATTTGATTAGAAAATATGTGTGTTCAATTAACATAAAAAAGATAACATTTAATATATGTATTTCATCTTTCACTTAATCAAATAAAGGAATAAAATTTGCTCATTAAAAGTAACATCTAATATTTTATTTTTATTAACTTACTGTAAGATATCACTAAAATACTCCAGTTCATAAAGCAAAATATTGATTGTGATATAAATGGGCATATTAATGGAATTTTTAGAGTGACTAATATGAATAGGAAATAATTGATAAGAATTTAGGAAAAATAAAATGAAAATTAGTAATCTGAATAAAGTATATGGCATAAAAGTTTATGTAGTTCAGACAGAATTTGAAAAAATGAAAATAAGAAAAAGAAAAAGGCTTAAAGAATTTGATGAAGAAAAAAATGCTTAAAAATATAACAAAAAGTAAAAAAATGGCTTCTGATTAAAGAGGTGTCTTAGATCCAAATGATTCAAATGCACAGTTAAAAAAAATCAAGAGAGTTAGTTCTTCCCTGATGAAAGCCACAATCTTAAAACTGGTTGAAGAATAGCTGGATAAAATAGCACTAGATAAGGATTTAATAAGCACTATCATCAACATCTATTGATTATTAAAGTTTTCAAAAGATGGCAAAATAATAGAAAGAACAAAAGAATTTGCTAATGAATAGCAATATGTGTAAACTAAGTTAATGTGAAGAGTATGATTTCTTGTTATTCATACTAAAGAGTTCAGAAAAAAAATTTACAATTGACATTTGTAATACATTTTGCATATTATATTATCAAAATCATACTTAATAATAAATTATGAAACTAAATGGCAGTAGTTTAATGAAACTAAATGTTGTAATAAATTCTCTTGGCTCAGGTAGAAAGAAATATGAAACTGCAAAAATAATTATTATCTTAATAATCAATTTATCATAGTGTCCATTATCAAAAAGCACTTTTATATCCAGATATCTGCTTTTAGATTTAAGATTTGGCATATCTAAATCACCTTTTTTTTGCATTCTAAAAAAAGTAGAAATGATTAATATAGTTTAGTATTTAAAGCTAAAAGTTAATATATGACACTTTTATTCTAGAAAGTATATTTTATAGCAAATACATGGTAATGAAAACCCTGATCCTTGATCCTACTCTTATCCGGATATTCAATGAAATTAAGATTTTAAACATAATCATCTATGTATAGATATGAGTAACAGAATATTTTAGTAGCCTAAAAATAAGATAAAATCTGACTAATGGTGAATATAGTCTAAACAGATATCAACCAGAAAGTCAAAAATCCAGATACTGATTATGAAAGCCTTTTTCCCATCACCACCTACTGACTATTGATTTTATTCAAAGCTTAGAATGTAGCTAGTACATTTGAAGGAAGATGGTATTAATGACTAATAATACAAATTATAAGAGAATAAGGTCTTTGCTATTTGTTATATTTGTAGCAAAATGCCAAAAATATCTTATACTAAACAAAAAACATAACAGTGCATTTATAAGTAATGAATAGATAACAAATTATACTTGTATTTATATAGAATAAAAAGAATTTATCTATCTACTGAACAAAAGAAACAAGAAATGTGACTTAGATTTGTTTTGAGAACTCTTGGTTTAATGATACCATTGCCAGTTCAAGATTCACAAATAATACCTCCAGCTCACTCACTTCTGATTCTCAAACTTTTTATTAACACCAGAGCAATAAATCATTCAATTATTTTTAAAAGTTCTGGTTAAATTGACACCAACAAGTTGAACAATCTTAATCACAGTTTTCTTCACTTATTTTATAGACTTAAACTCGTATAGATATTATTTGTAAAAAAAATCAAAATAATACAATTATATTAATATATACTTTTATTTCATACTGTAGATAACAAAAATATAATAATAATATGGGTAATTTTGTCTAATTTTGTATATATAAAAACAGTCACAGACACCAAAAACAATAATAGATAACTGTAATAAATAAAGTCACGAATTTATTTCCCTAACTAATAAAAAAATATCTAGAAAGTATCTAATTTAATTGTGGCTAAAAAATTGAAGCTTCCTTTAACAGGTGGCGCTCACCACGTTAAACTTTGTCAATACCTCTCATTCACTAATATACTATCTGATTTGGTGGTCATTTGTCACAAAGATTATCTTTCAATGACAGCTGTATGGACTGACCAAGTTCAGATTTCTGTTGTAAATGCTCTTTTAGTGCTAAACATTCTGACCCTAGTCTATTCTTTTGCAGAGCTATTAAAGGGATGGGTCTAAGAATAAACTTCATTGTTTATTAAATAAATGTCTATTATTATAGTTCTTAAAAAGAAATTAAAATTAAGCTGTGTAAAGCGTTCACACTAATAGAATTTTTATCATATTTGTCCAAGAAAGAATATATATATTTTTAAATTTGAATATGAAACAATTGGCATTATTAAAAAACTAGTATTAAAAATGTTAATGTATCAATATAATACAATAAAAATATTTGATGTACATTAAAGAAATGAAATTTGATTTTTAAAAAAAGAAATATATATTTCACTAATGCATAGTTAAGCATCCAAGTGATGAAATTATCAGTTTTATTTTAGGCACACATACGTACATAATAATGTTTTCCATACAGAAATTAATTACATAATAATAATATTTACTTAAATTTGTTTTATGTGTGGAAATGCTTCTGCTTTGTTTTAAACTATGCAAACAGAGTGGAAGGTTTGATCTAATATCAAGTCTTAATTCTCATCTCTATCATTTTACCATAACATTAAATTACACAGTGCACTATATAGCACATAAATAAATTCTGCATATAATATAAATTTAGTCAACAAGCAAACTACAAAAGCTACTGTGATTTCTATTAAATTATTTTATGCTAATCCAAACAGTCAAAATAAAACAAATTGAAATTTTAACACTATCAAAACTGATATGTTTTAAATAATTTTGCATCAGTTTTCAATTTAGGTGTCATTTCTTGCAAATTTTTGGATGCCTAAAACTGTGATAGTTTAAGTCAAAGATTGCCAAAGCATAGTATATGCATGAAACTGGCACACTATATAACTTACACTGCATATCAGCTCTCATTATACAAATAATAAATAAACTTTGATCTTGTAAAATAATAATATAATATTTTTATTAATATTCAGAAGAAAAAAGGATAACAAAATATAAATTCTGTAATTCAAGTTTTTTTTTTTTAAAAAGGGGGGGGGGAGTGTTTAAATTCATTCTGTAATTGTATTTAACATTCTTTTTTAACTGGCATTCTTACATTAATGAATTGCCCTTTGTTTATTCTTTATAAATTTTATAATTTTGTTCTTTGTGAAATTTATTTTTATCAAATTAAAATAAAAGATTGTAAATAAATTTTTCAAATTTAAAAATGTTCTGATGTTTTCATCAACAAACTTAATTCCAAACATTTAAAGGTCTGGTGAAAGCAAAATTGATTCAGAAGTCTTGTTAAAATAAGCAATATCTAAACTTTAATTTTTTTTTATTATTTAGCAATAATAAATATTTTGCACAAAAATGGAATGTTTAATGCAAAATTTATATGGTCCATCTAAATTAGGGCATAAAAATGGTGCATGGATTGATAATCATTGACCACACCTACTTTAATATTTCTTGCATCTGTTTATAAATACTTGCTACATAGTGATATAAATAGAAATATGTATTTCATGTTTATGATCTGAAAGTTGTATATTAAATTAGAAGTTCATCAGCTAAATATTACAAAATAAGACTTCATACAAGTTAAATTTCACAAATATATAGGCATAGATATATATATTTTAGATATAACTAATTTTATTTAATTTTAAAGTAAATAATTTTCTTTTAAAAAAAAAAAAATTTTTTTTTTCAAAACTTTTAATCCTCTATTAAAAATAAAAAGATAATTCATTTTAAGAGTTTAATTAATATCTAAATTCAAACTAAAACTAGATAGGATGTATTTCATTTAATTAAGATTTAACATAAAATAATTAAAATTTGGAAAAACAAATTTATACTGTATATAATATGGTATCAAAAACTAATTAATCTCAATATTATAATTGTAATCTTGCCAAGTGTAATCTAGTTATATTTTGCTGTTTCTTTTATTATCTGTATTTCATTTGCTTCCAGAAATAGAAAATTTACTATAATAACTTTTCTTTAGTAATTCAGAGATTTTCATTATCTTAGATAAAAATTTAATATATAAAGAGCCTATAACAAAAAATCAATTTTATTATTATTATTATTCTACTCTTAATATCATAACAGTATATCAAAAAGCATCTGCAAGCTACTATGCAACAATTATAAACCTCTTAAATGTACTGAAATGTTTTTCATATGAATATCCCATTTATACTTGGGAATTATGCCTTGGATATAGAAATGACCAGTAAAAATGATCTCATGAGCATCTAACCAATTATAAGATAAATAACTATAAGTTAACTACTTATCAATTTGATCCAGTTATGAAATAACCTTTCAAGATTTATAAAAATTGAACTGTGACAAAGTTAATTATATGTAACTGGAAAATTCAGAATCCTGTACCATAAATGTGACATATAAACTTTGTATAATATAGAGCTTTGATACAAACACATAAAAAAAAAAAAAAATACTTACAATATAATTGCAAATCACTGCCAAACCCTGAATAATCATAAATGTCATTCTTTGATAATCCTAGATAATCTTATAAAAGTCATTTTGAATTTATAAACTTTCTGAACTTCATTTAAATTTTAAAGTGGACTTTCTTTTTTATCTAAAAGGCTTAAATTAATATTATTTTATCATTTATTCTCTGACTAATCTCATTTCATGCATAGAAATGATTATTATGTATATTCTAAGTTTTATAATTAAAAATGTTTTTTTAGGAAATATTACACTATAGTCATATTAGTTTAAGTTTTATGATTTAAAATGAGGGTGTTGTGGGGGTTAAATTTAACATGTAATTATTTGTTTAACCTTTTAACAACAATCACTAATTTATTTGGTAGAAATCACTCATTATTGAGACTAATTGCATTTTATTATTATTTATGATAAGTATCTAAATTATAAAATAATTGATGAAATTAAAATATGCATGTGGATATATCACAGGGAATTAGATATTGAAATTGATAGTCAACAATATTATCATGATTAAATATTTTTTAGGACTACATAATAAAAAAAGGGCAAAAAAACTTAGGAATTGATTAACAATTATTACAGCTAATGTCTGAATATGCATGCATTATGCTGATTCAATTAAAGTAGATAAATTTATCTTTCAAAAGGAAATTTTATTCACAAACCATAAGAATCATTTACAAAAAGAATGGCATTTACATATCAATCTCAAAGGAGACCAGTCAACAAAATCAGAGGTTACTAAACAAAAAACAATTTCATATTTTAAAACAGATTCCACTTCTGATGTTACATATGCAGCTTATACATTTATATAGTAAATTAATTATATGATGTTTGTAACATAATTTAAAAAAATTTACACATCTCATTTTATATATATATTGAAGCATATATAATTATATGATGTTTGTAACATAATTTAAAAAATTTACACATCTCATTTTATATATATATTGAAGCATATATATGGTAAATTAATAACTCATATACTCTAATTTTAGATTTTGACATAAAGTTTTAGGATATTCAATAATAATTTATGCATTTATTTTTATATATATATTGAAGTATTCTCTAAAATTGATTTAATGACAAGGGGTAGATTCAGTTATTTACATATATCAACCAACATCATTCTTGAATGTGTATTGCAATAATGATTAAAAGATAGTAAAATTCATGCAAACGATTATTATAAGCTTGCATTATTAGAATTCATGTTTAATATGTCTGTTATAATATTAAGTTCTGAAACAATGTGTACAGCCAATCGATTTACATAAATAAAATTAAATATATTATTGATAGATTATTATATATGGACTGTGATGATATGGGAGATGAGGTATACAAAATGTTATATCCACATGGATTTATCACATTATATTCTAGAGTCAGGACTCACTGACATATATATATATATGCTATAGGTTTCATGAATTTCAAAATTAGTACAAAAAATTGAAAAATATAATCACAAAGAACATTCTATGTTGAATGTTAGATTATATTAGAAAACAGTTTATAATAAATCTGTTATTCATTCATTTACATTAGCTTAAAGTTTATTTTATTATATAGCAATTATATAATCTTATGTCTTGAATCTAGGAGGCATATATAAATATAGTAGTAGTGATTGAGAACTCTGTGATGGTTTGTAATTGGATATCTACACCAATAAAACTAAATTTCTTATATAAATCAAAATATAAAACAATGAATGAAGACTGATATTCATTAGCATTAGAATTCTACTATCTACAAGCAGAAATAGAAAATGTTAGGTTGTGAATCTAGTGGAGCCCTCTGTAATTGCTACCTGCTATAGATGATCAGAATCATTTTACTAACATCCTAATCAGAAATAATTTGAATATAACATTGATGGTTAAAGGGTTTAAATACAAATTCCTTATAAATGAACAAATACATTCTGTGTAGAAGATTTGATATGCATATATGTGTATGTATTTATATATACACACATCATAAATGTGTATGTATATATATATACAAATACTGTAAGCTATTTTTATTGTAAGTCTGAGTATCTTTAAACATTAGATAGGATTGAGCCATAATATCTACATCTCCAGACCATTTTCTGGTTTTAGTATTTGTCGGTGAAAACTTAGAATTTAAAACTGGATCTAATATAATTATGTAGGTAGGATGGCTATATTTCATAGGTTAATAGCTTGATATCCAAAAAGCTTTAAAACTTTTGAATACAAGTCAATTCACTTATATAATTATATAAATCTGACACTAGATCAGTTTTTATATATTATAGAGATCCTCAGTTTTATACCAACCTATAGGTTCATTATATCCTTTAATTAGTAACATTATCATATAATATATTATCATGCTCTCATAACCTATATTTTTAAAATAATTGTCATTTCTTTGTTTTTAATTTAAATCGCCAGGAAAACTATTCTAAATATCTTAAAAAATATTTTTCTTCTTTTGACTGATGGCAGCCACTTTTTAAGTCAAAATAATGAATTTTATATAAATTTGAAATGAAATAAATTAAAATTGTATAAATAATTTATAATGCTAGTTAATAAAGTAAATATTTTAATTTTTATATTTATGAAACCTCATAAAAATTCATTATTTTTTAAAATTATATTATTAGCAAAAAAACAAAAGTGAAAATTTATCTATTGCACATATTCAGTTAATATGTATATATTTGCACATTGAGAACATTTTCAATTTTTATAAATTATTGTTAAAGTAAATAAAAAAAATATTATATTGCTATTATAAAATAAAAATTTGTCTTCAGTATGAGCAAGCAAGTTGTTAATTATGTAAATTATTATTGTATGCAATTATTTCTTCTCAAACATTTTACATATGCTTTATTAAAATCAGATATTCTATGGTAATATCCCACACAAACTCAAATATATATTATTATTCGATTTATTAAGAGAAAAAACAATTTAATAGTATGTAAAAAATGAATTAGAAAAATATTTTAAGGCTTTGATTACTGATGCATAAATGTCATAGCTAAGAGATTTCATATATTATTTTGTTATAATTTTATTAGGAAAGCAATAAATTATAAACAAAACATCAATTTATAACTTATCTATCAAAATATACAATTTATAACTATAAAAATGTTTAAATTCTTTGTTTGTTTGTTTTTTTAGATTATGATAATGATTATATTTTATTTGTTATTTTCATAATTTGGTGACTTTATTTTTGCATTAGAAAAACTAACATTAATTATAGTGAAATAGTATGTGATCAACTTTTTAAAAAATCATTATATCACTGTATTAATTAGCTAGTTATTCATAAGCTTCCAAGAATAAACTGATTAAATCATATGTTGTTATGGTTAGGATAATAAAAAGAATTTATAATAAATTAGAATAAAAAATGAGGGTATGCTTAATTTAATGCACAAGAATAAAAAATAAGATTGAAATTAGGGATATATAAAACATAGTAACAGCACTGGATATTTCACTTAATTTAAAATGCTATTTATAGATAACGAGTTTATGCTCCATAAAGTTTTCATTTTAGTGAAGAACTTTTACAGAATGTTATTAAATGACCATTTTACTGAGATTGACTATTAGATAGCTTAACATAAAACAGTTACTAATTAATGTCAAATCCATATTAATCATAAGATCATATGAAACAGCATCACAAGACAGAGAAATATCATCAACAAAAATATAAATTGCTGAATTCAAAAGCAAAAGAAAAATATCATTTGTATAAATCAATGATAACATAAGCCTAAATACAACCCTTTGAAACTCCATGATTAACCAATTTAAAAACACTAACAATACCATGATTTTTTTTTTTTGCCTGTTTTTTATCTTTTATATAACTTTTTAACCATGAAGCAAAATTATCTTGAAAACCACATGAATATATACAATGTACAAGAACTGTATGATGTTCAGAGTCAAATATAATAAATACAATAATCAGCTACATTTTTATGAATATTAACAAATAAAGTTGCTTAATTACCCAAATATCTATAAAGAGAATACAAAGTACTCTTTCCCAAAATAAAACCAAACTAGTGCACAGAAGTCACTATAATTATTTAAAAATGATGGTATCTTATTTTTTGACTATTATCTCAAATAACTTAGCAATAATAAAAATGTTTGAAGTGGGTCTATAATTACTAATAATTAATGGCTCATCCTTTTTAAAAAGGATGTAATAATACCAACTTTTAAACGCTCAGGAAATACACTAGCAACTAGAAAAACATTAAATAAGTAAACTAAAACTGGTATAAAAGACAAATATTATCTTTAAGAATTTTTAAAATTAAATTATCTAATCAAGCACTTTTTTATAAAATCAATCAAATAGGATAACTGAATATTAAAAACATTGAATAAAAGAAAGAACCAGAAATAGATTCACTCAGAAGTCAAATCATTAAGAGAAGGTTCCTAATGACATACACATAAAGAATTTATTAAAAAGATCAACAACATATTTTTATCTCCATATATTTCTAATATATCATCATTATTAATGAAATTAATTTTATTAGAGGGCGTTTTTAATTAAAGAATAAATTAGTTTCCATTTCAGAGATGTGTGTTTATTACAAAGAAATTCCATATAATAAAGTAACATAGCTTTTTTATTATTTAAAACAACCCAGTTATCATCAGAATGTTTTATACACTTTGTCAAATTATTTTTTCAATTAACTGATCCATTATCCATGGAGTACAGTTATTAAACCATCAAACATCATATGATCACCATCTCTATACTAGCACATAATTTGTTGTAAACAAAGGCAAAACTCCCCATACAGTAGAGACACCCTGTGCCAAACAGAGTAATCAATGGATGCCAGAAGGCTTGTGCATAAAATCCCTATCTAGTGCCTACACATCCAATATTCTCAGACTAGTTTTTGGTGGCTGCTGGAGGGTTGCATTAGATCCTAAGATCTAGGTGCAGTGCTCTCAGATCCAAGGCTCCTCACTGATGATGGCCACAAGCCAGAAACTAGTCTGAGAATATTGCATGAGTAGGCACTAGATAGAGATTTTATGCACAAGCCTTCTGGCATCCATGATTACTCTGTTTGGCACAGGGTGGCACTACTGTATGGGGAGTTTTGCCTTTAAGTACAGTTATTATTATTAGACAATTTAATACAATCAGTTGCTTTATCAATTAAAGAAGTATAAATATTCTGAAATTGTAAAAAGGCTATGTTTACATTATTCAAGCCAAAAACAATCCCAGCTCTGATTAGATACTTTATTAACATATAAATAGATTATAAGTCTGGACAATTTCAAAATATAGCAAAATCAGATAAGCCAGATTCATAATTAAAATACTAATCAAGTTTATCAAGTATATGATAATGTAGTGATTTACAAGATAGTCTTATATACATAGGTAAAAAATTTAACCTAACTAAAACCATACTATATAAGATTATTTAAGTATCTATAAGGAGAATTGTGTTTCTTAATAGTAAATCAATATTCTTATCACCAATTATTACAATAAAACATGGTGTAAATTAAATAATAATGCATCACATTTACCAATAAGAGTTGTAATGGAATTACTACATGAAACCAATCAACACTTAGACAATCCTATTATACATAACAAATAATTTCAAGCTGTTGTCAAGGTAACCTTCTTTTAGCAATAGAGGTGGAATCCCACCTCTTTTAATGATCTCATATATTTATATAGAAACTAAAAATTGCAACTTGACCACAGAGATTGAAATTATTGATAGAAAGAATTTTAAATAAACTTCCTTAAACAGGTAAATATAACCTGTTCTGAATACAGACTAATAAATAATCAATTATAACATTACAAATTACAATTATAAGTTTCAAATTGCACTCAAAGTATTACTTAAATAATAAGTGTAATAATGCTCAAGGCTAAATAGGTTATAAGTAACCATTAGAAATCGATCAAAACTTAGACAATCCTAATATAGATAATAATCAATAATTTCAAACTGTTGTCATGGCAACCTCCTTTTAGCAACTATTAATGGCTCATATATTTATATAGACACTAAGATCTACATTAGTAAAATTAAGTGTAACTAGTATAGATTCAACAGTTGTAAGCTTGGGAATACGATAAATAAAATTTAAACCACTTTTTATATGAATCATATGCCTCCTGAACATGATTATGAATCTAATGCAAGAAGACTCTCACTTAAATGTATATTTAATTCATCAAAATGACTTCAAATACTATAAATATTCACAAGAAAAATTTTTGAATCTTCTCTGCAGTAAGGAAACCAATTAGATCATAAATCTTGGAAATAAAGTTCAGAGAGACAATAATTTTGCTTCATTTTTAATTAGAATACAGGATGAATTACTAACATTTCTGACATAGACCAAATCACTTTGAATAGATGCTACACCTTGTCTATCAAACATTCCATGTTTTGCCTTCCAAAAAAGAAATCAATGAGCCAAAGAAATATATTGATTAATGTAGATATGCTGGCCATTATATTCTAAGAGTAAAATATGAAACACAGTTGTAACAGATTTTCTCTCACAAAAACAATCTAGCCATGTTACAAAAAGTAAAACAAGCAAGAATTTCTTTTCTTTTTTTTTTTAGTCTTTATACAAAATAAATTTTCTAAATCACTATTAGAAAAACATTCAACTTCAAGTTTATCCACTATTTTGGAAATGATTTGTAGCAAATCCCCAATTTCAATTTTATTCTTCATAGAAAATTGATCCTTATCGTATATATTGCAAAAACTAGACAAGTGAGAAATCTTTCATTTCTGACTACACTTTGATGCTAAGTATCAAAATAAGCCTGCATTTTCAAAACAATTTGCATAAGCACTAATAAGATATTGTGAATTATTTGCAAAAATTGCAATTTTTTTCATATTCTGTTGCAAAACTGAGTTTGACAAGTCATGTGAAGTAATAGTAGTGTTTAAACCCACATTACAAAATATAAATATCTCTAAAAATAACACCTCCAGGCTTGCATATTCTGTCTGCAAGTATTTTCTGATAATGACCATATGTAGTGCATATTATTATTACAGCCTTAATAAAAGATATAATTACCATTACCAGATAATAAATTTTCACAAATATTAGATAGCCAATATAAATTAAATAGCAACGTAAATTAGTATTAATTTGCTAAATAATAAAGATAGCAAAAGTGGACAGTCTACATAGTTAAAGCATACAGCAAAACATAATAATAAAATAATAATTAGAAATGAATGTATGGAATTTGTAAAATAATAATAAAAAAAAACAATCTTAACATAAGGAGGAAATACAACTATATATAATGATGAAAGAAAGAAAAAAGATCACATTCTAAAAAGTAGACAAATTTTGACAATTTGTTAATTTAAGCCAAAATGTACATAGAAGATGGCTTTAATAATGATCAAAATGACTTATTAAGATATACAATAAATATTTACTGAACTTTATAAATGATTTCACAGTAAATTGAAAATCTTCCATTAGTAATACAAGTCAATAATTTTCTATACTCATCAGATATAAACTGGGTAGTTTTATCAATAAATAACTATTTCACATTCTATCTTTATGCAAAAGTGAACAATTTAGATATACTTCTTTTATTAGGTTTATACCTTTTGCAGCTCAAACTAATTAAATGAAACTGGTAAATGCTTAATCTGCTATTAGTGTGCTTACCTGTCACATGATTTTCCAAAACATTACTATATGATTGTTTACTTTACTTACTACTATAATTGTAAATTACTAACCAATATATACATATATATGTTACATAGACAAAAACTAATTACTGAACCAAATTTTCTAAGGATATTTATAAATATTGAGCATTTTAATGATGTAAAGAACATTCAATAAATTTATTAGTATAGAAAATTGTTCAAATATATATTAGTAAGAATATTGATAAACATTATACATTTTTAACAATTACTCCATTAAATAGTTTTCAATTGTTATCCATGTCCAATATAATTTAGCTCAGTGATAGCATAGCAGACTTAAGAGATAAAGTTCCATGGGTATCACTGTCACTTCCAGTACTTGATTGCCTTAATCAATAAACCACTATTATTTATAGAATTTATTATTAATATCAGGCAAAGTCAAGTTAATGTCAACCTATCATCAGATAAACTTAGAGACAATTAACAAGACAAAATTATTATTTTCATTCTATATATATGCTGTATATTAATTATTATTAATCAAAGGTAAAAAATAATAAAATTTGAAAATATTATTAAACTTTAACAAGTATGACACTTTTCTTCTATTTTAAATTGCACATATTGCATTATAAATGAATATATAGAAGATAGAAAGGTAAAAATATCTGACATAATAGCAAAATAAAATATGTAGTTTTGTCATTACTAATAGCATCTGAAAATCCTTTTATAAATAAGAATTTACTTGGAACTATAAATAGGCAAAATTAGATTCTTTGGTATAAGATTGTTTTCCATAGTGATTTGCAATATCAGATCAGTTCTAATATTATGAAAGTTTAAACTCTTATCTTTATTAGCATCATTAAAAAGAATATATATTTCATTAAGATGATCTGTTTACAAATTTGATATTATTTTATAATCTCAAATCAAAACTATAATAATGTTATTAAGATTTGGATAAATATATGTTTGATTATGGTTTCTTTAAAATGTCTTAACTGAAATAAACATAAAAATTTTAGTAGTAGAACTGATTACTCCGTAAAGCTCAAAAACAAAAACAAACAAGAATCAACAAAATAAACTAATAATAATTCTTTTTTTTTTTTTGCTCACTTCACCAGCATCCTTTATTTTAATAATTTATTTTTATAAACAATTCAGAATATTAATAATAATATAATATTAGTAATAGGAACAGCAATCTTTTATTTAAAAATATTAATTGATAAAAAAAAATATTTATAACAAACAAGCTATAAAAATGTAAAAAGCAAATTTATTTATTAAAATAGATGAATTTATATATATAGTAACTGGTTTTGACATATTATAGACATCATTCCTTTTTTTAAAAAATAATACAGATGGCAGTAGGGTGGATAATGTTTGGAAAACATCCAATTAAAATTGCAAATTAATTAGAAACCCACACAAATGAAAATAATTATTTTAAAAATACTAAATAAAAATACTTTCTCACAGTTTTAAAATAGATTACTTTTTCTTTTTAAAATATTTTTTTAAAGTAAATAAAAGAAAATGATTTATGTAATCCTTTATATATCTCATTAATGATTTTGTCAACAATTATTTATAATTATTGAAATGACAAACTACAATGTACTTGTAATGGTAATTTAATAAATAATTATAAAAAAACCTATCTAACTTTAATTCATTACTGATGACAAAGAAAATAACAATAATATTATAAAATAGTACCTCTAATTAATCTTTATCATATAATTCTAAATATTGAAATGTTAGAATAAAATGGCAATAAAATTAATCAAATTTATACAATTAATTAATTAATAAAATTAATTGATCCCACTGATACTCCACCTCCAACAATGAATTACTGATTGGCTGAATTATTATTTGAAATTAGAAAAATGAACCTAATTCTTAATCCATCTAAATCACAAAAAGTTCAAAACTGGGAGGCTTATTATCACATTAATGAAACAATAATGCTTATTAATTCAAGTCTTAACTTGACAACATTTAATCTGCTGAAAAGGTTTAGATGGTGGGGTCTGGAGCCAAAATACTTTGATTTCCTGATTAAAATAAATTTAAATGCACTACCCACTTGTAGTTTTTTAACAAGAAACCATGGATTTACTTCAATTGATGGTCTATGTGGTTTATGTCACAGAGATGAAGACACGATTGAACACATTTTTGGTGAATGCAGTTATTTGCAAGTTTGTAGATATTTTATTAGCTTTATTTATAAACGTAAAGGCTCTTTGATACATTTATTGATACAAGCAATTAAAGTGGGAGGTTTTGCTGATATTAGAAGTGCCACTTTTTTAATATATAGTTTATGGCTAACTCGATGTGATATTCTTTTTAAATCGAATTGTACAGATCCTCTGAAGATTATAATTGGAAAGATCAGATTGATAAAAGAAAGAGGCAATACAATATCATCACAAGATTTATTTATTAGTACATGGGATCTTATTAACATTTGAAGACCAGGTTGGATATTATAAATTATCTTTTTTTTAGAAAAGACATATATATATATAAAATTGTATTTTTATTCTATTTTTATATTTTTTTTATTTACTTGTTAACACTTGGCAGATTCTGCCTATTGAACTTTAATTTGCTTACTGTTTTTATCATACAATATTATGTATTTATTTATTTATTTTCTGGTTTAATAAAGTTTGTTTTGATTTAAAAAAAAAAAAAAATCAAGTATTATTGCTTGATGTCTTATGACTTCCATTTGGCTTTTGATCCAAAAATAACATTTATGCAACAGAAAATTCTGTCTATAGCATAGTTTAAATATTATTTAATGTAAATCTCATTAGATCATCGATATGAGAGATCATCTTGTTTTTGTTTTGTTTTGTTTTGTTTTTTTTTCAAAATTAAAAATAAAATAAAAAGATCAATATAATTCAACAATTTTTGATTACAAGAATACAGAGTTAAGTTTTTTTATATATTTCCAACAACACTCTCAAAAATCTTATATATAAAAATTGCTAAAAAGCATGATATTATTCTTTTTTTTTCCACTACCCTGATGAATACTGTGTGATATTAAAATAGAATAAAAAATCATCATCCTAATGTAACTCTTAAAAAAAAATACAGAATTGCTTCAGTTAACAAAGCTGGCTCATTTCAGAATTTTATTTTGCATCTTCAAATTATATTAGATGATAAAAAGACAATTAAAACTTTGCAAAGTAACTGATATTAGAACAATACAAATAATTATAATATATTAAAAGAATTCCAAATTTAAAACAAAAAACAAAATTAACATTATTTATTGTAAGTAAAATAGTACAGAATATTGCTAAAATTAAGACCTTTAATAAATGAATATAGGTTTGATTGTCTTAAATTTGTGTGTGTGTGTGATCAATTGCATATCATCTCATTATAAAATAGATTTTTTCACCATGCAGCTTTGTTTAAAATTTGGAATCATATTCTCATAAAATTTAAAATCATTTTTTAGTGGCACTTCTTTTCTCTAACTTCTATCTCTTTGCAGAGATACTATAACTCTTTAAAAATACATTCTATGACAATGCATTTCTCCTTTAGAGCTTCTATATGTGGGGGAAAGATATTTATTATTTTTCTTCAAATTTTAAATTTTTTAATTGATTATAGTTGTATATATTCTTTCTTTGATACATTTTGAAGTGAATAAAAAAACATATCCCTATTTTTCCTCTTGTTGTAATCTCCTTTATGAAATTGTTTTGTGTATTATTTTTGAATAAATAATATAAGTAATTCATGACTAGGCAAATCAAATACTGAATATATATAAACATTAGAAACCAGTCAACACTTAGACAGTCCTAATATACATAACAATCAACAATCTCAAACTGTTGTCAAGGCAACCTCCTTTATAACCATTATAGCATAACAGCTTTTTTCTCAACTATACTAATATTATTTAGGAATTTATAAAATTTCGCATTTCATAAATTGATTCATTAATCTTCTATTTTGGTCACAGTACTCTTCTGAATCAATAGATTTATATTTAATTAAAAAGACTAAACAGGATTATTATCATCATTAAAAAAACATAATAGAATTAATTGAATAAGAGAATACTTTTCCTATTTCTCTCAACTTCTATTTTATATATATATATATAGTTGAATGATAAACCAACTTTAAAAGGAATGAAACATTCATTCAATTAGAAGGGACCATCACTGAAGTAATATTTAGCTAATAAAATTTTACCTGTCTAACTTAAAAGAAATCAACATAGAAACAACCCCTAAAGATCTAATCATACCATACTCAAGAAAAATGACTTAAAGGTGAACAAGCAATTTAAGAGTTGTCAATATTGATGTATTAAAAAAAAAAAAAAAAGAAGTATGGTGAATGATGGTCAATAGAGAATTTTTTTATTAAAATGTGACTAAACTAATCAATATTAAAATTTTAAAAGTGAAATAAGAAAAAAAAAGAAATTGAAACCTAACTTCTGATCACTCAAGATGAAGATCTCTTCTTTTAAATAATCTTTTCTGTGGCTAAATGAAAAAAAATTTGATATCTATACAAAAAATTATAAATAATTTTAATAAATCTTAAGTTAGAAAAGATGACAGATATTTCAGTTTCTTCACTAGAAGTACTTTTAAACTATTGTGATATTTGATGAGATCCCCCTCCCCCCATTTTAAATCAATTTTAAATTGGCTATATCATCTACTTAATAATGATTATGAATTCTAAATTTAAAAGTATATTAAACACCAAAACCAGTTTTGATCATACCTCCTGTTCTTCAGCTGAATTATAGAAAGATGATTTCATTATAAATAATAAAAATGAAAACTAATAAATATAATTAAATATCCTAGTACAAGTCAGAATCTCTTTTACCCTAATATATTTTTTTCCAATTATCTTTCATATGTTACAATTTAGATGTGTGATATATACCTTTGACAACAATTTCTCTATTTTATTTTTTTAAAAAAATCCTCATAAATACATAATCTTCTGGACATTCTATGTAGATTTAATTGCTCATCAATCCAATTAAAATATGTGACATTTTGAATAATATTGTCATTATTGCATATGTTATTTTGTGTTCCCGCTCTTTATTATTACAAATATCTTTTCAAAATTCTTCAAGATGCTTAATGACCTCATCCATATTTTAGGTAATTGTGCAATTTTTCTATTTATTACTGAAATAACTTTCAATAACAAGGTATTATATTATATTACTAAGACTAATTATTTTCAGAAGCTTTCCTTGCCATTTCAAATTTACATATTTTTTTTTTTTTGCATCACAGTTCACTGTTCCAATAATTGAATTCTTCTATATAATTTTTTTAATATTTCATATTCTTACTTTCTCGTTTATATTATCCTGCTCAGTACAAAAGTAATTAGTCAATTACTAGTGTGTTGTTATTGTTTTGTTTTGTTTTTTGCTTTGCCATCTTCAGAGAGGTTTGCATTCAAATCAGAGCTATTCTTACTGTGATTTGTAACAATCACTTCTTATCCAGTTTCTTTTTTTTGTAATTCACTTTGAATACTTGTAATCTAATAGTTGCAATTTTAAATTTTAATTTTTACTTTGTTCCTAAATATTGGCTATAATTACTAAATAAGAATAGTAAAGCATAAGTGCCAAACTGTAGAATAGGAAAGGGGATTTTATGTTATGTTAGTACAGGTAGAAGGTAAAGTTTTGTTTTTTTTATTTCTAAAGCTAATTTTTTAGTTTCAAAAATAGTTTCATTATTTTAACAGATGTTTTTAATAATAAATATAAAATTTATTTTATTTTTCTTATTATATATATATGGAAAACAATAAAATATTTTTTATATTAATACTTTATTTATTTCTCAAGATGTGCTAAAAATAATTTTCTTTTGCTATAAAAACTATTTGAGTTGAAGATCACATACAAGAAAAATAATTAGTTAAATTTAGTAAATGTGGGTAAGGGTTGGTTTAAATTCGATATGTTTCTATGCTTTCATTAATACTTATTTTTCAAGTTATTAGTTAATGATTAATCTTAATTTTGTATCCATTATGCATAATATAATCTTGAAATGTATTTTTGGTTAATCATCAAAAATATTATCAAATTTTGGTGTAATTTCATTTGGATATTATTTTGTCCATTTCCTCCATAAATTTATTTCAAAAATAAAAGAAAAAGATTCATGATATAAATAATTAGTGCACTTTAAACCAAACCATCTGACAAAAAATTACAGATTAGTGTAAAAACAATTCTTTAAAAAGATATAAATTTAAAATATTATACAGCTGTCTGAAAGTACAGCTGGATCACATTTCAAAACAAAAAGGAGACAAAAGTAAAAAATAAATGAATCATAAAAATTTCATCCCTTTATATAAATGCAAATATCATAATGTTGATAAGGGAGTATGGCAAAACAACTCTTATCTTTCTCAGAAAGGTGAAATCATCACACTCAATTTTTATAGCTGTTTTAACGAAAATACTTTGCGATTTAGAACAGAAAGTAAAAGAAATGGAAATCACACATGGACTTTGCAGATGATGTAATTGCTTTTCTAAATAATGTTTCAAAAGATGTAGGGAATATTACAAGAATTATACATTGTAAATATGGGGGGTAGCACTTTAGATAAATATTAAAAATTGTAATTTACAAATTCAAAAATAAAGTATGACAGTATTGAAAATGAGAACAAATTAATACTTTATAATGCCTTCAGCAAATTAATAATATATAAATGGAATTGTAAAGGATGAAATTAATTACAATCTAAAACAAGGATACAATGCTTTCAATCATATTACCTTAATATTATAGGAAAATGTATTTATGTGCTTAAAAAGAAATATTTGAATAAATGTGTTTCTGGGTTTATAAATCAAAACCAAGTTCAAAAATGAAATATATAAATCAGATAACAATATTGAAAAAATTAATAGAATAAAGTAAAACTAGACTGCATATGCTGCCAGACAAAATTAGAATACATAGATAGTTGAGCCTTAAATCAAATACAAAAAAAATTTAAAATAACTAAATTAAAATTTGATCTATTATAATTGAAAATGATGATGACTTATTACAGTATTATATACATAATGTTTATCCACTAATAATATATAACAATGCAGAGGAATATAGAGAAAAGTAAAATTTAAAAATAATTCTAAATAGAAAAAAAAAGGTAAAACTCTCTATACGTATTGCCACTCAGTGCAAGCCAGAGTAATCAATGGATTCCAGAAGGCTTGTGCATAAAATCCCCATCTAGTGCCTACTCATCCAATAGCCCCAGATTAGTTTCTGGCTTGTGGCCTTTATCAGTGAGGAGCCTTAAATCTGAGAGCACTGCACCTTAAGAGTTTTTACCTGTTTTACCAGTTAAGAGCAAGCATAAGAAATGGTGATCATGTGAGGATGTTTACTGGTTAGAAAAAAAGGTATTGTGGAATTTATATAATTTGAAAAAAACTATACAAATTATTATTTTATCACATAGATATTTATAATTTCTTTTTAGCACTTTAGTTTCATAAAGCAAACTAATATTAATCTAAAGAATTTAATATCATTAAATAGTATCACTTGGTGGAAAACAGAATTCTTAAAACAACTGATTCTTGATTGAAAAGGAGAAAAACAGTTCAATCAATGAGGTGGAACTATTGTGCTCTATCAAATACAATATTTCATTTTTTAATGTTATTTTGTTTTCCAAGCAACTGCTCAAATGATTAAATAATATAGATTTACTTAAATCCTAAAAGTAGACTATTGCTCAACAGTTTTAATAAAGATAAATCTTTTTGCTAATATCAATTGGAATGTGATAAATTCATTTCTTTAATGTCCTAGTGATAAGTGGTAATCATAAAATACAACATATTATATAGAGGTAAATGTCAACAGCTCTAAGAAATCCAATGTTGTAAATATTACACAAACAAATTCTATTATTAATCAATTACAATGTCATCTAGGCTGTAAATTATGGAATGATGTTTTTACTATTATCGATGTCTTTAGAAATGTATACTTACCATAATATATTTTTAGATCTAGTTGATAGCAAGTACCTTTCTAGATGATAACTAGAAATTTTGAAAAACTGTTACAACTTCTGAAAATAATTCAAAAAATCAAAACCATATTGTCAAAGTAAGATATTTCAGTATATTGAAATCATCAGATCAATAAATTTCATTAAATCTTTCTAAGTAGAAATCAACGGCAAATCTCAATGCCCCCCCCCCCCAAACAGTTTAGTGAGTGAAGTGGCAAAGTGATGTACCCAAAAGGTTAAAATTTTGTTTAGGTTAACAACTAAATAAAAAAGAAATCTCAGATTGGTCACTTGAATTGAATGGAGCAGTTGCATTCAACTTTTATTTATGTGCTCAAACATCATGAGATGAAAGCAACTGACTTTAATATTATTATTTATCCAAGTGTTTTTCATATGCTTTATTACAAGGAATTCTACAATAATTATTCTTTAAAATCTACAAACATGTTTTGCAACATCATCACTTAAATAAAAATAATGTGATATCTGCATTTAAAAAATAAAAGTTTATTTGTCAGGTTTACCTTAATCTAAAATTATTACTCATAGAAAATATAAATATAAAAATCAATAATAATGTAATGAAATGGTTTGTTGGTTGGGAATTCAATCTATTATTCCACTACTAAATCAAATCAGCAGAGTTGTTAAAAATAATTGTGCAGATATGTTGAATTCAATAACTAATTTTCAGATAAAATTAATTCATTGTAATTTAACAAACAAAATATAATTAAAACTTTAAAATAAAAATCATATTATTTTTGTTATTATTTTTGCTAAATATAAAAATGATCCTACACAAAATTTTAATTTTTCAACGTCCCTAAAACCAATCATAAAATATCCTTTTCAGCTTTAATAGCTGGAAATAATTAGTATTATATTAAAATCTGTAATCTCTATATTTTTCATAAATTATTTTCTATGAAATTCTAATGATATGTATGTTTGCATACATACACAGATAAAAAAAAATTTAAGTTGTTATGAAACAAAACCCACTTCAGCAACACCCCCCTCCCAACTCAAACTACAGCAAAGGCATGAATCATCAGGTGGTGAGAAATTTAGTAATTTTTTCAACCTAACTAAATATATATTTATCAACCAATAATAAATAGCAACTAAAATAAATTTAGGCTGAATTTGAACGTAAAACATATTCATTTATATATAAATGAGCATCTTGCTAATGAGCAAAAGTTCCATGTCATTTCTATATTAGAAGAAAAATGAGAAACTGTCAATTTCAGAAAAAACAAAATGCTATAATTACTAAATAAAAATAGCATTAGAATCACTCACTATTAGTAGGATCTCCCAAATTGGACTTTGCTGTCATATTATGCCATTTGAAGAAAAATCCTTTAAATCTCTAAAGTGACTGCCAATGAATGATACTCGATATGGTTAAGTTTCCATAAATAGACAAATTATCTTAACTGAAAGTAAGAAAAAAAATATTATACTATCATCTCCAAGGTTAATACCATGAAGATGTTATAAAATTAAAGGTGTTTAATGAGTCATTGGATTGGCTTTGTAAAGAAAATATAATTCTGAACTCATTCAATTCTTACTAATAACAAAACGACATTTCATTTTTGATCAAAGCAATACCAGTTTAACAAAATATTTCTATTATAGAGCAAAAGCCTCAGAAGATTTCCAAATGGCAGAGAGAAAAAGATATTGAGGATTTGTAGCATTTCCTTTTCATTTATTGCTCTCTAGCTACAAATAATTCATTTTCTGATAAATAATTAGATATGCAATGATACTCCTAAAATAATCGTAAACTTATTTTGAAAATGAAAAAATGCAAAGTTTTACCTTACCAAATTTAAACATTATAGGTTTTGCAAGTGGATGCACTAATCAGTATACTATGATGCATTGTTTCAAAATGACTATGCATACAATAGGTAGAACAGTTTTGTTTTTATTATTTTTACTATTGCTGTTGTATATATATATAATAATTACTATTAAAAGATAGAATAATTTCAAAATTGTGTTTGTATTAAGATGCCATAGACAATATATATATATATATAAAAAGTTAATATAGTAAATTATGGCACAACTAAATTCAGCAACAATTTAACTAAAATCATCTTCAGCAAACTAACAACTTAATAGAAAATTCCAATAATATAACTTTCTTTAATAAATCCCAAAGATATTTTATATCATGCCTTATTTAACAATACAAGTCCATTTTCCATCATACTGCTAAGAACATTTTTTATATACATTTAACCCTAATATACTTGAGAATGATTACTCTCTCATATGCAAAATTTAGAGGATTTTTAATATGTAGTTAAAACTTTTTCATCACAAAATCTTAATGCTGTACATAATAGATTAAATAATTCATCATTATATATATAATTTTTCAACAATTTTAATTTTGTAAATAAAAAATTCATATTTCTCAAGCAAATAAAACTATTATTTAAAATATTCAAAGCAAATAAGACAGTATTATAATACTGCACAAAGGAAGTTTAGAGGAGGTCTAATAAAAATTCAAAGCAATTATATTACTATATAAGTTATAAGTAAAAAACTTGAGAGTCTCTAATATAATTTAATTATTCACTCTTTCAAATAAAAAAATAATAATAATTGAATTGTGCTTGGGAGATTATTTTATATTTTAATAACAATGTGACAGATAAAGCTATGATCCAGAAATCTTTAGCTCTCTTTATTCTACTACTGAGTTACAAAGCACAGGACTATTATTTAAATAAATCAACATTTTAAAATTGATCAAATTCAGAAATTATTTAATTTATGTACATAAACTATTATTTACATGTTAATTTTTCTTTTGATAATGATTAGAAATCAGGTCTGGATTTCTTGGATTCCTCGTGTAATTTCAACATATGAAACAATATATATGTTTTGATTAATAATAATAATTCATTTCAATAAAAATGCATTGTTTTATATATAATTTAGCCTTTTTTCCCTACATTAGAAATTACATCCTATATATCAGGGGTGGCCAACTTTTGTGTTCATAAGATCTACTTTTTATTTTAAAAATGTGTTGCGATCGACTTGTTGTCATAGGCAATCAACATGTTGTCATAGCATAGTCTAAGTGGAGGAAGGTGTGAAATACATACTATTTTTGTATATACATAGTAAAAAATAATTATTTAATTGGCCAAAAAACTCATGTCTGGGGGAATCAAACCAACATGAGTAATTATTAACAATATTTATTAATTCAAATTAGCTACATAAACTCAAGATTAAAAATATTTTCAATAATGATACAACTTAGTGGACTTCAGCTATCTAGAATTGAAAAAAATTTAGAACAAAACAAAAATAACAAGAAAACTTGAAAATCTTTACTTAATTTGCTTGACTTGTTACCCAACAGCTTGCCAGATTGGCCTCACGATCAACCAAAATTGGCTTTGCGATCGACCGGTGGATCACGATCGATTTGTTGGACACCCCTGCTATATATGATATCCTAAATATTTTATCATCAATCAAAAATCTAGTATAAAATAAATAAATAATCATTTGTAACTTTTTTTTTTTTGCTAATAAATTTAACTTATTGTCACAGATTTAAAATAAAACATAAACATTGATTACCTCATTAAAAACGCTTAGAATTATGAAACATTCATAATTAAAATCAAATTTTTTATTAGGCATATTATTAATCAAAAATACTACCCTGTGTGTAAATGTAATCTAATAAACACAGTACAGCTACAATTTTTCTTTACTAATTATTTTAAATATTTTATCAAATATGGCAACCATATCATAGAAACAACATAAAGTTCAATGACATTTCATTCAAATTCAGTTGTTAAAAATAAAATAAAGCAAATTAAAAAAAATTTAACATAATATACATTTTCTAATTCATTTTTTGTATGCTTTACATGTATAATCTTCTTTTTTATAATTACATACTTTTCCCAGTGCACTTTATTAAGTGATCATCAAAGTTTGTTTTTTTTTTTTTAAATTATATAATGATAAAAATTTTATTTATTTATTATTAGTAAACAATTGAAAGATGGAAGTGTTATGGATAAATTTAATATGATAAAAATAAGAAACAAAGATGTGTAGGTTGCATAAATAAGAACAACAATTTTATATTATTAATTCCTTCTTTAAGAAGAATTCTAAAAGGAAATGGACATGGAAACATCCAAATATATGGGCAGCAGAAATGAATTATATTTTGACTAACAGAAAATATGTATTACAACATTATGATTTTCTTAATAGATTCAATACAGGAAGAGGTCTCTGGTTAGAGAAATATAAGATTTGTGTTAAGATAAAATTAGAGACGAAAATTTTTAAAAAAAATAGTATTCACAGATGATAATTCTAATGTTCAAAAATATCTAAAGAATTTAATACATTTTAAAAAGGGTTCCGATTTAAATAAAATCAATAGGAAAATAACTGGCATTCTACTAAGAACTGAATCAAAGATACCTGATTTAAAAAAAGCAGTAATTTTTGAGAAAAGTTTCTGCTAAGATAATAGTGTATGAAGTAAAGAAAGAAAATAAAAATTATTAAAAATGATCTCTTAAGAAAAATTTAATATATGAAGTTTTCTCATATTGCTGACCCACCTGATCACACACATGTTAAAAAGATAAATAATCACCAATATACATATTTCATGCTAAACTAGCAATCATCACTTGGTCTAGATTATCCTCACACATATATACAATCAGTGTTCAGCTTTATATTAAGATAGCCAATCTTCATACTTTAATGGACATGCTTCAAACTACTCCAACTCATAACTCTTCAGCCTTCCATTTCATTGAAAATCTGATGATAGAACGTTCAAAGTCCTTGTTAGTGCCAAGGTTATCATCCTACCCATGTTGACATATTAATCACTCTGACCCCTCATGTACAGGAGAATAATCCATTTATATGCGAGGGATGGGCAGACCTTTTACACACTATTTATATAAATTACTACATTGTACAAGCTTAAACCTGCATTTATATATGTAATGTATGCGGGATTCGAACTCAGACTTTCACATGACCCACTACTCTCAGTGCTGAGACTAGTGGGTCATGTGAAAGTCTGAGTTTGAATCCTGCATATATTACATATATAAATGCAGGTTTAAGCCTGTACAATGTATTAATTTATATGAAGTTTTATAAATTGGTACAAAAAGGATTAATAATGAAATAAGAATAAAAGTATCCAAATTATAAAACAACCATCTTGATATTGTTAGGAAATATGTAACTATTACTAAAAAGAGGAGTAACATTATGAAATGTATAGAAGATTTCAATAAAGAATTGTGATAATGAGCAAGATAACACAATATCTCCTACATTCACTATATCTTCTGAATTGCTCAGCATTTCAAAAGAAGATGATAGAATTGTAATCTTAATTTTAGAAACAGGTGAAAAAATAAAAAAAAAATGTTGGCAAAGTTTACTAAATATCTAAATGATAAAAATGTATCATATAATTAAAAGAATACAATAGTAATACTAATATTTAAAAAAAGTGATAAAGAAGATATTAGAAATAACAGATCCATAAGTAGTTTTAGCAAAATGGATCATATCCAACTACTGAGAGAAGTTACAGAAAGGTCCAATAAATATAAGTTGATATTATGCATTGCAGTTGTAAAATATGCAAAGGCATTTGATTCTATAAGCATTTCTACTGTGATTAAAGCATTAGTTCATAAATATATGGATGCAGAATAATATTGTATATTGAAGAATATTTATCAAAATGCAAACACAATGTTTAATGATACTAAAATGATTAATAGTGAGAAGAGTGTTTGGGAGAATGATTCCATATCTTCAAAATTTTTACAGCAGATTTACAAAAAGTACTTTGTGGATTTCAATAGTAAACTGAGAAAGTAAAAACAAATAGAAATTATTTAAATCATCTAGATTTTGCAAATGATATAATTTGTTTTTGAAAATAATGCTTCAGAGTTTGAGAAAACTTTGCAAGAGTTATCAGTGAAAGTAAAATAGTGGGACTAAAGATGAATGCTAAAAAGACTAAACTAATATTCATCAGATTTTCTCAAAAGAAAATGAATATTCATAATCATGAATTAGAAGAAATTAACAACTATAAATATCTTGGTCAGATTATTAATACTGATGAAAAGCTACAGATGAAATTAATCATAGAATTAGACTTAGATGAAATCTTTTGGAAGAAATAACTTAAAAGAAATTATGTCTGTATATCTGAAAAGAAAGATTGTTAATAAATATATTTTATTAATTCATTCTGGTTCTGAAACTGGGACACTTAATAGAAGAGCAATATAGAGACTTCAGTCCACTCAACAAAGTATGAAGTAGCAACAAAAGATTGAAAATGAAATACATGGGGTGGAAGAACAACAGATGTTACTGATATTGAAAGAATTAATAGCTAAAATGAAGTTGGGCTGAATATATTTGTAGAAAAAATGATAATACATTGATAGTTGAAATTTTGAAGTGGATCCCAAGAGACTGTAAAAGAAAAGATCTCATGTGAGTTAGATGAATGAAATAAGGAAGTTTGCTGGTATGATGTGGAAAAGAGGCTAAAGATCAGAGAAACTAGATTAAATTTGAAGAGATCATCTTGCAATGGATCAACATTGATTGAAAATAATAATGATAATGACTTTTATTTGTCTTTTATGTGAAGTAAAAAAAAGTTATTGATGGAAAAAATTCTTTAAATGCGTGAGCATTTTGACTGTCTTGGTATAAGACAAAAATTTAATAATTAGAAAACTCTACCTACCTAATTATTTAGACAATAATGTCCAACTTGGAGCTCATGGGCTGCATGTGATCCAGGATGACTATGAATATGACCCAAACACAAACTCCCAAACATCAAAAACATTTTATTACTGATATATGTACATTTTCTATTTTATAAATCACAAACTTGGGATCTGCCCAATGATTATAAAAGACTTTCTGAACAGGTTATTATATGATTAGGATTATTATGTAAGGACGTTTTTGCTTAACTGTGGTGATGGACATCACGAAAATTTGCATGGAGCTTTTTTTTTTTTTTTTGCTTATTAACTTTCAGTAGTGTTTGTGTATTCCTACAATGTGGTCCAGAGAAAGTAAAAGGTTTGAACCCCTGATTTAGACCATATAATTTTTCATTAGCAATATTTACTTTTTATTTTACAAATAATTGGTTTCAAATTTTAAAAAAAATGAATTTGACAATTAATATCCACCAGATATTCTACTGCCTTAAAATAATTTTTCTATTTGTAAAGAAAATAACACAGATTAATAATAATAATAGTTAATGATTAATTATATATGTGTGTGTGCAGTTATTACCTACATCTGCATGCTTCTTATTCTCTATACTGTTAGAAATAATAGCTTTTGTTTTTTTTTTATAATATTTTAGTAATATTTAGAAATAATAGCTTGAAACACAATATTAAATGAAAGTAAAGAAATAAAAAATAAAAATTCATAAATTAGAATTCATAAATTTCAAGTATATTTATCTGTTTGAGCAGTAGCAAAAATTTTCTGTGTTGATGTCTTAATATGTTTAACTTTTAGTTTCAAATAACAAGTTAATTCATACCTTAAGAAGATACATATGGAAAATATTTTACATCTTTCTTATTATAAGTTACATGCTTACAAATGGGCACCAGCTCTGCAATGAAAACAATAAATAAGAAAAAAACAAATGGTAAAAAAAAAAAAAAAAGGAAAGGCCATCTGCCTGACACACCTATAAAGGATTACATTGAATTAAGCTACTTAAGCATTATTTGTGTCAACAAGTTGACCACTCAATACAGTGTTTTAACAATAAATAACAACAAAAGGAAAAGAAACAGAAAGACAGTGACTATCTAGGCAGTTTCAGGTAAAAGTTTTCCACACATCAAAGCAGGGTTTCACTATAGTCCCCTTTCCACCATCTGCTTATTAATTTTATTAGATACTGCTTAATTTAGCTTGTGACAATTTACTAGAGAATCTATGAAATTCTGATCTGATGTCACAATTTGTACTTACCATGGGTTACATTAGTGTAACAACTTTTAGACTCTGCATAGGAGTCCTTATATACCATTAATCAATCTTGCCATAACAATCCAATAAATGCCTATGGGTCTTTGATCTTTAGATTTTCAGTTGATCCCATGTCTGACTGGCTAACCAACGCTGGCATATTTTCCAATCGTAGACACTGACCTCATCAAATAACTTGAGAAAAAACTCTTCTGGCCTATTGTTCAATCCATTGTCAAAGACAATCTTATTTCGCACTATCCATATAGTGAAATTTATAAAGGTGGTCAGTCTAATTTTACCATAAAGGCCGCTCTTTATTGCCTTTGAGATATTTGTACATATAATGTCTGCTTCCCTGATTTTTTTAAGTGCAGGTTAACGTAGATTATTCCATATTTCGCACTGATTTAGGATGGGTCTTAATGTCTCTTCATTTTTATTACACATCGATCAGATTGGATCAATTCTGTATCTCCATTTGTAACACAGAAAGGCACAGGTTGGAAGGGCTCCAAGTGACTTTTAACAGGAAATTCACTTTTAATGTTAAAAATGTATATTACTTATGAGTTTGGTATTATCCATGGATTCAATAATCATGAGAAAGCTTGAAACAAAATAAGCATCAATATAAAAAATTATATATATATTGAATTATATCTGACATCAGATTGGGGGTTACTAAATTATAGAATGTTGTGATTATCATTAAAGATAATTTATTACTGCTTCTCACTTCTTAATAAAATTTATTCTAGCAAATCAAATTTAAATCTACATCATCTATACCTTTTGGTGCATAGTGATTGCTGAAGCTTACCATAGATAGCGCTAGAACAGGATGGAGATAGTTGATCTTAGAACCATATGAGAAGTTATGTAATCATGTTATTGGTACATCATAAATAATAGAATCCTTACATAATTAAAATATATTACATGCATCAATACTCAACTTTTTAAAACAAAAAGAAAACTGCTTCAAAAAATTAGGGAGAATGACTATTTCCAGTGAAGAGTAATATAAAAAGATAGGGGAGGGGTTACCCCCCCCCCCCAAAAAAAAACAAAGATGACTTCAATTGTCAAACAACTAAAAAATCATAAATTGTGAAAGAAAGAAAAAGGACTAATTTTTATTCATCTTTTAAAAAAACAATCAATCAAGTATAACCAAAATAATGAAAACAAATCTACTTTTCTTTATTACTGTAACAATGTTTTTTTTTTTTAATCAATCTGACTGTTTCGATTGATCAGCAATATTCCATTGATCATCAATCTAAAGATTGCTGGTCAATTAAAACTGCCAGATTGATTAAAATGTTACAGCAATAAAAACAGATGATTTGTTTAATTATTTATAAATTTTATCAATGTATATAAAAAAAAATATATGGTAAAAGAAAGAGTAAAAAGAAAGAATATAATACTTTATAAAGAAGATGGCCCATAATGAAGATTAAGAAAGTAATGAAGTTGCAGTTGAAAAACTGAATAACAAGAAGCTCTGAAAATCGATGGTCATTCAAACTGTCAGGTTGATTAAAATAAGCATTATTACAATATCAAAGAAAAATAAATTTGTTTAATTATTTATAGATTTATTAATATATATATATATAAAAGAATATAAAATGAAAAGAAAAATATATAAACAAAATAGAATCATTCTTACAAGGAATTGTAGAAGGTAGGATCAAAGACCAGATAAATTCTCAATCTAAGAGTTGATCATCATTAGTAATAGTATTTATCATTGATTACCACACTTTTAGCATTAACTTATTCCAGTTTCAATAAATTTTAATGGGCCTTTATAACATTAAGTTAATAGCAAATGTAATGTAAAAACAAGATTTGACTTCTATTAATATATTTATACATATAAATTTTTTAAAGAAAAAAATTGTATAAAACACATTTTTTATGTTTTTTTCTTCTTAATCTCCTGTTTAAAAATAGTAAAATAATAAACCAAAAGAAATAAAAATCTACAATGTTTAAAATTCCTAAAACTGAAATACTTTTCCCATAAGTTGTTGTTTGCATGTGAAAAGATTTTAAGTATTTTTTTTTATGAAAAAAATTTCGAGATAACTTTTCTCTCTCCTTTTTTAATTGATCTTAAAGCAGTAGGTGGAACTGTATAATTTGAAATCAGTAATTTTACACTTAATAATGTTCACAGCTTGAATTTTTTCAAAAATTTAATTTGACCCCCATGGCATATTTGACATGCTTCCCTTATTTTTAATTCTCTTCTGTTTTTCATCAAATCCAGGCAATAAAAAAAACAATTCTTTATTGCACTTATAAATAACAAAATACACTCAATACATATATTAAACTTGGAAGGAAAAAACAGAGTAAAGAGAAGATAATGTATAAAAAGATAAAATACCATTTCCATGCTGGAAAAAAAATAATAAATTGGATTCACATACTTTAAATATCTTAGGAGGTAATATTTCATTTTCTCTACTAAATAAACAAAAAAAAAAAAAAAGAAGATTGATATAGAACAAACTGTCAACTATTTTCCTTTAATATATATTCTAATATCTAGTAAAATGAAAACACATACAGAAAATGCAGTTTTTTAATAATATTTGGTTTTATTACTGCCTAGTGTGCTTACAATATATTTTGACTATATCCATAACTTTATTATTGCCTAGGTGCTTTCAATATAATTTTACTATATCATATTCACGGCAAGAATAATAGTAAAAATATATTTAAAGTATGCTAGGCAGTAATAAAGTTAAATATTATTTTAAAAAATTACTTTTTCTGTGTGTATTTTCATTTTACCAAATATTACATTGGCTTAGAAAAGAAGAAATTAGTAACAATTTATATTTCCTCAATTTCAGGATTAATATAATGTGTTTGTAATAATTTAAAATAAACTATTTACGATTTAAATAAAATCCACTGCTAGCCATAAATAAAGACAATTACTATACTTACATCAGATATCTGTGGTATATGTATTGTGATGTAAAACAACTTTTTATATAAAACTAGTGATTTCCATGTATGGCTCATATACTGAGAAACTCTGTTACCTACCCAAACATTTACACCTAACCGCACACCCTCTTGCTGAAACATACAAACAAAAAAAACAGTATAACCAATGTTAATTCAGTGATGTAATTTTGAAAAATGCCAAAATATTTTTTTATAAGTGGTAAATGATAAATTTGTTGTCCATGACTCTTAACCATGGTGAAGATTACACATTCAATCATGTTTTCATTTAAAATGCCATTTACTAATTAAACCACATTAACTTGAGATTTAAATTTATTTTCCTGATAAAAATAATTCATAATCAACATTGGATGGTTACCAGGTTGGCTACAAGCTGGCTTACTGAAAAAATATTGATATCTTATTATCTAGTAAAATAAAAAATCTAATACAAAACTTTGCAATTAAACCTAAAGTTATAATTATAGCAATCTAAAACACTGATCACTATAAAAATTTACTTAATTTGAGAACAAATATCTAAACATATATTTTTGGCAATTTGTAGAACGTTAAATAAAAACGAATTTATAAAAAATACTTTCTTTAAAAAAAAATACAGTTTATTTGCAATTCTAATATTATTATTAGCAAATTAAATAATACTGAACATAGTCATTAAAATAATACATATATAATTTTTTCTCCAAAAGAAGGCACTCAGAATTTAATGTTTACATTTAGCAATCAGCATTATTTGTTATATAATTTAAATTTTGAAACACACCGGCTTATTATATACCTGTATTTATATTTGTAATATATAGGGTCTATGACCACAGACTTTCATACATCCCACCACTCTCCACACTATCTCGTAACACTGATACACTTGAACACATATATGTTGAAAAGATAAATAATCACCAATAACCAGGTTTTATATACCTGTGTTTATATATGTAATATATAGGGTATATGAGCACAGACTTTCACACAACCCATCACTCTCTACACTATCTCACACTATCTCATAACACTGATACACTTGAACAAATATATGTTGAAAAGATAAATAATCACCAATAAACACATATTTCATGCTAAACCAGCAATCATCAGTTGGTCCAGATTACCATCTCCACACATATATGCTATAAGTGCTCAGATATATATTAAGATAGTCAATCCTCATACTTTAATGGACAGACTTCAATCCACTCCACACTCCAACTCTTCAACCGTCCATCCAATTGAAAATCAGATGATGGGATGCTCAAAGGCCACCCTGAGGCCAAGATTCATGTCACTCCCATGTTGCGTCCCATCATCAGATTTTCTATTGGATGGACGGTTGAAGACTTGGAGGGTGGAGTGATTGAAGCCTGTCAATTAACGTATGAGGATTGACTATCTTAATATATATCTGAGCACTTATAGCATATATGTGTGGAGATGGTAATCTGGACCAACTGATGATTGCTGGTTTAGCATGAAATACATATATTGGTGATTATTTATCTTTTCAACATATATGTGTTCAAGTGTATCAGTGTTATGAGATAGTGTGGAGAGTGGTGGGTTGTGTGAAAGTCTGTGCTCATATACCCTATATATTATAATTTAAACTTTATAACATTTGTTTTACTTTCAAAAAATATATTTTATTCATTTATAGAGCAAGGTACATAATTGTATATATAGGCAATAGTTAGAGCTGCTGTTAACAAGCATTGTCTGCAATGGGTTTACAGGGATACAGTTCAAATAGGATGGTTAGGAGGTAGGTCATACCATCCCTGTCATCACAGCAATAGGGGGAGAATCTGTCCTGTCAAGGCCAGAGGCATCATCCATAGAATGAAACAGAATGTCTTGAAACATAGTTTTAGTTGATACCAGGTCTGAATCACCAACTGCTCTGGGCAAGTCCTCTTGTCAATCTCCCTAGCCTTCCGTATGAAATTTATAAGGAGGTTCTCGGGACTATGGTCGATCCCATTTTCAAACAAGAGGAATCATTACATAAGCCAGGTCAGTTACAGACATTTTCCTCAGAATCATGCCTCGGAGATGAGACCACGAATCACAATAGAACAGAATGTGGTCTATGGTCTCTTCCTTCTTCCCGCACATTGGACACAAGGTATCGATGTTATAACCTCTATGATGGAATAAAAAGGACCCTGTGGAAAGGGCCTTAAGGTTGACCTTGAGCAGGAAGTCTACATACTTGGGCTCAAGTCTGAGGAATTGTATCCATTTGGCAAGTCTGGAGATAGAAATTGAGAGCAAGATGGGGGTACATGTTTTCTCCTCGAACATTAGTCGGTATGTGTCCCAGTAAGTAAGTTTTGACTGGAATAGGGAGTTGGAGGTCTTGATCCATGATAGGACATTCATCACCTGTTGTTGGATCCAAAGTCTCCTCAATCTGGGTGGGGGTCTAATGGTAGGATCGACCCTTTCTATGGGAACTGGGTACTCAATGTCAGAATGAGAATTCAATAGCCTAACCAGAATATTGTATGACATTTGAATTTGGAAGACTTTAATGGCATGTAAGGCCAGTCCATTCAGGGGTTTAGGCTTCTGTAAAATGTTTAAGCTGATGACTGGGGCCCCCTCCCTCAGCATAGTTTCCTATAAAGCATCTCGATCCTTTTAATGAAGGTGCTGGTGGGTGAAAAGCTGGCCAGGTAGTATGTGATTTTGGGAAGTACTACCGAATACTACCGAATTCAGCAAGGCGACCTTGCCCAAAAACGAAAGGTAAATTTTTGATAGTGAGTTAACTGTTTTCTCGATTTTGGTGAATAGCTTCCTCTCCAAGTCTCTCCTCATGACTGGGGGAGGGGAGCAAGATGAAATCACAGGAAGCTCTGGGGGGCTGCTTTGAATCTGCCTTGGATTTGTTTCCCCGTCAGGATGGACCACATTGCCGATTTGCATTCATTGACTTCAAGACCAAATACACGAGCAAACTGGTCTAGGAGCTCTTTAAGTCTTGCGAGCTCCCTGCCAAAGGAGAGAAACACCACCACATCGTCCATATAGATAATGTGGCGTATGCACTCTCCAAGCACAGGAATGGCTATCCCCGGGAGGGCAGCCTCAATGCTTAGAAACAGGGGGTTCACATAGGTTTTGAAGAGAAGGATGCTCAGTGGCAAGCCCTGTGGCATGGAAACACAGGGCCTAAATCCTGGAGATACTCGGCCACCCAATGAGAGAAAAAACTCCCTATTTTGTAGGAGGTTCTCTATAATCTGAAGGTATGCCTTGGGCACTTTGAGCCTCTCCAGTATACCAAGCAATATGTCAATTCTTACGCAGTCAAAAGCTCCAGCAAAGTCAAGCTGAACCACAACTTGCTGGGAATTTCTTCTCCTGCAAACATGGTCAACGATGAGGTGAAATCGGCTGACAGCGTCAGCAGTCGAGCAATCTTTCTTTGCGAATTGATAAGGAGAGGTATTCTATGATGTTATCTTGGATGTCTTCTTTTATAAGGCCCTCAATAACCTTTACCATAAGCGGCACCATGGAAATAAGTCAAGGTACTCGAGAACCAGTGAACCCTCAGGGTTCTTGATGAGGGGAACCATAGTGATTGGACATGTCCAAGGCTTCCCGACTGTCATTAGCAAGGAAATTTATGATGTTTAGTATAATTGGTACCGTAAATGTGCACAGATGGAATAAAAGAAATTTTGGAATTCCATGCAGGCCAGGATGGATCATGTCCGGAAGAGACCTTAGTCTCTGTAGAATTCGCCTTTCCGTAATCTTGTGGGGGGCAGCGTCGACCAAAGCAAATTTTTTCCGGGCATTAGTTATCCCCAATGGTTGAAATTTTAGGGAATAAAACTCCCTGATTCTGGCCAACATGGAAGAGCCAGAGTAGCAGTTTCCTGGACCTCAATCGATGTGGGGGCTCGGGATCTTTTGCCTGAGCCAAGGGTCCAGCAAATGTACCCTCTGGTCCAGAAATGCTGATGTTGTAGGTATTGACGGGCCCTCTTAATCACAAGGTACTCAGCAAGGGAAGACTGTGTTGATTTATATTTTGCTTTCAAGTGAATTATGTGCAGGATATTCTGTTCCTCAAGACAGGTTGTGCAGAACTCTGGCAATCCCATCCAGCTCAACCAATAGTCGGATGGGACCTTTGGTTTTAAGGGTGCATTGATTTATTAGATAGCCTAGCATTTTAACAAAGGCCATCCATGCCTCCACAGGAGGAAGAGACATAACCTCTAGATGGTGGAATGCAATATAGGCCTCAGAGACCAGTTGGGTCATAATATTCGATCTAGTCAGCATCCTCATAGTGTGGGGAAAATTGATTGTTGGAATTATGGTATTTTGATACCTGAGTCGGATTTCCATTGCCAAATGGCCAGAGAAGCCATTGGTCCAGAGATGGGCTTCAATCGATCCCCACCATCACAGGAGAAAAAAAACCAGGTCTATTAAGGAACGTGTATGCCTTGTATAAAATGAGAATGCCCCTTCAGGAAAAAGGCTTTCTCCACTTATTATGGACAGATTAAGGAATTTTATGTACTTGTTACTGAAGGAAAGGTAAGATTGATTGAAATCACCTGTAATTAATGTGGGAAGCGGGCTTGTTCTGAGAGTTGCATTGATGGAGTGGATAAATTTGATTATGATGTCCAGGTTTTTGGGTAGGTATAGATTTATTAGATCGAAGGACCATCCATTAAACTGGAAGATCGCTATCAGGCAGTGAGAGTCTATGTATAACATTTTGAATAGGGCTAATGGTGACTTTTTATTAATTATGAGAGCCACGCCTCCTGATGCGGCAGAAGAAAATGAGAAGTGGAAAAAGCCAAATTCTTCGATTAGTTGAATCACATGATGGTCTGTCCGGAGGTGTATCTTCGTTTCTGATAAGCACAGAATATCTGGGGCCTGCCTATGGAACCAATGTGACAAGGCATATGCCCTGTCCTGCGAGTTCAGGCCCCTTACATTGACAGAGAGTATCTTGAGCATGGTTATTTGGTTGGTCTATCAAGTGGTTCCAGTGGTGTTTACTGTGTCATTACTATAAAAAGAACAATATGACAGTATTTTATACTTCTGTAGTAATTATGGAAAGAAAAATGTCTACAATAATAAACTACCCATTATCATAAGAAGAAAAAATGAAAGAAAGAATCAAACTGAATTTAAACAAAACATAATCAAAGATATTAAATAATAATCCTGTTTTATTTAAGATTCTTTTTTCTGTTAAAATATTATTTAAAAAACAAAATATTTATTTTTCAAAAATTAATTTCCAAAACTTTAAAATAAAATATAAACTCAAAAATTACTTTCTTGACTTAATAGATTTTATTAACATATATTAACTAATATATAAATGTCTACTGCAAGTAAAAAAAAAAAAAAAGCAATATATGGCATTAAGTTTCAAATCATGGCATGGATACCAAACTTGTTTATAATAAACTATTATAATACACATTTTTAACACAAATGTTGCGATACACATACATGTGTATAAGTATGTGCACATATAGTACAGTACATGAATTGTGAAATAAAAAATCAAAAGGTAGAAATAATAATTTCTTTTATATTAATTTATAATTTTATTTTAGTTTTTTTTTAATACAGATGGGATATGGAAGGACTACTGCCATACAATTTTATTTTGAATGATAGATAATTAATATATGATTTTTTTTTTCTACACTAGAGGCTTTTTCATACCTGCACTCAAATATGTAATATATAAGGGTTTGACTTTCACACAATCCTCAACTATCCAGCTATCTCATACTGCTGACACACTTGATCACACACATGTTGAAAAGATAAATAATCATCCAATATATGTATTTTGTGCTAAACCAGCACTCATCAGATGGTCCAGATTATCATCTCCACACATATATACAATCAATGTTCAGATTATATTAAGATAGCCAATCTTCATACTTTAATATATTGTCATGCTTCAATCCATTCCACCCCACAACTCTTCAATTGTCCATTTCATTGAAAATCTGATGATGGAAGAATGCTCAAAGCACACATTGGTGCCAACTTTCTCATCATACCCATGTTGAACTTGAATGATAATAAAATTTTCAAAATAATATTTTTTTCCATATACATTCAAATATATAGAATATAATATCCTATAAGTTTAGACAAGTTTCTTGAAGAAAATTTAGCAAACTAATTATTATCAAAAGTTTTGTCTTCAATTTTTTTTTCATCATTACAGCATTAATATAAACCCTAACAAAATATAATTTACACATACAAAGCTCTTTAAATACAATTGATTAAATAGATGCTTATATAACACATAAGATCACAAATATATATATATACATACACAAAATGATTTTAAAAAAATATGGTAGCTACTTTTGATTTATGGAAGCATGGCCAAAAAAAAGCTAAAAATATTGAAAGATTTTAATTTTATTGCATAACACTATCACATAATATACTGTAATTATCAAAAGTAATGAAGTATGGAGAGATCTGTTTTAGAAATAAAATGATAAGATTGAAAAACAAATAGGTTTCACTAACATCATTGAAAGAATTAAGTTTGAAATGGAGCTGGGTTGGTCATATTGCTAGAAGAGATAATATTTATAAATTTGGATCCTAAGAGATCATAAAAGATTAGAAAAGAGACCAAATGTGAGATAGATGAATAAAATAAAGTTTTCTACTATATTATGGAGAAGTTAAAAACCACAGTACTTGAATTAAACTTGGAGAGACATTTATCCAGTAGTAAATTGACAATGGCTATTATAATGAATAAGTGCTGACATATATACATTTTAGACAAAGAAAATCAATATTAACAAATAATATAAAAAATGTAAAATAATCATAAATGACATGTTGCTTATTTTTATCAAAAGAATAGTATTGCTAGCTCTCACCATCACTATCCCTCAAATAAAAGTGAATACAAAGATATGTTACCTCAGTAGTGAGTTAACTGACTGAGGATAAAGAAAAGAAAGGGTATTTATATATTGGACTATTTTCATCATTTATGATGAGTATTGAATAGCTCAGTTGGTTAGAGCATTACTTTAAAATTCAATACTCAAGAATTTAAGGGTCCCAGTTCAATTCCTATGCTAGTACTGTCACTGGTCAGGCCAGCAACACCTGATGAAGAGGGAAAAATATATCTCAAAATGTTGTGCATATTCTAACATGTGTGCTATTACTAACAGTATTGAATGTATTTGGACATTCAATACTCATATTAGATGATGAAAATAGTCCAATATATAGATACAACTAAAACAGGATCATCACAAACCTTCAGGAAACACAAGAGTAATCTAGCAGATTATTTGATTATTGCTGTAAATGACTTTTTTTAAAAAAAAATAATTCCTCTTTTCATTTTTATTTTTTTTTACTATAACTAAATTATAATAAATAATTATTCCTTATACTTCCATAAATACTTACTTTAAATTAGTCTTTCATTTCATACTATAATGCTTTCTTTCTGAAAAGCTACAATAATATATTAGAGCAAAAATACTCATTATATTGTCTACTACTGCAAGTGAACTTTCATTATTGATGCAAATATAAATTACATAAATAAAAAGAAAAGATAAACAAATTTAAAATAACTATTTTTAAAAATAAATAAATACTATTTACTTATTGTGAGATAATCTGAATCCTTTATAATAAAACACTGGTCTCTTAAACAAATTTAAGAAAACATTCACTCATTAAATTTATATAAAATTGAATAAATTGAATAAAATATTTATAGTGCAATATAATAATAACCATATGGTTAATATAAGATTAAATAATAGTCATACAGTTAAATGTTCTCTAAGTTATACGATGTTTAAGCACCAAATTAGCAAATTAACACAAAATTTACTTTACTCTGTTAAGAATCAATCCTAAAAGATCTAGCTTTTGAGTCTACCAGTTTATATTTTGCTAGTGTAACTGTACTTTTTATTGAATTTATGGTTCTATATACTGAGAATGATAAGAAAGATATACTTATATTTATTATAACAAAACTATAGCTTTTGCATGCGAGATAATTCGAACTCATACTTTATACCACTACAGATATCATACTTCTGTGAAAGTTTTAGTAAAGTTGTACTTTTTCACTATGAATAATCATATTTCAAACACTTAAAACTTTATCCACTTCATAAATTAATGTCATCAAAACCTATAAAATATACAATACATTTTTAGACAGATAATATTAAAAATCAGAGCACTTTTTGATATTAAATCAAGATTTTCATACATACATAAAGGTATAGAAAGATCTAGAAGAACAAAATGATTTGTGTAGAGATATTTATACATAATGCATATGTAAAACTTATCTCTATGAAATATTTTAACTATTTTCAATAGAAAGTGTTTGCTTTACAAGAAGGTTTAAAACAAAAGTAGCATACTGTATTTGCAATACATTCTATCAAAAAAAAAAAACAGTATATATAAATCCAGGAATTTTAAGGTCTTGCATTATTTGAAAAATGATGATTCAGCTTTAATGCAATTGTAGCATCATTGTGCTGAAAAATTAATTTGTAGAAAATCTCCACTTTGACTTTGATATGTCTTCAATTTGAAGTAATTATATTTCTTAGATGAAAAAATAATTGCTCTATGATGTGAATAAAGTCATTTTTCTCTTTTTTTTTATATGAAAAAAGGCAAAATTATGGAATCTGTGTTAAACTATGGAGACTCTCAAATATGAAAGTATTACTTTTAACTTTCACAATGGTCTCACACAGATGATGATTAAAAGCAATTTGAATATTTGGGGAATGACACTTTAGCTTCATACTACGCAAGAGATTTAGGAAGTCATTCAGTTCTTGATATTTTGGTGTCTAATTGTGATATTCTTCAATCCAAACATTCTCCATATAGGTGTTATTCTTTAATATCAGAGCTATATAACTACATAAAAAATTTTCACTTCAATATCAAAAAAAAAAAAAAATTTTAAACATAGCAATGTGGCATTTACTCAAAAAATTCTTTGTACACGTCTTGTGAAGAGAAGTATACAAAACAGATTCTTCATGACAAATGCCATTCCATCCTCAGTAATTAACCCAAGGTTTTTGGAGTTATGGGAAATTTATTGTTTGTCTCTGATGATGCCTTTCCATTTCAATATTTTATACCTAAAAAAGATCAAATTATTTTTCATATGACTTACTGATTAATATTTCTCTTTGATCATTAAAAAAATTTCAGACCTTTCAAATCCTGTGTAGCATCAAGTAAGTTACATACATTTTCCATTTGCTAATAATTATTCTCTGTTATAATGGAAAGTATGTCTGATATAGTTCATATATTAACTGAATTTTTATTATTATTAAATTTAAGATTTTTATGGAATGCTTTGTTTAATAAAAACTTTTATTTAATTGAAAGATTTTATTAATTAAAACATTTTTCCCCTAAAAATTTATTCTGGTCAACAACTTTCATGAAACATCTATTCTGTGAAACTTTGAATCATTGTTCCTATATACTTTATTGGCTTTTTTTTTTTTTATGGCTCCAGTATTAGCTCCATATAAATGCTATTTTTTTTCTAGATCTATTTATTATTCATCAAACCGAAATTTTATTATATCAATCATTGACCAATGCAACATTTTCTTAAATGAGTAGCATTCTTTTTATGTATTTAAAATGACATTAAAAAACTCTTATCTCTTTATCTTTTTCTCTGGATTAAATCATGCTTTATCGTGGAACAATTATGAGTTTCAATTCATTGCAAGTAGTTTTAATTCACATTTGTGTACATTTTATTAATATTTATAAATCATTTTATAATTTTTGGACCATCACAGTTTAAAGAGCAAGTGAAAATTTATGAATGACTTAAAATAGTATAAGAGGTACAGAATAATCCTGGAAATAAATATAAATTGCCGAAGTTCTTGAATTGGCTCAAAAACACTCTTTCCTAATCCTTATGAAGCATCAAAGAAAGTAAAAGCTCTTACTAGAATTGAATCCTAAGACATATACATGATGTGCATCTACTAATCTATTTAACTGTAAATACCTTAGAAATTTTCATCACATGTGGTCAAAAACTAACTTACCAATTAAGATCTTAAATTAGATATTATTAAATTGATGATAATTTCTGCTACCATGGCATTTCTTCAAAATATTTTTTTTTCTGTTTATAGTTTTAAGCTTCTAAATAACAAGATTCATTTTACATTGTAAACCATTCATTTTGATGTATATTATTGTTTTCTCTTGAAGCAGTCAATCTTAGCTTAAAATTGAGCTTCATGGTGTCATCTACTAACCTGTGTTTAAACCCTATATCCCATTCCATTTCTTTAGGCATGTATATATATTTTATGTATATATTTGAGATGCGCACCTAAAAGTTATAAATTTTAACTTTAAATAACATTTTATTGTTATTAATTTTATTAATTCTTTTTATTAATTCTTTTCTTCACATTAAAAAATATATAGGTGCCACTCAAACATACTAACACAATATTGATTTTTTTAAAATATTTTATTATACATCATTTTAAAACTTTTTCTTTTTAAATTGTTTTTCCTATTAAATTGTATATTTTGTCAAAATCCAAGATGGAAGATGCAATAGTTAATTGTCCAAAAATAATTAAAGGGTTGGAAATATAATATTGTTTTAGTATTGGGAAGGAAGTTTTATTTATGGTTTTACTGAAAATAAAATTAGAATGGGATTAATAGATTTTACTTTCGTATAAACATTTTTGTCAAATCTATTTTCAATCTGAAAATAGATTTGTATGTATTTTTGGACAGCTATCTGAAGATTGCATCTTTAAATAATGAACAAAAAAAACTTAAGATTTTAGATTAAAGATTAGATTTGAGCTAGAAATAAATTGAGAGCATTCCAGAAATGCCTGAGCAGTATATAAAATGGGCTAATTTAAATCAGCAACAGATGAGCTACTATTGAGGGAACTGTGCAGTTAACAAACTTCATGCTGCTTTGAAATATAAAAATGATGATTGGGTAGAAAGCCCATCATCTTCCCAACACTTGCTGGGGGTCATCTTCCACTGCTGTGATATCCTGCTGCCCTGAAATGAAGGAAGGTCTAAAAAAGAACTCTGGAATGCTAAATAGAACCTTGCTGCTACCTAAAAACTTCATGATCCTTTCAATTTCCATGCACGTGCTTGGACATTTTAAATTGGACTCTTGAAATGATGCAAAGTAAACTATTTTCAAATCACCACCATTGAAACTAAATCTAGCTAGCCTACCTAATCTCGAACTCTACTATCAAGATTTCTCATGTATTATTTAACTTTGCCTTTTTTTCTAATATGTAAGTGAAATTTGCTCTTAAATAATTTCTATAAATTTAATCCTATCTCATGTGCTCTAACTTTCTTTAACTTTGGTGCCGTCATTTATTTATATGTATTTATTACTTAATATATATGTCTATTTTACTTATTATTAATATGCCAATCTCAAGCAATCCGACGAGTTGAATTTCTAAAATTTTTTCTTTCTTCATTTTAAGTAAACCTCCATGAATTAAGATTATTAACATTACCTTAAAACATAATGCATTATTAATTAATATGCTTGCCAAATTGTTTTTACGAGTCTACATTTTGTTTGCTTTAGTATAAAAATTTGTTATTTGTAACTCTAGATTCTACCCGGGTGAATCCAGAACTTAGGCTAATTAATGCTCTGAAACCTTATCTTATGTTATTTATTCAATTCTGAAAAGGTGACCTATTAGTTGTTTTCTATAACTGCTAGTTTTCTTTTATTTTCCATAGTCTTAAAATATCATAGGCTTAAATATTCTCAGTTGTTGCAAAATCCGTGGAGGTGGGATTGAATCAGTTTTGAACAGCAGAAGAGGAAGGGGTAAATTTTAATATATATTTCACTAATTTAGTTATTAAATAAAATCTTGTATACATATGTGTATATATATATTACAGCGGTGTCATGCATTATCTGTATAAATTATGGCATTCAAACTACGGTCATTTATTTTTAAAGCAGTAAATCTTATTCCATGTCATTAGTGACATTCATCCCATACTATGTTACTGATATTTGGCTCCACTTTGTGAATTTATATATATTATGTACTTCTAATCTGGAGGTTGCAACAAGTTCGAATCCATAGATTTTTTTCATATTGTCCTGTTGCTAGTTGAGCATCTCAGGACCAAACTTTCGTATAAAAGACCTCTCATGTCGGTTACTCCAGTAAGCCCTGGGTCACACCATACCTAATAATACTTCTCTAAGCACTGCCCTAGAAAGAAAATCTTTGACTTCATCTTTCGTCCAGTAGCACGACTTTTCCTGTTATTTCTGCGCCATTGTCAGTACCGCCACTTTTTCATATTATTATTTATTTTGCTTATGATCTAATTTTAGTGCTGTAATAATATTAAAATTGCGCTCTGCTCAAAATATATATATAAATGCCGAATATTATTAACTTTATTAATTTATAATGTTATTTCAATTTTATTATCCAATCCTACCATCATAATCTATTTCTAAATTTAAGGGTATATGCCTTGGGGAAAATAAAGTGTTCTTCTTACTATTGTTAAAAGAATTTTCAATAAATATGTTGTCATATAACTAAATGTAATTTTCAAATGTGTTTTTTATTATTGTCACGACCATAATGGTGTGAAAATAGTTCTTATATATATAATGAATCTCAGAATGCTTCCCGAAAGAATGTTAGTCACCGTGTTTCAGAATCATAATCCAAAATGTTAATGGCAATTTTATGTAAATTCTTTCTAATAATTGATTGGCATCTTAATATTGGACCCACCAAAGATGTGTGTTTATTTATAGTATATGTCATTTAATTAATAAAAGAGCATATGAGAAATAATAGCGTGAATGACAATATGTAATCATCTAACGCAGGTTCAATCATCCACACACTAATGTATGCAATTAATTCATCATGTATATAACTAATTCATTATATTGAACTATTTTATTGTCTAAACTTATTTGTGTAGTTTGAATTCCTTTTTCTCCACTTCCACACATACAATCAGCTGTATGCATATTCTAGTTTAGTTAATATTGAGTCTCATTGTCTTCTCCACCCTGCTAGTGAACCGGATTCAAAATAAATTCTCATGTGCCATCAGTTATGTTATCCATTAGGTGTTTGATCTGAGGCTTATGAAATGGGTTCGAATTCAGGTTGGTCCTGACCTAAATCTCTCTTGACTGGGTTTGAAGTACATTTCTTGAGTTGGATAAACATGTTTTGACTGGTACACTCTTTAATCATAAATTTTCATAAATACCTTGCATTCCTCAAAAATTATGGTAATTTATCCATGAGACCTTTATTTATTTATTTATTGAAAAATGTTTATTAATGAAAATATTACAGATATTCATTTGCAATTGTTTAATGGCTATTCCTTCTAAAATAAAATATCTCTTTCTACCTTATTCATATTTTTATATGAACAATTTTTATATATATATAATTATCTATCTCCCTAAAAGTAAACCAAATTGTTCATCAATTTCCTTATTTAATCATTTTACCTTTTCAATTTTCTTTTTTGACAAATGTTTTTTTTCCAACAAACAAAAAAACTTTGAATATATGTGTACAGCAAATAATGTACTATATGCCCATGATATTCAAATGGACTTCAATAATTTTTAAACTTGAAAAAAATTGCTATTTACAGTAACTTTGCAATTGAGATTATTCTAATGATTTTTTTTTTTTTAACCCAAGCAAAGAAATAATACATACTTTTGTTGATACTACAAAAATATGACTGAATGAGTATTTGAGACTTAAAAAGTGCACGCTGCTGGTAATATATTATATTTTAAATAATAATTACAATTATTTTAGCTTGACTATAACATAAATAAAGAGTGACCTCTTGGCTTGTTGTAATTTCAAAGTAAACTTAAAATTAAAAAAGACACTGAAGTCTGGAAATTATATATTACCAATAAAACTAAATTTATTGTGATAATAATTAATTTAAACAGATCTTTAAAATAAATAAATAAAAACAACACAATTATCAAATTAAAAAATATACCACTTTTAAGATAACCTAATCATAAAAGTTATTAAATGAAAGACAATATTTAAGTAGTAAACTAAAAACATATTAACTGTTTTTTATATATACTTTTAATTATAACCGTTCTTTAAAAAAATTAATTACATTAGAAATTTTTATTTTTGTTTTTGGAATTTGTTATTACTGTATATAATTTATAATATGTCAATCATTACCAACATCATTTAGTTTGTCAATGCAAAAAATGATGGGGGGGAACAGTTACACTATTTGGACACTAAAAGTTTAGCAACGGTACAAATATTGTACAGATATATTTTAATCATGGCCAGTTCATGGCTTAACAGATATTTTTATAACATATCTAATATAAAGCTAAATATTGTCAAAATAAATATATTATAACAAGAATGTATGAAAGATGAGTATTACATATGAATGAATATGCAGACAAATTATGTGAGTTTAAAAAATATTTAAAAAAAGCTGCAGAAGGAGAGGAGCATATTAGTATGCTTTTTAAAATAATTTAAAATTTAAAATCAAAACTCATACATTTCAACTACTATTTATTCTTGTATGAAAAGATATACTAAAGCTTATACTAATACAATCAAATTTTTATATTCATAAGAAAAGAAAGGAAATTATGTTCAAATTTGATGAATAGTTTAGAAAAGGGTTAATGGAATACTATAAGACTTCCTTCCATGCTTTAAATTTTGAAATACAGCAATGACAATTTAGCTTTATTTGCTCATGCTCAGAAGTAATCTCCAAAGGCAGACATGGTTGATAAGAACTTTAAAGGAAGCAGCATTATATTGGGAAATTGACTTCTTCAACTTAGTCAGTTATCAACACAATCCTGACTTTTCATAATAAAAATAAGGCAAGCACCTGCTGTATGTAACAGAAATAGTATTATTACATAAAATATTTTTAAATAAATGCAAAAGCAATATACCGAGGGTAACAATTATATTCTATTAAACAGTAAATATGAAAATAATGAATAGTAATAGTACTTCAGAAATAATTTTTAAAATATTCCTCAGTGAGCACGTATTAGACATTTTTACAAAATCACCCACCTAGAACTTTTATAATCATTTGTATGTAAATGATTCTTAGCACTCTAATATATATACTAACAGTAATTATCATTCATCTGTGGATATTAGATTCAAAATTTTTACATGAATATTGAAATACAGAGATAACAGTAAACCGTATTTATTATTTTTTTAATAAACACCACTTATTATTTTTTTTTAGCTTATATATGTTTTTGTAATACAATTTAATTTAAAACTTATAAATATTAAGATATCAACAAAAATAATTCTTACAAAACTATAATAAAATAGCTAAACTAAAAATAAAAATTTCAGAGATAGATAATCATAAAGAGAGCAAACAAAACTTTCACCCTCTTTAATTCTCTAAAATATATAGCATAAAAAAAAAAAAAAAACAGTTCATAGATTGTTTTTTTTTTAAAAACTGTTAACGATTTAGAGTCATTTGTGTATGTATCAAAATAAATGTTGTTTGAAATAAAATAAATACTGTTTATGATATTTACAAATTTATTTTATCTAACATATATAGTGAACCAGGTCCCTATAAATAAAGGCTTATTCTTGCTAGGTTTGGTTTATTATTTATATTAATACTACGAGATTGGACCGGCCTTCAAAGCTAAAATACCATTGATGGCATAGCTATCAACGGTTCTCATGGTCAGATCAAACTGTCACATTTTCCAGACCATGGCCCACCTTGACTGCTGGATTCAAACCCCTGCCATCCAAAGCATTTTATTTGTTTTGAGTATCAATCTCAGATGCCAGCCCACCATAGGTTATATAGTCAGCAAGCTTTGGATGACAGACACACAATCCAGCACTTAAAATATCCCATGGCTAGCTCGTACCCTTAACCAGGATCCAGCACATTTGACTTAACACATAAAAATAACTATACTTTTAAATTAATAGTGATGCAGTGACAAAAGAGAGAAAAAATAGACAAAATAACAAGCAAACCCTATTATTTAATTACGCACACACACATTTAACATAATATAACAATAAATTTTACACAAGAAAATATAAATGATGACTTTAGGCTATAATTATAATAGTCCTTTCATTTAAGGTCAAGTGTCTATTTAGTCATTTAAAGTAACTTTACATAGGCTTTCATTTGTTTATTTTCCAAGCATTTCGCTTTTTGTTTCCATTGATGGCTTCATGGTTTTCCTTTCAGATTTCTGTCGAACAATGGGAGAGAGAAAGAGATGGAGTATGTGGCAGCTTCTACTTCATGATCTCAGCACTGGTTCCATGTATTGATTCAGGCGGGATAGTTGATGGCTGAGGTCTTGGGTTATGAAGACTTGTCAATCACTCCTATGGCTTATGTGACTTCTGCATTAATGTTGACCACAGCAGTAATGACCGGTTTACTACTGCACTAAATCTTTGAATATCTGTGTATTTTTTTAAAGAATCAGAACTCCAGACTAACAGCAATGTGAAGTGTATATCAATAACACTATCAGCAATCCTAATTATATTATAAACCTGACTGATTCAATTACAAAATGCAGACCAGACTGAATTACAGATTGCAGTCTGGACTAAATAATAATAGGCTATAGCAACTTATGTACTTTTTCTCTCTTATTGCTTTAATTCTTTATCGTAGTTTTTTAATTTTGATCATAAATCTGTTTTCTTTCTTAATTATTTTTACATTTGTTTTAATATAATCTTTTGCTTAGATTAATCTACTATCTCTTTGATAGTTTAAATAGTCTTTTAATTAATACAATTTCAACATCAAAAACTATTTACATTTTTGAAAGTTTTACTAATAACATTTACTTTTACAGATTAATTTTATTCTAACTTTACATATTTACTTATTTTTACTTTAGAAAAAAAATTTTCTTTAAAAAGATGAAGAAATAAAGACAGTTTTAAATATTTTTTCTGATTCTTATCCCCACCTGCTTTTTTAACAAATAGTTTTATTCTATTTTAAAAGCAAGACAATCTTTTTATTTTAAAAAATTGCGCTTTAAAGTCTATTTAACTAATCATATTTTTTTTTTTACATTATGAAATATGTAATGCAAGATATATGTAGTTTTATACATATATAACACATACACACATAGGTTGAGAGGTAAAATGTGTCAATTTGACCGAATTTAGCTCTAAGATTTTTTTTTTTCTAGCTGCGATTTTTTCATTTTTATTTATTTACTTAATATTTTTCTACCAAATAAGTGTCCAATTGCATACACATCAACAAACTACAGAGGGTCTTTTTGTGCTGTTCTATTTCACAGGTTGGAATCTATGTTGACTTCCAATGATTATATCATATATGATAACCACAAGGGATATGCATTTTTCCAATGTGTACAAAGAGGGTAAATGCCGTGAATGGCAAAACATATCTGGCTTATATCCAACACACAATAAAAATACTTTAACTTCTATACTGGAATTTCTCTACCAGTGAGTTGAATGAGATCAGGACTTTCTCCTTTGTGTCTGCATCCTAGCAGATATGGGGTCACTGTGAATGGCAGTATTCATCCATTGATCATTTGGCTTATGCTAAAAACAAGGCTTATTACAACATATTGGGAATTTTTCTCCCAATGAACTAATTTGCAGCTTATCCGGATCTATTTTCCAGGGCACATTTTTATTTAGATAGGGGACTGGGATTACTTCTCCCAGCATGTCTGATGGGTCCAGACCTTTGTTACTGGAACTTATCCTATTGAACGATCCCACCAGTTCAGCCCATTACAGGTCTTAAGTTCACATGTGACCACCTACATTCAATACTTTATCAACTTTTATCTACACTTCCCTCCTCCATGACTACTAACCTAAACACAATTTTACACTTACATGAAAGATTATTTTACAAAATTTTTATTTATTCTTATTCTACATTTTTATTTTATTCATTATACAAAATTCTATTTTATTTTATTTATTTACTTCACATTTATTGATTCTGAAACTCTAATTTTCTTATTTTATTTATTTAACTTTATTTCCATTATTAACTCTTGAAAAAGAACTTATTTTATTTTACTTATTTCCACCACATATATTAACTTTCAAAAATATTTCTTATTTTATTTATTTTATCTACATTATTAACTCTCAAAAAGCATCATTTTATCTCAGTTATATTCTTTTATTTGCATTACTAACTCTGAAAAACAAACCCCATCAGTATTCTCTAATTCCCACCTGACTATAAACAATACCAATAATAAATTTATTTATCTCTTGGGCTGCTTTTTTCTGTCTCTCTCCTTTATTTATAATTACAGATTCTTTTTTATATTATTTTTAATTATTATTTATTTTATCAATATTAAAACTTGTTTGTCTCTATTTCTCTTCCTACACTGCTCAGTGATCTCACTTATATAACTATGCAATTTAGCATTTAATTTTTAGTTTCAAACTTTTTTTTAACTTTAATTACAATTTTACTTTTTTTTAATTTGATTATGCTGGATCAATTTATGGCACTTCATATTGGATGGCATTTGAACCAGGTCCCTCCAAATAAAAGCTTATTCTTACTAGGTTTAAAGTAATAATTAATTCATTTATTAGATTTAAATACATTTTATAATAATTTTAGGAATCTAAACTTTAGTAAATTTATTATTTACATTAATACTACTGAAATGGAATGGTCCTTCAAGCAGAGGGGAGAATATCATTCATAGGATAGCCATCAATAATAGCCATGATCATATCGAGCTACGCAAAGCATAACATGTTCACATTTCCAGATTGTGGCCCACCTCAACTACTGGATTCAAACTCTTGCCATCCAAAGCATTTTATTTATTTTGAGGATCAACCTCAGGCACCAGTTAACCATAGATTTATATAGTCAACATGCTTCAGGTGACAGACATAATCCAGCACTTGAAATATCCCATGGCTAGCTCATACTCTTAACCAGGATCCAGCACATTAAACTTAACACATAAAAATAACTATATTCTTAAATTAATAGTGATGCAGTGACAAGAGAAAGAGAGAAAATAGACAAGATAACAATTAAGCAAATATTATTATTTAATTATGCACCAACATATTTAACATAATATAACAATAAATTTTGCACAAGAAAATATAAATGATGACTTTAGTCCTTCATTAAAGTTCTTAAGATCAAGTGTGTATTTAGTTATTAAAAGTAACTTTAGTTAGGTTTTCATTTGTGTGTATTTTCCAACCATTTGGTCTTTTGGTTCCATCAATGGCTTCATGGCTTTCTTTCAGCTTTCTGTCAAACAATGGAGAAAAGAGGGAGGGAGTATGCAGCAGCTTCTACTTCACAATCTCAGGATTGGTTCCAGGTATTGATTCAGGAGGGATAGTGCTGTAGCAATAATGACTGTTTTACTACTGCACTAAAATTTCTGAATATCTGCATGCATTCTTTAGAAAGAACCAAAACTCCATACTAATAGCAATGTAAACTATATATCAAGAACACTAATAGCAATCCCAACTGTATATTACAAACCTGACTGATTCAATTACAAAATGCAGACTGGACTGAATTACAGATTGCATCTCTGACTAAATAACAATAGACCATAGTCACTTTATATACTTTTTCTCTCTCATTGTTGTAATTCCTTATCATAGTTTATTAATTTTAATCATAACTTAAATCTGTTTTTTTCTTAATTAATTTTTACATTTGCTTTAATCTAATCTTTTGCTTAGATTAATCTACTATCTCACTGATAGTTTACATAGTTTTTTTAATTAATACAATTTCAATATCATTATCAATAGGAAATCTTATAAACTAATTATATTTTTGAAAGTTTTACTAACATTTATTTTTATAGACTAATTTTATTCTAACTTTATATATTTACTTTATAAAAGTTTTCTTTAAAAAGAAAAAAAAAGTTTTAAATCTTCTTTCTAATTCTTCTCCCCACCCATTTTTTTAACAAATAGTTTTATTTGATTTTAAAAGCAAAATATATAATCTTTTTATTTTACAAAATTGCATTTCAAAATCTACTTAACTAATCATATATATATATATTAAATTATGAAACCTGTAATGCAAGATATATGTAGTTTTATACATATATTTCTCACTAGAGTTATAATAGTTATGACACAACGTTGTATAAAATTATATGTATTAAGCATCAATAAAATAATTATCACAAAAAATAGAATAAAGTACTTAGGATAAAAATAAATTTGAAGACAGATCACATTCATGCCTGTATATGTTCAAATCTATGAGAGTACTTTGTGAATTTAGCATAAGACTTATTTACTTTCACTAGTAAGTCAAATAATTGCACTTTAGTGTTACAAAATTTTATTTAATAATTCATAGTGACACAGTGAATATAAAATGTCATAACATCACAACCAAAAGGACTAACAAATAAACACTGCATGACATGAAATGACTGAATGTCAATTCATAACATCATTTATCCCAAATAGGTCACATGCACACTATGATTTTCTAAAATTTACTATTTTTTTAAATTACAAGTTAGTGGAATCATGAATACTGAGACCATAATACCATAGTCAAGATGAAATTTAAATTTTTATAGATGTGGTTATAACTAAATATATTTATTTACACTATTATCTTTCTATTTTAAAGATAATAGTGTATATTTGAAGACATAAAATGTATATATTTATGAGAGAATCATTCAAGTTTTAATATCCATAATTTGATTAATATTAAACTTTAATTCAATTTTGGAAAAATTAAGTGATAAAGAATACAATGTATGTTTTATGTTATCTACTATAATATCAATTGATTAATAAGAGTAAGGATAGCCATGATCCCAATAAATGTCCGCATACTGTTTATTTGATTGTCAGGAACATAATTGCTATTATGTTTATTATAGTGAATCCAGAACAAATATTAATATAAGACTTAATACATTGTTACAATAAAGCTAAGCTGAATTCTTCACTGACTTCAGTGTTTATCTGGACATATTTTCAATTCTAATGAAATGAACACAATGATAGAAAACAAAATTAAGGCTTTTTTTTATTAATGTTAACTTTTGGTAAATAGGAAGTCTAATGGTGTTCAGTTAAATACTGTTTGAAATATACACAATTAATATGATGATTTCGTAACTTCTGTTTGGTGATTTGATGTATGTAAAGGTTTTTTTAAATATATTTTATAACTATGACTTTGACAAGAGTGCTCAAAACTGAAAATGCATTTAGGTTATACTACATTATTAACTACCATTTGTCTTTATATTTTTATGATTATATTTATTTTTGTAACTGCTTAGCATGTTTATAAATTGGAATTCAAATCATTGGCTAGATTTAATTTGGAAACGTTTTTCAAATTCAAGAGAGGCTTAGATTTTCTTTCAGTTTAGCTGGCCATAGTATTTAATAACTTTTGACTAGAAATAAAACAAAAATATAAAAACTCTATTATCCTGATGAATAATGTTTGGCTGTTGGAGAGACTGCTCTTCTATAACTTGTTTAAAACTTGTTTTTGCATATATCTATTGTATAATATATATATATGCAAGCAATAAATGTAAATATAAATATATAGAGAGATGTCTGGGATTTGTGGATGTTTCAGTGTAAAGTTATGCAATTTACCATGTTATGAAAAATTCCACTTAGGATACTCTATTAGTTCATTATTTATATTACAACCAAATTCTAAACTATGAAGATGAAAATCAAACCTTATGAATTTGTTCAATAATAGCTGTCTATCAATAATAAACTCATCACAAATTGTTAAATATGTGTCGTGTATTACTTTATATGATTATTTTTGTAATTATTCTCTTATAATAAACTGTATGTATTTTGCTAATTGGCAAAATAAATTCATAACTGCTCCAATCAGGTGATACTAAATAAGATTTATTTTTCTGTTTATAGATGTTAATCTTTATAGAGTTTGAATAATTGCTTTTAAAAATTGAATGCATTTACTAGTACTATGATCATTATAACCAAACATTATGTAATTTAATGAATTTAAATATATTCATTTTGTGTGTGTGTGATATTCTTGGAAAACTACAATTAACATTTTTCCAGTACATTTAGTATTAATAAAGGGGTGATTAAAAACTGTTTTCTTAAAACCATAAATTTTGGAATCATGAAATTTATAACCATAATTAAGTTTTAAGTAAATTTGTATTTATCTATATATATGGACAATAAATAAATACAAATATCTAAAATATAGTGTAAGGTAAAATTGCAGCAAAGAGAAAAATTCTTTTCATAGATATATTATCAGAATTCCTTTAATTTTCATCCAGAAGATGAAAATTTATTCCAACTAAATGTTTACTCTTATAGCTGATCAATGATTTATCAAAATTGTTTTATTTTTTAAAAATTCTAATAAAAAAAGAAGTCAATCTTTAATAAAAAATAATAATTTAGTTTCAAAGATCCAATCTGAGCACAACAGTTTCAATCAAGTGATACAAAGTAAGATTTATTTTTATATTCCTTAGCTGGGAATCAGTTCTAAACTTTTAGTTCTTGCAATCATTATTGTGTCAATTGATTTTAATTTAATCAGTTACTTATATTATACTTACTACATTTTTGATTAGCAATTTATTAAAATTGTTTATTTTACATATTTATTTGACTTTCAAATTAATTTGAAGTTTTAATTTATTTGCTGTATGAAATATGCTAACCATAAATATTTCACAAAATATGAGATATGAAACAATTTAAAAATGTAATCCTATATCCATATCATATATTGTGCTTTATTATAAAACATTTAGGCAATGTCTCATAAATCATAACACTATGCAAAAATGCCAAACTGCAAGATAAAACATATTTTAAAATGATGGATAAGAGTTATATACATAAATTACCCTCATTTTTTTGTGAGCTTAACAATGGATGATTTTTATAGTAGCATGATGAAGTTATAAAAATGAAATCATCATGAGAACAATGTTGTTATTTGAATTATTCATAAAACATTCTTAGAACACATCTTGTTTATCATAGATTTTTTTTAAAAAAAACAACTTGTGCAAAATACATTGATCTTTGATGAAAAGTTATAAACAATTATCACATCTCCATGCAATGGAGTATGGTTTCATCTATTTTCTGAAGAACAATGATATATCTAAAGCATTTAATTAAACACTTCTAATTTTTCTTTATTTTTCTTACTCATTCTTCAAAAATCTATTTTTTTCATTAACTCGTTATTAATTAATATCTTGGTTATTTTTCATTTAAACTCAAAAAAACAGGCATATACAGAAAAAAAAACCAATCAAATTATTATTATTTTTTTATTCTCATCTATTGTATTCCAATAGTAAACATATTATAGTTTCCAATCCATTCTTATGCATATTATATGATTAATCTAAATCATTTATAATGTACCTCCTCTCTTCCCCCCTCCATCTCTAAACTTTCAATTTTTGCCTTAAAAAACAATTCATTACATTTGTTATATATATAAACATCCAATCCAGCATACATTCTTGAAATATAATAACAGAAAAGATGAATGATCCTCCAGAATGCATTTCATGCTGAAGCAGCACTCTTCTATTGGTCCACCTCATAATCCTTTATATATACCATCATTTGCTCAGTACTTATAATTCAAACTACAAGAGATAAACTTTATGTACTTATATCTTTAGCACTATCCACTTTACATATATACATTAATTATTATTATTATTAATTTATTAGGCTAGAAATTATTTCTAATATTCATATACTAAATATAAACTTTAAACTCATTTAAATATTAATATCTCCATCCCCCCCCCCACTAATGTATTTATCTAAAGTGGAAGGTGCCAAAGATGTGAAAGCAAAAAGTTTAAGACTTAAGTTCAAATTGTTATACTATATATCTATTCTGATAATCTTAATATTAGTAAATAACCTATTTGGACTTTGTTAGCTCAGGAATAATTTTATATATAAATATTCAAAGCATAAAACTAAACTAGTCAATAAATAATAAAAATTATCCCAAAATTACTACTCAACCAGACTAGCTTTGTTTCACAAATGTCAATTTTATAAAGATTATTTTGGCACTGTGATTAATTTGTTAAAAGTATTTTATTTAATAGTAATAATATTTGTAGTGATGTAAAGGATAAAAAAAAAAATGATTTTCTTTCTTTGTCATTTAAATTGTCTTCTTATAGAATTGAATGTAAAAATAGTAATTTGTTTGGAAATAAGAAAATTATATTAATTTGAATAATTTATTAAATAATACAAAAGAAATTTTTGATAGAAAGACTCTTCCTAGAGTAGTGTATATTATCCCTTGTTTTTGTAAAAAGATATATATATAATTCAGAGTAGTTTGAGCTTATATGAAAGAATAAAGGTACATAAAAATAGAGTTAGAAATAAATATTTAGTTCTAAATTATATATTGTACCGGGTTCGAATATGTGTCTATCGAAACACCGGCCTCTTAGGCAGAGAAGAACATATTCGGAGAATATGTATGTCCAAACGATAGCTATAAAATATATAACTAGTGTTACATTTCCAGGACATAACTTCTTCTCGGCTGTTGAGTTCAACACCACGTTCAAAGCACTTTTTTTTGTTTGTGTATAAACACGGGCACCAGCTATCTATTCAAGAATGAATAAATAACGCACTTTGAGCAATGGCCACTAACTCAACGCCTAAATATCCACGACTAGCTCAGCTATTTGTAATCACTAACAGATTATACATAATTAATGGTGAAAGAATTAATAAAAGAATTGGTAGAAGGAATTGATAAAAAGAATTGACCGACAAATAAAGTTTAATTTTAAAGACAATTTATTAACTAACATTTACTAATTTTAAACATTTTATAATTCTAATAAAACACACGCATATTTTTAAATTAACATTTCTAAACTAGTTTAAATATTCTTGTAGATTTTAATAATAGAACACTGGTATTTATCTAATTTAACTAATAACACTGATATAATGATCACGCACATATTAACTCATACACTCACATATATAATAATAAAGTATTACATAGCATTTGAAACTTAAACACACATATCAATAGTTCATTTTATGTATGATATAGAGTTCATATAATTAGACTCTTGGAGGATTCACACGAATTAATGCAATGCAATGGCTATTACAGTATAAACGAAAATAAGCAAATGTTTTACCTAGGATTTTGAATGTAGATTTAGAACTTTGTTTTCTTCTTGTTTGCTGCTTCTTCCAGTATGAATGCTTCCAGCCGGCTGGGACATTTCCTTGATGAGTTTCATTATTCTTCATGATTATTATTATTGGAGACAATTAGATATTGATGGAGATTTCCAAGTTGTTAAGCTGACATTATTTCACGGGCAGATCTTGCTGTTTTCATCGGACATCAGGCTGTGGAGAGGCGTGTATTTCCCAAAACTGCTCAGCACTGCATTTTGTTTCTGGATACAATTAACTCAACTGATGGTCTTCTCTTGACTTAACTGACTCAATTAATTTCTGAACTCAACTGATTATCCGATAAAATTTTACTATTTATACCTGCGAAGTGTTTTTCTTTTCGATATCCTCCGGCAATATCTGTTGTCGAAATTTCATTGATAATCCTTTGACAACGTGTTTTGGAAGATTGTTTAATTAGTAATAGCCATGCAGAAGTGTTGTTTTATATTTTTAATTAATAGCCATTGCCGTGTTTTTTAATGATAATCTTCTTTAACTTTCATTTATTTATAATAACATTTATTACGCATACATTTATTCTATTATTGACAATCGCACATATATACGCACATATATTACTAGTTTTAAGATTACTTTTTCTTTAATTCGAATGAAAAGAGATTTGTATTTTGTAAACTTTAAATTATTTATATTTTACGAATACTAATAAGAAAAACTCTACTTCCTTTTATAAAACTTTTAGTTTGACTTTTTCTAACGAAACACCCCTCTCCCCTTCTGATTAATTAATTGTAACTTTTATTTCAAAAACTTTCACGAAAGATTTTTATTTTAAAACTCTGATTTTTTAATTTTACTTTTGACAGCAAACTGATTTTGTTTACTAAAGAAACCTTTTAGATTTTTATAAGTTATTTATTATTTTTAATATTTTTTTTTTAAATAAAATTAATATGTGCCAATTTCAATATTGGTACATTACACCGTCCCCGTTTGAGAGTAAAATGTGTCATTTTTTTTTTTTACCATTTTATCTCTGACAACTTTAATTCTTAATTTATTTTTTCTAAGTTTGCCTTTTAATATCTTTTACTTTCCATACTAAGGGCAATCTCCAATGATACTTTTCTTCTTTCTATGCTGGCAACATTGTTTACAATGTTCTGAGTCCTGGATAGTGACCACGAGGACAAACTAATTTTGTGGCACAGGGATCTTTTATAAACGAAGCTTCGGCTGCCGATTCTCTTGATTGGACTTTGACTAAGAAAAGGTCGCTGCAAATGGCAGGAATTTTCAACTGTCCATTTTCGACTTATGCTTTGGAAAACGATTGCCGATTCTCTTGATCGGACTTTGACTAAGAAGAGGTCGCTGCGAATGGCAGGAATTTTCAACTGTCCATTTCCGACTTACGCTTTGGAAAATGAGGTACGAGATATGGGGATTCTCCCCTGAAAAGACACTTATGACTTACTCTGGTTGTCGCCAGTGCGCATTTTAAAAGAGGAATGATCCTGGCCAATCCGTTACGGGTACTAAAATTTATCCAGTCGACAGCTTTAAACTTATCCTTATCTAAACTTATTTCTATACTACCCTCTTCCCTTAATTTCGAACCCTGATACTTTCCTAATATAACTTAGATTGACTTTCATTTATATTATTTTAACCTTTCAATATTATTTTTAAATACACATGAACGTTACTTTAACATATTTACTTCTATTACACAAATCTGACAATATTATTTTTAAACCATTACGGACATTATCTTACATATTTATTTAATCTTACAATACTATTCTAAATTATCACGGACATCAGTTTACATATTTATTTATATTACGATATTACTTTTAACCCATTACTTTAACTTATATATTAACGTGCATATATTCAGAAAACTATTTTATTTTACTGCTCTTTATTATTATACAAAGATTTTATTGGACTTGATTACTTTAAACCATTTATTTACTTCCTTTTATTAACTTACATATATTCAAAACTATTTTATTTTAACGTGCTTGTACTCAGAAAAAAAAACTGTTTTACTTTATTGCAATTCATTATTTATTATTATTTACTACAGATAAATTACACTTATTCGCTTAACTTGATTTTTTTCTGCTTATTTCCGTTATCTTATTTATTTATTTAATCCTACAAATTTTACTTTTAAACCATTAATTTGACCTATTTATTTACGAACATTTTTCTTAATTAATATGTGCATGGGGGAAAAAAAATCTTTTATTTTATGAAGCCTCCATTATTATTATTACTTTAAACCATTTCATTTATCATTATTCATTTATTTTTAAATTTATCGTCTTAAGTTTTAAATAGAAGTTTCAGATTTAATTTATTAGATTTATTTACTTTAGAATAATCATATTTGTGCTCATTGTCCATTTCCGGTCCTTTTTTTGTTTATTTCCTTTACTATTCCGCCCATTTACTAACTTTTAAATTATGTCAGGCGGTTCCTTCTTTCTTTCTACTAACTCACTGACATAAATTATACTCCATATTCTCACATCTCTCCCTCGATTAAAATTTATTGCCTTATCTCTTTCCCTTTCCATTTATTTTCTGCCTTGTAAATTAGAAAACCTTTAAGCTTCACAGACCTCCGTATTTTTCCTAACAGTGAATATTTTTTCTATGCTTTCTTTTTATTTCAAATATACATTTAAAACAAACACAAACTTTTACTTTAACCTTTTTAACTTTTTGTGAAAACTTTTCAATGCTATCTTCTACCTTGAACTTATGTCTCTCTTCTATTTCTTGATCTCTATTTGTTTCTACTTTGTCTGTAGCAATGGTATCTGATTCTAATTTAATTTCTATTTCCAAACTACTATATTTACCACTATCTGACTCTACTATCTCTTTCATGACCTCAACTTCACTTCTACGATCTCTTGATTTTTCTCTACCTTTCCTGTAATTTCATGTCTCCTTTCTCTTAGTTCTGCAATGAATTCTTGCTGATCTTGCCTGATTTCTTTTATTTCTTTCACCAATTCTTGCATCATATTCATCATCATTTTCATCATCATCATCTCAGACATTTCTTTCTCTTTTTCCATTTTTAAAACAATATTTTTTTGACTAAATTTAAATAAGACTTGTTTATTTATTTACTTTTACTAAGATGGAAACACACGCTGACTCTACCCCCCTTGTCCATTTCCTCTACCCGATCTTAATGCTTTAACGCCGCCCATAATACCCAATTGTCTCTGATTTAACATAATGATTTATTTTAAATAACGTAAATAGCATAAATCTCTTTTCATTAAAAAAAAAGTTTTCAGTCAATTCTTTTTTTAAAATTAAACAACTTTAACATACGTAATTTAGCTTTTGTATAAAAAAATTTCGAACAAGAAACAAAGTATTTAATTACTATTGTTTCTTAGGTCCAGCCCCAAGTTGGGCAAAGCCATTTGTACTGGGTTCTAATATGTGTCTATCGAAACACCAGCCTCTTAGGCAGAGAAGAACATATTCAGAGAATATGTATGTCCAAACGATAGCTATAAAATATATAACTAGCATTACATTTCCAGGACATAACTTCTTCTCGGCTGTTGAGTTCAACACCATGTTCAAAGCACTTTTTTTTGTTTGTGTATAAACACGGGCACCAGCTATCTATTCAAGAATGAATAAATAATGCACTTTGAGCAATGGCCACTAACTCAACGCCTAAATATCCATGACTAGCTCAGCTATTTGTAATCACTAACAGATTATACATAATTAATGGTGAAAGAATTAATAAAAGAATTGGTAGAAGGAATTGATAAAAAGAATTGACCGACAAATAAAGTTTAATTTTAAAGACAATTTATTAACTAACATTTACTAATTTTAAACATTTTATAATTCTAATAAAACACACGCATATTTTTAAATTAACATTTCTAAACTAGTTTAAATATTCTTGTAGATTTTAATAATAGAACACTGGTATTTATCTAATTTAACTAATAACACTGATATAATGATCATGCACATATTAACTCATACACTCACATATATAATAATAAAGTATTACATAGCATTTGAAACTTAAACACACATATCAATAGTTCATTTTATGTATGATATAGAGTTCATATAATTAGACTCTTGGAGGATTCGCATGAATTAATGCAATGCAATGGCTATTACAGTATAAACGAAAATAAGCAAATGTTTTACCTAGGATTTTGAACGTAGATTTAGAACTTTGTTTTCTTCTTGTTTGCTGCTTCTTCCATTACGAATACTTCCAGCTGGCTGGGACATTTCCTTGATGAGTTTCCTTATTATTCATGATTATTACTATTGGAGACAATTAGATATTGACAGAGATTTCCAAGTTGTTATGCTGACATTATTTCATGGGCAGATCTTGCTGTTTTCATCGGACATCAGACTGTGGAGAAAACATGTATTTCCCAAAAGCTGCTCAGCACTGCATTTTGTTTCTGGATACAATTAACTCAACTGATTGTCTTCTCTTGACTTAACTGACTCAATTAATTTCTGAACTCAACTGATTATCCGATAAAATTTTACTATTTATACCTGTGAAGTGTTTTTCTTTTCGATATCCTCCGGCAATATCTGTTGTCGAAATTTCATTGATAATCCTTTGACAACGTGTTTTGGAAGATTGTTTAATTAGTAATAGCCATGCAAAAGTGTTGTTTTATATTTTTAATTAATAGCCATTGCCGTGTTTTTTAATGATAATCTTCTTTAACTTTCATTTATTTATAATAACATTTATTATGCATACATTTATTCTATTATTGACAATCGCACATATATACGCACATATATAACTAATTTTAAGATTACTGTTCTTTAATTCCGAATGAAAAGAGATTTGTATTTTGAAGCTTTTAATTATTTATATTTTACGAATACTAATAAGAAAAACTACTTCCTTTTATAAACTTTTAGTTTGACTTTTCTAACAAAACACTCCTCTCCCCTTCTGATTAATTAATTGTAACTTTTATTTCAAAAACTTTCACGAAAGATTTTTATTTTAAAACTCTGATTTTTTAATTTTACTTTTGACAGCAAACTGATTTTGTTTACTAAACTTTTGTTTTAAGTTATTTATTATTTTTAATATTTTTTTTTAAATAAAATTAATGTGCCAATTTCAATATTGGTACAATATATATCCATAAAAAAAAATACAACCCACACTATTAATTTTGATGAAGCTAAGGTTGTCTTCTTTGAGAGAAATAAAAATAAAAAAAATTAAAGAATATTATTAAAAAATTATGATTCTGAAACAATTAATTTACTTAAAAGTTTTTTTAATATTAAGGATGTATGTGAAGTAAGTGAAATTGTGGGTAATATTTAGATTAAATATGTTATTTTGTAGTTCTTTAAACATGAGAAGTCTGCTTGTAGCAGTGAAACCATTAGTTGTGCTTTAGAATTTATTTCTTGGCTTGTCTGGTAGAGTTGTGGATTTGGGTAATTTTGATTATATATATACATCTGTGCATTCAGTATGATTTTTATTTTAACACCACTCTAGAGTTTTTTTTTTTCATTAACTAATACATGTACAATCCAATTTTTGTACAGATACATCAAAATATAATCAAATTCTTTCACATTTACTGTTTTGACTATTGTTAGATGTCCTTTCCAGCTTAATATATATATATTGCATCATATTTTCAACCAAAAAGTTGATTTGCAGCTATCTTTAATTTATTTTCTCATGTAAAATAACCATTTCATTTTAACAATATAGTTTAATTTGCCTTATCCTTTATTTTTTGCATTTCATCAAAGTTATCAATCATAGCAATTGATTACATAATCAGCCATGAAACCACTGCACTAAATACATAAACATTATAACTTTTTGTAATAGTCTATAAATATGTTAATATGCATCAACATAGTTTGAACAAAGCCAATTATAAAATTCACTAGATTTTTAAAATAAAAGTCATATTTTATTAAAGAATGTAAAATGTAGATGAGTATTTACATAACATGAAAATACTACTATTGTTGAGTATTAGTAGAATTAAATAAAAGAAAGTTTAGATTATTTTAAGGTTCCAAATTATAAAAACCTTTTTTGTGTGTCATTGTATTCATTATTTCATTTTAGATTTTCATTCAGTTTAAAGAATTCAATTTCAGTTGTATATAACTAAAACTATAATCCTATCATAAAAGATTATATTCTTTTATTATAATTCTGTATGTACACATATATTTTTGAAGTTTTAAATAATAATATATTGTTGTAAAAATATTGTTAAAAAGCTTGCATTGAATTGTTTGATTTTAATAACAATTTAGTAATTATTTTTATCAATTAATTAGTTTTATGCTGAGTAATATCAATCCCAGACATTTCTATATGATGCATATATCCATCCCATGTTCAGAATGAACAATAATTAAATATCTTCATATTACAATCACATTCAGTTTAAAACATATATAAAAATATTAACTGATTTGATAGAAAAAAAGGTTAGTCAACAAGCAAATTGCTTATCTGCATTAAAAAAAATACATGTCATCATCATCATCATCAACAACCACAATCCATTGCAGGATGAAGGTCTCTCTAAGTTCAATTCATCTTCTCCGACCTTTAGCTTCTCTTCTCCACATCATCCTTGAACACTTTCTTATTCATCCATCAACCTGACATGTGGTCTCTTTCTGGGTCTTTTACAATCTCTTGGAATCCAGTTTAAAATTTCAATTGTCCATCTACTATTATCTCCTCTAGCAATATGTCCAGCCCAACTACACATCAGTCTTTTAATTCTCTCAATGAGGTAACATCTGTTTGTTCTCTTACCCATATATTGTGTTTTCAATTTCTTCTTGTTACTCCGAAAATGCATCTCTCCATACTTCTTTGAATGGTCTGAAGTCTCTGTACTGCTCTTCTATTAAGTGTTCAAGTCTCATATCCATAAATAAAAACTGGTAAAACACACTTAATAAAAATCTTCCTTTTCAAACACATAGGCATATTTCCTTTTAGTATCAAGTTATTTCTACCAAAGGCACTCCAAGTTTTATTCTATGATTAATTTCATCCATTATGTTTCCATTTGTATTAATAATCTGACCAAAATATTTGTTGCTCTTAACTTCTTCTAACTCATCATAATCAATCTTTATTTTCATATTTTGAGAAAATCCATTGAACATTACTTTAGTTTTTCTAACATTTATTTTTAGTCCTACTTTCATCTGATAACTTCTGCAATGTTTCCTACAACTCTAAAGCATTATTTGTAAAAACGATTACATCATCTTCAAAATCTAAATGACTTAAATAATCTCCATTTACTTTCATTCCTTTAGCTTCCCATTTTAATCCACAAAATACTTCTCGCTGCACTGCTGTAAAAAGTTTTGGAAATGTGGAGTTACCCTGTCTTACACCCTTCTCAATGTTGAGTTTCCAGGTATCATAATGCAATCTAATTGTTGCTAATGCATTTTTATAAATATTCTTTAAATTATGACAATATCTTGGATCTATACCGTGATAATCCAATGATTTAATCACTGAAAAAATGTTTATAGAATCAAATGCCTTTTCACAATCTACAAATCCAAAGCATAATGACAACTCATATTCATTTGTCCTTTCTATAACTTCTCTCAATGCCTGGATATGATCTATTGTACTAAAACCACTTTTAAATCCAGAATTTTAAACCCAGAATTTTAAATGAAGAAGTGAGGCATGCAATTAAATTTATGAAGAAAGGAAAGGCTCCATGTAATGATGGAATTATAATTAATATATTAAAAGAAGCAGATGAAGAAATAGAAATTTTTTTTAGCAAAGTTATATACCAAATGTTTAAATAATAAAGATGTACCAGATGATTGGAAGAATGCAATATTAATATTAATATTTAAAAAAGGTGATAAAGAAAATATTAGAAATTACAGACCTATCAGCCTTTTATCAGTTTTATACAAAATTTTTACCAAGATAATTATAACTCGTTTACAAAGAACATTGGATTTCCACCAACCAAAAGAACAAGTGGATTTAAATACATGTATAGTTAGATTTATTAATATATTAGTTATTGCACATTTTTTAATTCTCTAAATGATGGTTCATATAATAAAGTAAATGACTTACAAAAGTTTATATTTTATATATTTAAATATTATAAATTACTTTTCAAAAATAAATTTCTATATTTAATTTAAAAGACATTAATCAGTAAAATAAAGGCTGTTAACTATATATTCATAGTTAAGGATATACAAAAGCAATAGATTATGTCATGCAAAATTAGGCAAGCAAATATATACAAATTAAACATAAAATATATATGGTTTCTCAGCATCCCCCCCTCCTCCCCATTTTTTGCACCCTAAAAGTATGTAAACTATTAACCCAAATTTATATTTTTTCCCAAAACATACAAATTCATATAAGATGTGAAAAATTTAGAGAATAGACTCAAATATCATCTTTAAAAAATGATGTTTAAGAATTAGAATTGAATATTGAGCTGCAATCCAAGGATATTTACCTCTATCCAACACTAAATTACTGTGATGATTTATTGCTATTCAACCAAAACACCAAACCACATATAGACAGTAATGAAATGACATCTTTATTTTATGATGTATCTTTAAATTACTGTTAAAATTTAATTCCAATTATACAATTTTTATTATGCTGCACTTAAACAATTACAAGAAATGTAACTGCCAAAGTTAAAGATAAAAATCATGTGGTTCATTGCTCATATGAGTACAACATTCTCCAAAAATGTAATGGCTACACCATATTATTGATTTTTTTTTAAGTCAGTGCATCTATAGTGATCTTATTAACCCAAATTAACTTAAGATATTTACCCTCTAATTGATAAAAGCTATGTATCCTTTTCCCAATCAATAGTCAATGACTATCTAATCAGTTAGGTTCAGCCACCTCCAAAAAAAATTCTACATTTCTTTGTGATTCAAATTTTTCCTCAAGATTCATCCAGCCTGAAATCAAATGCTACATAATATATATATTATAACAATCCAGCCTGAAATCAAATGCTACATAATATATATATATAGCAGATAAGTACTTTCCACAAGACATTTAATAATAGGACTGTGTTTTTACATTAGAAAATTTTCACATATTTTTATATGTGCATAAACATTCAAAATTTATTCAGATAAAATAATAGAAAATGTGCAGTCAACTAAGGAAAATATTTACTTATAGTTAGAAAATATTACTTAGTAAATTATATGTGTAAATATATATAATGAAATGAACATATTCTACTTATCAATAATATTTAAATCCAATCAACTTTTCAAATTATTTTTCTTTATTTACATATTTTAATTATTATAAATAAAACTAATTATATGCATGTACTTACTAATTAATTAAAAGTATGAAAAATGAATATTATTTCTTTAAAAATTTAATACAACAAAGCCTTCAAATTTAATCATTAGATCACATGAATTATTAGAAAATAAATGAAAAAATTTATAATTAACTCTAAATTGAGCATCTTTTACAATGTTTTAATTAAGAAAAAAGTGAATTACTTTCAAACAAATCTAAATATAGTACTGTATATCAAATTAAATTTCTCCTTTATTGAAACAAAATTTCCCATGAGTCATTATATTGTATATAAATAAATGTTCTAGATAAAAATGTGTAAAACGCTATGTGTGAAATAGGAAGAATACATAATTACCTATTTATGTGTAACAATATACACAAATAAAAATTAGTGCTTATAAATATATTTTTTATTAACACATACCAAAATTATATACATGCAACCAGAGAAATGTACATAACATATTTGTGTATTCACATATATCATTAGAACAATGATTTTAGTAAAATGCACAAATTATAAATAACTTTCTGTTTTAAGAAATATATGATTCTTAAGATTAAATAAAAAGACATCAACTATCAAACTTTTTATTTAAAAGAAAGAGTTATTTAAATATTCTATACTTAATACATTTTCAGATACTTAAAAAAATCAATTCATTATTTAATATAAAACATAAATTAGCAAGTCAATTGTAAAGAAAACAAAATTCGTCAATAGCAAAATAATCATCCTAATCATGAGTACTCTTTTATGATCTAAGTTCTAGTCAATAGTATTTCCCACATACCTGTACAATTTAACCTATGTATTTATATTCATTCACTTATTTATTAATAGCTACTCTTAACTGAATTTGTCCATTCTAGATCTGGAAAAAATAGAAAAAAATACAGAAAAAAAAAAGGACTCAGAATTACTGTGTCTCTAATTAAAGAATGAAAATATTATTTCACAAATACACGTTACATTATCACATTAGTACTGAGGAATGATTGAATACATGAAATGCTCATGAAAACAGACTGAAAACAAAGAGAAAAAAAAGTGACAGAATAAGAGAAAAAGGAAAAAAAGATAATATGATAGGAAAGAAATCATAAAAAATGAGAGAAAGTGACAAGAGAAAAGACTTTATATCAAAAAGAATAGTTAACCTTTGATAATCAATAAATCCAATATATAATTATATATAACTAACTAAAAGCAAAACTTCACTTTTCCTGTCTTAAATGTTTCTAAAATTGATGTCTTATATATAAAAATTATAAATCATTAATGAAATATATATATATATATTATTGGTATACTCCTTTTTATTGGTATACCCCCATTATAAAATAAATTGGAAACAAATTTTAGGGTATATAATTCTAAATTTTATGAAGCAAATATATTTATTTATTAAACTAATAAAAATAAAGGTCAGTTTAGTTGTTGAAGGGTTTCAACATGGGATTAGTTCATTTGAAGTTGCATAAATTATACAAATATTGGTTCGAGTAGCTTAATAATAGTTGTTAATAATTAATTGTTTAATAATATTTAAATAGTAGGGAAGTTCAAATCTTATCTTATAATTAAAAATATGCATTATATAGATAGATAATCATGTCTGTGCACATTTCATATTATAAAGTAATGACTATTTCTGGTGAAATCTTTATTTTAAAAAAATAAATAATTAAGTTATGTTATGAATTTTATGATAAAAAGTTTATAAAATTAATTTAAGATTTAGTTTATATAAAAATAGAATTAAAATGATTTAAATTGTAATTTTATTAAATTCATAAAAAGCTAGCTTTTTTTTTCATTGGTAAATATTTTAAACAGACAATATTTGTTTTAAAAATAGTTAAACTACAATGTAGCTAGCAAGTAGAAAAATTAACCAATGTGAGAGCGCAATTTGGAATAAATTAACAACCAGCAGACGATGGTTAAAAATCGAGGGAAAATAAAATAGAAAAAAAAAGACTACAGATTGGAAGAAAAACTAACTTTGTCTCTAAAAGTTTGTTTAATTTCAAATTCTTTTAAATCTTATTATTAATTTAAAAAGTAATTGATTATGATCTATATGTGAATTTAAAACTATATATTATAAAGATTTGTTAAAATGAAGGAATGAAAAACAGTTAAATCTCTTCTGGTGAAATCAACAATTAAGTAATTTTCAGAGAATATCTTGGGAGTCATTATATTGAAAAAATATTAGAATGAAAGGAAAAAGTTGAACATTTATGACAAAGTATTACAAAGTAATTCATGAACTCAAGGAAACAACAGTATTATGTTAATACATGATTTAGTTCTTATGCAAGTTGAAGTAATGATACATTGTGGCTATCATAAAAGATGTAAAACATTAAATTGGAATCGACGGATGAATAAAAAAAAATTATTCCTGACAGAGTTAAGTATAAATGTTTAATGATAATTAAAACTAAATTTAATGAATAATAATGGAAATATTTGCCTATGGAAAAGTGTACTTAATATTAAAGGAGAACATGTAAAAGCATATCTGAATGAAAATTTCAATGGTATAAAAAATATGAACAGATCATTCTTAATTTTAGTATGATTTTCATGTATAATAAAATTTAATAATGAATTATATATACGGTTAATGACAGATTAAAAGTTAGAAGGATCTATGAATATAATACAAGGCACAATGTAAAGGAAAAATTTTAAATAACGATTATATTTATACTTGTAATAAAATGACAGCAGTCTGCTCAGAAAATGAAAGAATTATTTATCAAAACTGTAAATGAAAAAATAAGATAAGTGTAAAAAATTAAATAATTACTGAAGAGAACTAATAAAAAATAAATATGTATGTGAGGAGAAAGAATTGAATAAATGAATGGAATAAACATTAGATTATTTGAGAATATAAAATGTCAGTCAGTCTACATTTAAAGAGGTGTAAAATGCTCTATCTTAAATTATAACATTAACAAAGAGTACGTAAGAAATAATGAGAAGACTGAAGCAAAGTAGTGGACCAGTGAATATAGATATCATAATAAGTGTGAGAAATGTCTGGATTAAATATAGTACGCAAGTTAAAGATAATATTTGATTGTCAAGAAAAAAACCCAGAGAAATTGTCAATAATCTGTTGTTTTTTTTCTTATGTCAAATGTGTTGACCGGGAAGCGTAACCCGAGCCAGCTGCATGGAAGGCAGCTATGCTAACCACTAGGCCATCAATGCTTGACTAAGTCAATAATCTGTTTACATTAGAAATGTATAATTTTGTTGTATTCTTATGAGAACAAAAGAAACAGAAGTGGGAGGAAGGTTGATGCATAACTAGTCTGAAGGTTTGGAACAATTGGAGCACCATAAAAAATTAAATGTTTATATGTGTTACTGTATTATATTGTTACATAACATTATTGATATTGTTATTTATTAATTTACTTAGTAGTTTAAAATAATTATTGAAAGATCTTGTAAATAATACAATTAAAATTGATAACAATGAGCATTGCCAATTGGTCAACAAGCTTTGTTTATATCTTACAAGCTTAAGAATATGTGGTCATGTGATCTATGACTCTATTTTTTAATTTTTAATTAAAGTTTATGTTTAAAAGTTAAATTAAGCATTGAGAGTTGCATTTCTTTTGTTAGAGTCACCATCACTATACCATTGTCAGAGAGTATGAATTATAATATACACATTAACCAAAGCCTACAGTTTATCCAGTACAAGATAATGTATAACAATCATTTAAGAAAACATTTCTTAAAAGGGATCTTAAATTATTGCAAACTGTGTTGACCACATAAGTCATTAATAAAATATATTGTAAATCTATTAAAGTATGTTTATTTATAGTAAAACAAATTAAGAATTTATTATTTGGAGTTATAAATTATGATAACAATTTAAATAATAATAGTTATTTATTATTAAACATTAGAAAACATAAATATAAAGTAGTACTATAATTTTAATTATAGATTAAGGTTATGAGCCTTTTCTTAATTAAGACACTACCTATAGAGTTAGGTAAAATCATCCTTGATATCTTATAGGCAAAAGGAATAGCTAATTAAAAATCAATGATAATCATGAGACTTCCTTAGTATATTATTATTATTATTATTATCAAGAGATCAATAGACAATAAAATGATAGTATAACTTATTAATTAGATTAACTTAAATTTAATAATTATAGATGTTTTATTATATTTATGTAAATATTATTGTTAGTCATGGGAATATTTAGATACTTAATAAAGAGGTGTGTCTCAGTATTCTTATGTCACTGATCAAATACTTTAGTATTTGTTTAATGTTAAAGAGTATATAAGCTTGTTAAATAGGATAAGTGGGTCTCATAAATGCTAATATAAATTAAACATAATTTGGAAATAATTAAGAATATAAAATTATACCTAAATAAAATAATAGTATAGCCTAATTTAGGGACTTGTCATGGTTTCTAAGGGTTATCATCCTATTGGCATGATACAGCTTACATATGCCCTTTTGGCATCCAATGAGGGGCTCAATTAGTGAACTAATTACTGATTATAATGATTTATTTAAACAGAAAAATGCCTAACATGTTACATAAATTATTAAATATAATTGTTTGAATTGATAATTTGACCCTTGATAGTGATCATTAAATAAATATTAGAGAAATAGGTATAGTTTATGCATTATCAATGAATGTGATGGTCTTGGTGATGATGGCAGAAAAAAGAAAATATGCAACTTGGGTTATATGAATATTAATATTATTGTAAATAAATAATAGCAAATATTGTTTGTAGAATTTACTAATAAATATGAAAGGAGAGGAATATAACTGAAATAACAGGTTACTTTGGGGAACCTTTGTGTGTTGAAAATAGCCTAGTTGAGTTATTTTTTATGAAGGTGAATTTTTCATATTTCAAAAGTTAGTATAGTGCTTTAGGTTGGAAAAGGAATTTAAAATGTGTAGAATTGAAGATAAAGAAAAACAAGAAGACATTTGTTCTGTTCAAGAATGGGGACCTTAAGGAGATGTTAGAGGGGGATATAGAAATGGAAGAAGAAAAGTTTGATCTTTTGAAAGATAAAGGAGTAGGAAAAAGTCTTCCATTTAAGGTGGAAATTGATAAGAAAATTGTTAATGTTAAAAAAAATTTGGATGATTTATATGTTTTGATAATGGAAAATGTAAAATTTTGATAGAAAATAATAAATGTTTAAAAAAATCTGATTAAAAAGATAGAAGAAAATACTAAATCTTGAAGAGAAGATTATAAATCTTTGAATGAATCTTTGAAGAAAAAGCTAGATGAAACTAGTCAATCCTTGAATGAATATTTGAATGAAAAGTTAAAAGAAAATAATAAATCTTTGAAAGAAGATTATAAATCTTTGAATGAAAAGCTAGAAGAAAATAATAAAAAGTTACAGAAGTTAGAAGAAAATAATAAATCTTTAAGTGGAAAGTTAAAAGAAACTAATAAATCTATGAATGAAAGCAATAAATCTTAGAATGAAAAGTTAGATGTTATGTGTAAGATTATAACAAAAGATTAGCAAATTGCATTGATAAGAGGAGATTTAGATAAAAATTTTGAGAAATTAAATGAAAGATTTACTGTAAAAGAAAAAATTATAGATAAATTAAAAGAGAAAATAATTCAGGTAGCACAAAGGAAGGAAAAATTATTAAAGGAAAAATTAGAAGAATCTTTGCGGGTTTCAAAATTAAAGTTGAAGAATTTGTAAAAGAGAAATTACAGGTTATAAAATCTAGTAAAAATGAAGATCAAAAGTATAGATATCTAGGTGAGAAAAACATTAAGAAAGTAGAGAAAGACTTACTAGATTGAATAGAGAAAAATAAAAACTCAGGTAAAAAGAATAGTAGTCAAAAAGAAGTATGATATAAACTTTGATCAATTGAAAAAAAAAAAAAAAAAAGAATTATATAAGTAGTTTTTTAATAAAGTAAAGTTGGATAGTATAATACCAGACATTTATTCTAAATATTAAAAAAATTTGCAATCATGACAAATCGAAAGATTCAAAAATTTTAGAAAAGAAAATTTATAGTAAAATTGTAAAAATTAGATTTGTTGACAAAACTATGCTAGGATAGAATGTATGAAGAAAGTCATAAATATCCATGGAAGGAATTTAAGTATGCGTCAGGAAGTAAAACATGTTAAAAGTTGCTGATCAGTGGAAGAAAAGTGAAGTATGCAGAATTCTATGGACATAAGGTTTATGAAAATAAAACCATTGAATGGGGACTATATAAAATATCCTTTAGAATTTCCAAATAATTTAGAAGAATTGTTTTCTTTGTGCCCCATGTCCAAAAAGGAAAAATTGGCCCTTTCTAATAATTTGTTATATGTTGATGCAAAAGATTAGTGGCAGTCACTAATTGAAAAACCTGGTACATATGGAGATTTTAAATAATTATATTAGTTACTTTTGGGGGCTCTGACAAGCAAGACTGTATCATATATCAGGTGATACATGAAAAATATAATAGTAATAAAGATGGTTATGTGATGTTTTTCTATAACCAGGCTGTCAGATTGAAAAACCTTAAAGCTCTTCCTTTACTGGAAACTCAAATGGTAAGATAAGATTAGATGTAATCTACTATGTTTAATTGAGAAAATCCTGATTGTAGCAGATAGGTATACCATTAAAAAAGTTACCAAAATTTTAAATATATTTGAAGTCAGTGAAATTAATGCAGATAAGATAGCTAGGGATGTTCAAGATAAGATGAGTTATCCTGTTAATAATATGGAATTTAGAATTAAGATGCTTAGTAAAGTTATGAATAAAGAACGATATTTTGATATAGAAAAGGTAATTGCCTAGAAGTTGAGTAAGCTTTTAATTCAGGATAGTCAGCCATCAATAAGTGGAGTCCTTGCTATTTTGAAGAAAACAGGAGGCAAAGCTGTAGCCAAATTAATATAAAATTAGAGAGGTCTTTATTTGTGTTCCTTACAAAATTGTAAAACAAGTGGGAAAGAATGCTTTCATGCTTTCAACTCCAGAAGGTATTAGGAGAACATATGATGCACAAAGCCTCATTTCTTATTCTGTTAGAATATAAAGCAGAAGGTGTAAAAATGTATATGGTAAAAGAGTTATTGTTTTAAATATAGTGGTATTTTAGAATTTGTAAGTTTTATAAAGGTAGATAGACATAATATTTGATTCCAAAAGTAAAAAGAATTTTGTTTGTTTGATTGTTTTAGAAAGTGAAACAGTAGAGATAAGTATAAAAAAAAATTTAGGGTTAATATATATATATGAATTCATAGTATATATATTAAGAAAAAGATTTTGATACTTCAAAAATTAATTGTTCTACCATATATAAAGTGAGTAACTAATAAAATTGGTAATGTTTTAAAGAAAAATAATTTTCACACAATTTATATAAAAAAATTAATGACGTATTTCCGTGCTCTAGAGATAAAATTTCTTTGGAGTGCTATGATATACATAAAATTCCATGTGGAGTTTGTTTACATTCATACACTGGACAAGCCAATTGTAGAATAAACATAAGAAAGAAAAAACACATTTTGGCAGTTACAGAAAAATCTAATTCATAAGCCATTTCTTGACATATTAAATTAACTAACCATGACATCAATTTTAATAAAACATATATCCAGGCAAAAATTGAACAACTTAACCAGAGATTGCTAAGGAAGCTAAAGAGATGTTTAAAAAGCCTAAAAGCATAAATGAAAAGTGTGAAATAAAGAAAATTAACAATATTTGGAAAAAACTACTGGAGGATAAAATATTTTTTAAAACTTCTCAATCCATAGAATTTGAGAATGAAGAGAAAATAACAAATGCAAAAATAATTTTAAATCTTACCACACACATTTTATGATTTGAGAAAGAAGCTATGAGGAAAGTACTTGTTATTGTACTGAAACATCAGCTATGTAACTATTATATTTTTATTACACAGAAGATCCCAGAAATAATACTATGAATTCATCATTTATCCATGAGAATATTAGAATATATATATATATTATAACGATCCAAACGAAGTGGGAGATCGCATCGCACCGCACGCACTACCAAAGGGCGCCATCTAGGCATTTGAGCCTAGAAAAATTTATAAAGTAGGCAGATACGCCTGTTAGGATTCCACTTTATTTACATATTTAGATCGTTAGCCCATTGTCACTAGCTCAGTGGAGACCAGAGATAAAAATCTATAAATTTTATATCTTAAATATAAAAGAATAAAATAATAAAAGCCACTGCCAGAAATTAACACAGAAAAATATTTATTTACGCACATATAAAATCATTCTAAACCCGAGGAATAAGTTTAACATTTAGATTTTTATCTTAATTTTTACATTTAAAATAGCTTCTATAATGTTTAATATTTTATTTAGAGGGTCAGTATGAATGGACTACATGGTCTGCATTTGAAAAGAAAATATTCTTCCCTGATTTAACCTTAGGCAACAAATTTGCAATCAACTGGCGCCAATCCATCTGATACATTCATGTATTCAATGTAGCATGATACGACAACACAAAATACTATATTGTCAGGAATGTACATCTGAACAATAAGTAGAAATAGAGAAGACATTGACTCTCCACCAACAGGAATGTGACATCTGTGGGGAAGTAGATCAATAAACTAAAAACTCCATAGGAATGGACTGCGGTCTTCTGCCGACTTACAAACCCATCCATAGGCAAACAGAGGGTGTGTGGCGTATATCTATAATCCTGCCCTAGCGGATCTCATACTACATCTACTAATTACACAAATATATCCAATCCATTGAACCAATTCAACTACGAAATGAATAACCTAAGATTACCCTCCCTTAATACAACTTTACAAAACTATATAGCCATTCGCGCCCACTTAATTTTAACATTTATATACGTTCGCACAGATTTATTTAAAAATGTTGGGTATAGATCGATTACACAGATTCCACGGTCAAAAACATTTCAAAATAAACATAAACGATCAAAATACAAAATTATTGATACCGACAATCGCAGAGGAAACTTATAAGTAACCCAATAGTATTCACCATAAGATACTTGCGTTGTCACCAATAACTTAAAAGACATCCGAATAAATACATTTTAGATACTCACCGTAAGTATCATTATTTATCGAATGTCTATATATTTTGATCAAATATGAAAACCAAAATCTAATTAACCGCAAACGAATCCATGCAAGCGTCTATAGACAACTTAAATGTAATGCATTTAATAATTTCTACAATAAAATATTACTACACATAAAAAATATTAAAAGGGAAATGATTCTTTTAACAATCGGGAAAGATATAAAATTAACCATTATTAATTTGATTTAAAACTTACAAAAAGTCAGATAAGAGTCCATTTTAAATAAGTCGGCTTGTTTATTAATTTGTTCAACTTGACGAAAGTTCTTGATTGATTTTAAAATTGTTCCTTTCCTATAGCTTACGGTAGCAGAACTCCCGTTCCTGGTGTCAATGTCCACGGAGTCTTTAATTGAAAGATCGATCTAATGTTCAGGAGGTGGCATTTGCTGGTTCATGTATCAGTCATTTCATTTCAGAGATAAGTGGGAGAGAACGATAAAGTGCGTCTTTATCGCTCGTCTCCCCAACCAAGTTGAAAAAAGCTCTTCAACTCAATATTTTTTTCTTTTTATATCATCCACAAGGATTCACTGAACAAAACGTCACTAATCTGTTTTTTCGTTATGGTCCGGCCAAGGCTTAGTGCTTCCATTTGTCAAGCTAAAATCTCTTTCTTCTCTTATCTAACTTTCCATCTGACTTTTTAATTAAACAGCTTTTAGATAATTAATAAACAATCATTTCCTTTTATAGATTACAGGAATTAATTAATACCTGCTTTTATTTTAACTTACGTTATTTTTTTTATTAAAATATTTTTATATTTCAATCTTGTATTTTTTTATTTAAAAAAAATACATTCAAATACTTTTTTTTTTTTGTTTATGAAAAAAAAATATTTTTAAAGTTTAACATCTGTGCGAATGTATACACGTTTAACAATGTTTTAATTTTAGCGTTTAGTTTTTTCCTTTTATTTGCGAACTTTTAAGTTTTTATTTTAAATTAATGTAACGACATATTTATATATCGTTACAATATATATATACCATTTAAAAGTATATCCTCTTGCTATATATATTTTTTTATTTCATCTATGTTAATAAGCATAAAGTTTTGACCTAATTATGGATAGTCATCCTCTCAAGATGTTTTACAGAACATATATAAAAATTTAGAATAAAACATATATATACATTTTAATAATCTTGATTTAGAAGAATATTATCATGGTTATTTTCTTATTGATTTCATTCAAATCTGAATCATGTTCAAAATCTACTAATACTTGAAACGATTTGTAAGTTCTAATTTAAATTCATTAGAATGTTTCTGAAGATTAGGAATATCAACTGTAAATATAATTTTTCTTAATAATTTTTGTCTCTCTAGTTTTGCATTAACATGTATCTGACACACTTTTAAAAACTGCAACAAAAATAGCTGGTAGAAAAAGTAGCAAGTGACCAATAAAATTTCTACTGAGACTAGAGACTTTATGAAGAAAAGAAGGAATATGAAGATATACAAAAATGATGCATTAAAAAGGATTGAATATCTCAAATTTTGTAAAAGGTACAGAAAAGAGTTGAAATTGATATAAGAAAGTATAACTGGGAACTAGCTAGGAAATCTGTAGAAGAAAATAAAAGTCTCAAGAGTGTAAAACAACATTTTGGTATTGGTAGAAAATTCATATCTGCAATAAAAAAAAAAATGGAATTGTTACTAAAAAGAGAGATGACATCATGAAATGAGTAGAAGACTTTATCAAGAATTATATAGTAATAAAGAACAAGTACCTCCTATATCTATTATATATTCTGAATTGCGCAGAATTTTAAATGAAGAAGTGAGACATGCAATTAAATTTATGAAGAAAGGAAAGGGTCCAGGTATGATAAAATTATAATTGATATATTAAAAGAAGCAGGTGAAGAAATAGAAATTTTTTTACCAAAGTTATATACCAAATATCTAAATGATAAACATGTACCAGATGATTGAAAGAATATAGTATTAATATTCCAAAAAGGTGATAAAGAAGATATTAAAAATTACAACCCTATCAGCCTTTTATCAGTTTTATACAAAATTTTTACCAAGATAATTACAACTGGTCTAAAGAGAACATTAGATTTCCACCAACCAAGAGAACAAGCTGGATTTAAAAGTTATTTTAGTACAGTAGATCATATCCAGCTATTGAAAAAAGTTATAGAAAGGACAAATGAATATGAGTTGTCACTATGCTTCAGATTTGTAGATTATGAAAATGCATTTGATTCTATAAATACTTCTACAGTGTATAGATCCAGGTTATTATTATATTTTAAAGAATATTTATAAAAATGCAACAGCAACAATTAAATTACATAATGATACTAGGCAAGTCGACATTGATAAGGGTGTAAGACAGGGTGACTCCATATCTCCAAAACTTTTTACAGCAGTGCCGCAAGAAGTATTTTGTGGATTAAAATGGGAAGCTAAAGGAATGAAAGTAAATGGAGATTATTTAAGTCATTTAGATTTTACAGATGATGTAGTTGCTTTTGCAAATAATGCTTTAGAGCTGCAGGAAATGTTGCTGGAGTTATCAGAGGAAATTAGGACTAAAAATAAATGTTAAAAAGACTAAAGTAATGTTCAATGGATTTTCTCAAAATATGAAAATAAAGATTGATTATGATGAGTTAGAAGAAGTTAACTGCAACACATACCTTGGTCAGATTATTAATACAGATGGAAACATAATGGATAAAATTAATTATAGACTTAAACTTGTTTGGAGTGCTTTTGGTAGAAATAACTTGATACTAAAAGGAAATATGCCTATGTGTTTGAAAAGGAAGGTTTTTTAATAAATGTATTTTACCAGTTCTTATTTATGGATCTGAGACTTGGACACTTAATAGAAGAGCAGTACAGAGACTTCATACCACTCAAAGAAGTATGGAGAGATGCATGTTGGGAGTAACAAGAAGATATTGAAAATGCAATATATGGGTAAGAGAATAAACAGGTGTTACTGACTTCATTGAGAGTATTAAAAGACTAAAGTGGAGTTGGGCGGGGCATGTTGCTAAAAGAGATGATAACAGATGGACAATTGAAGTCTTAAACTGGATTCCAATAGATTGTAAAAGACCTAGAAAGAGATCATGTGAGATGGATGAATGAAATAAGAAAATGTGCAGGGGTGATGTGGAGAAGAGAAGATAAAGATCGGAGAAGATGGATTAAACTTGGAGATACCTTCATCCTGCAGTGGATTCATAATGGTTGATGATGATGATGATAATGATGATTATCATGGTTCGTTTTTGTTTATCCCTACATATACATATAACTTTAAAATTGAAATAAAATCAATGAGAGCATTAAACTTTCATTTTATCCAACTTAACATGTAATGTTATATTTTATACATAATATAAATTAAACAATAATTTTTATGGCAAATTAATTTTTTTTAGTTCTGTTGATAAAATTATTTTTATTCTTATATGTTTTCATAATTTGCTATCTTTAACTAAGATTTCATCAACATAATTCTATTTTTGTGTAAAAACAATTTGTTTCATCTACTAATATATGCCACTAAGGTTAGATTTAAAATAATTTCTAGAAAGAGTCTCCTTGGAACATTGATTGACACTGCTTGCAATTATGATATAAGCATTTTAAGGAAAGTTTCTTTAGCACTAGATATCCATGACAAACTCCCAAATATTCAATTAAATATTGTCATGAAAAATATTATTGGCAAACTCAAGTCTACTCTTTTGCAGTGGCTCCTGTTCTGTACAAATCTGTTAAGTAGATTGAATATACCAATAGCTGACTCCTCCATCTCAATTCAAAATTCCTTTTCTGGAAGTTCAACCAAGAATTTATACTCAAAGAGTTTTGGCAAAAAAAGAGAGGACTTTCTTATGAGATTACAAATAAATTTCTTTTTCAAGATCCAATTCTAATCACAGTTGCATTTAATTTACCTAGATATTATTGGAGTTTCATCAATAAATTCAGGACAACCCATGGTCATTCTATTCATAAATTTCATAAATGGAATTTAGCAGCCATCAAACCTATGTAGATATGAACAAACCAAACTATGATCATAAATAATGATTGTCAAGTCTATGATTAAATTGTTGGAATTTAAAGACTTGATAAAACATTAGTAATTTTATCTTCTGGATGAATTTTCTACAGGTTCCTTTCAGATAACTTTTTTTTAATTGTTAATATATCTAAAAAGTAAATAAATAAAAAAATGTTATTTGTAAAATAATGTTTTCAATATTTGAATCAAGAGAATTAAAAAAATCAATTTATATCATAGAAAATTACTTAGCATATATATAAGTATAGAGGATTTGAACTCAGATTTTCAAGCACCCTTCAACTATCCACACTATCTCATACAACTGATACACATGACCACACACATGTAGAAAAGATTAATAATCACCAATATATATGTATTTCATGCTAAACCAGCACTCATCAGTTGGTCCAGATTATCATCCCTCACACATATATATAATCAATGCTCAGTTTATATTAAGATAGCAAATCTTCATACTTTAATGGATAGGCTTCAATCCACTACAACCTCCAACTTTTCACCCATCCATATCATTGAAAATCTGATGATGAAAACTCAAATCCCATGCTGATGCCAATATTATTGCCATGCCCATGTTGACCTGAAGTCACTCTGACCCATCATGTATAGGACAGTATCCATTAAATACATATAAGAGGGATGGACAGGATAAAGCTTAATATGTAAATATTTGAAACCAGGCACTCTTCACAAACCTGGGAGCTTAATTGTAAGTATAGAGGATTTGAACTCAGATTTTCAAGCACCTTTCAACTATCCACACTATCTCATACAACTGATACACATGACCACACACATGTAGAAAAGATTAATTGAAGCCTTTCCATTAAAGTATGAAGATTTGCTATCTTAATATAAACTGAGCATTGATTATATATATGTGTGAGAGATGATAGTCTGGACCAACTGATGAGTGCTGGTTTAGCATGAAATACGTATATTGGTGATTATTAATCTTTTCTACATGTGTGTGTGTGGTCATGTGTATCAGTTGTATGAGATAGTGTGGATAGTTGAAGGGTGCTTGAAAATCTGAGTTCAAATCCTCTATAATTACAATTAAGCTCCCAGGTTTGTGAAGAGTGCCTGGTTTCAAATATTTAGCATATATATAATATAAGAATATTTGGTAAGAAATCAATGCAAGTTTAATATTTTCATTATGTTATCTACATTTCATAAATTATGTATGTTAATGCATGATAATTTAAATATAATATTACTAGTATATATTATATATGTATTGTTGTAAATCCTTATTCATCTTAACAAAAAAGATCTCATTAAAATTTGTAATGTAGTTCTAAAATAAAAATAATCAAATAACTTATTAAAAGCTTGATGAAAAATGTCAAATTACCATTGGTAATGATAATTTTATTGTAATACTTTATTGCCTAGTTAACCCAATCTGCCTTCAGAAGCGAACATATGTGTGTATCTGTGTAAGTGTAAAAACATTCTGAACACTATTCAGTTAATGTTTAATAATACTGAAATCAGAACAGTGAATAGAACAAAGGATATAATATTAACAACATTGAAATAGAGGTGAGCCTATGGTTTCAGCAAAAGAGATACTAAAACAAAAATGATACATATATGATACTATATGACTCTGAAACTGGGAAATGCTTATTAGTATCTAGAACACTGTTATTTTAGTTTTCATAATAATATTATAACACATAAGTTTAACTCAAGTAAAAAATCAGATTTTTCTTTTATTAGAAATAAGTCTAGAAGAGCAGCAAAATATTAAAATCATTGACAAAATTACTCAATTCCACAAGAAAAACAATAAAAGTTTAAAAATGTAATACTCAAATCTCCATATTTTGTTACTTATATCATGTATATATGTAAATATTTATCATATTATCTGAAATTGTCTTATTATTTTATACTATGGAGAGAGTAGTACATTTAAAAGCTAACTGTCTGCAGAAATTTCCAGCGAGAATAATAATAATAAAATAGATTGTTTGATCAGATGTGTAAAATTACTGTACTCAATTTGCTGCTTTGATGTTTGAATTCTTGAGAAAAAAACAAAGTGATTATATATTTTTTAATTTTTCTGGATTTAATGCTTCATAATAAATCATGAATAAATAATTTATGGTAAAGATAAGATGAAACACATCAGTAAAGTACAGTGTCTTTCAAAAGAAAGTCAAATTACTCTTACAGACATCATAATACTAGCTCCAAGAAAACCAGTCAATAAATCTATTTTCTGCAAGTTCATATATATATATTGAGATTTATATATATACTTAGCATCAAAATGCATAATTTAACACTTTTTCCCTGTTTCAAATAATATTTTAATTATGATTTTTTTTTTTTTTATTGAATTTAAATTATCTGCTATGTTTGGTTTTCATAAAGTGGAACTGATCTAAATTAATAATGACTTGAAATTCACAGAATTTAAAGATGCAAATAATTAAATATCTTCCTTTAAAAAAAAAAAAAACAATAATAAGATAATGGGTTTTCAGATTTAAAAATAATATACGATTTCAAAAACATTTATGTGATTAAATCATTATGCAGTAAACTATTTCAACACGTGAATATATACTGTTAAGTAATACATATATATTTTTTTTCTCATGTGTCATAGCATCAGCCGGGAAGCGAACCCACTAACCCGGGACAATTGCTTACCTCTCGACCACCAATGCTTGACTACATTTCATCAGCAACTACTTTTTATTATTGGATACCAAAAATCGCTATTTATTTATAAATTTCTAATTTTTCACACCTTACTTTGGTAGGAATCAATCCAGAAACGTTTAGATATAAAGTCTTTATACTATTTTATTTTTGTCATAATATCTTCAACACCAATTTAACAAATATGCAATCAATTCATCTATCATTTTCATTCTAAGGATATTTATTTAAATATTTAAACTAGAAAACACAATATATATTAAAAGTATAATTCCAGTAATGTATACAGTTCAATTTGAAAGAAAAGCAATATATATTAAGAAAATGATGAAAGCTATCAAGACTTGAGAATAAATTAGTGATAATAGAAATATTTTTTGTATTATGAGCTGTCATAATACATTTGTGTATACATATGTTGAACATGCATTTGACTTTCATCTGTGTGTTTGCTTGTTATTAATACCAATATTGTACTGACATTCTGGTTGGATCCCACGTGCTTGTGTCTAGATTGTAGAGATCATTCAAATGTTTGTTATGGATGGTAAATTTTTTTAAAAACAAACATTGATAAGTTGCCATTAATTACAAGCAACATGTCAAATAATATGAAATATATGTTTACACCTCTGATCTGTGAAAATTTTCTCTTTATGAATTATAATTTTCTGTACAAATATTTCTTCAATACATCTATAATATATAAACTAAAACTATTCACATTAATTAAATAAAATGGCATGTACAGATATTAATAATTGAAAGAATCTATTTAACCAAGAAAATATATAGTAGATAATAATTAGACATCATCAAGTCACACTGCAGATAAAAAAATATAGTACTAATAGTATTTACTATGAATGATACTAAAAATCTTTAGCTTTTCTTGTTTTATCTTTTTTAAGAAAGTTAGATATTTACTTATATAAATGAAACAAAGAGAATATGGAAAAACTATTGTGGCAAATTAAATCATAAATAATGGAAATGATAAAAGTCAAATTCCTCATATTTCTGAATAAATATTATCAGTAAATTAGTTATACAGAGATGTTATCATTTAAATACTTCATTACTTCAAAATTTTAAAGATGATTTTCAAATAGTAACAATTATGAAAATTATTATTTCTCTTAAAATAATAACAAAGATAATAGAACAAACATATTTAGATGAAACAGATTATTGCCTTTATTATTTATGGGTTGAATATAGACAATACTAAATTTCTATGAAAGATTTACATTTAGCAGAATATTGAAATAAGCTGGAAGGACTTATTTTCAGAATAATATGTAGACTTCTAATAAAAAGTGAAATTTTGGTAGTATCAAAACAATAAAACAGAAGCATGACAACAAAGCAATCAAACAGTTATAAAATTGCATTTCCTTTTCTAAAAAAAAAAAAAAGCTGCAGAACTTAATATTTTTGAAAACAAATACAAACAAATTTAGTCAGCATTGGTGGCCTAGCGGCTAGCATAGCTGCCTTCGAAGCAGCTGGCACAGGGTTCGTGTCCCGGTAAGCACATTTGACATATAAAAAAAATACAAACAATCTATTCCAAATTTGAAAATGATTGTTTTATCTACATCTCAAATAATATTAAATTATAGTAACTTCTTGCTTAGAAAATTCTAAGATATTTATAATAGTTTCAGACAATTGTCCAAATTGAATTTTCATTTTTTCTACAGCTGTGCAAAATCACGTAGATAATTGATAATTCAAAAAATGAATTAACATGAGAAGATAATTTTGATAAAACTTTTATAACAATATAATAGTAAATTTACATGAAATGATATTGTCATTATAGATTAATGAACTGAGACTGTATTTTCATTTGCTAAGAGATGATTTCTGTTTTAGAACAATGTTAAATCAATGTATAGACATAATTTTAATCAAATATTTGCTATAAAAATATAGTTTAAAACTATCAATATGCACCATTAATAGCAACTTCAAACTCAGCCAAATTATTGAAATTAAGCATTAATATATAGTATATTAGAAAAAATAAAAGCTATACACCACAATGACTAGCAGAAGAATAAATAATCAGAATTTCTAGGAGGGAGAATGGTGGAATATTCTGATTGATCCAAATGGCAGACAGAAATGTAATGCCAAAAATAATAACTGCCAGGGCATGCAGTAAAAAAAAAAAAACTGTTATCTCTAGCAGGAATTTGAAATTACAAAGACATCAATTCTTCTTCATTTAACATCAATTAACAATAATAGTTAGCCTTGAGATAATGAAATCACAAAGAAATACAATTTAAAGTCAATTAGCATAAATAATGTAAACAACATAGAAAAAAAAATAATTGAAATCATTGTTAAAATAAGATAGTAGATGACATGTTGTGATAAAACATAAAAGGGGAGAGATTTGACAAATTACATTATAAAAAGGTGGTTCCAGACTAGAGCCCTTAACATAAAATAAAAACTATTAAATTTTTAAAATGAAATGTTTCAATAAATTCAAGAACAGAAAAAAAATAATCAAGACTTGATGATTAAAGTAAATGAATTTCAGAAAGAATGAATCAAATCTTTCAGATTTTTTTTTATAATATGTATTTATCAGTTAATAAATTATTTAACATACTAATTATATTTACTTTAATAATTTAAAAAAACATCTTCACTTTATGATCTGATTGTTAATAAAATTTGTTTTTTATAATAATATAAAACTGCATGACAGGGGAAATGTAATATATTTATAACCAATGATTTACACCTAGAATAAAGTGTATACATATGACATTATTATGTATGAATTAGTAACTAATCCTCTTTTATACTCATCAGCTATGATTACTTTAAAGGAGGAAAAACAAAAACTAGTTTATTTAAAATATTAATGTATAACCTAATATTAAAATTATAATCTTCCTAAATTAAGTAAAAAATATCTGTATTAGATACTTGTCATATTTTTGGATAATAAATTTAGAATATTGTTGTTGCTAAATATATACACACATGTACATAGATACTTAAATAATAATATAATCCAATTAATATGTATTTTTAATATAAATTTTTAATATGTTAAAAATATTTTCACTAAATAATAATTAAAATATAATCAAAATTGTTACGTTATAACTTTATTTCTGCTATTCAAATTAATATTTATATCTTTAAACACAAATGTTGTTTATAAAAAATTAGAAATAGCAACACAAATTTTTCAGCAGTGTTTATTTGAAAATGTAGTAACAATAATTTAAGAATACATATGACTGACTATGCAAGAATAAATATGAAAATGTAAGCACACACATATATAAAAAATGCATTTAACAGAAGATAAAAATAGTTTTAATACTCATCAATATAAATATTAAATAAAATATTATTTGATATAATCTGTTTGGTTTTATGACATTTCATCAGAAGACAAATCACATAATATTTTATTATATACAATGTATAATCCTATAATGTATTATCATTTGAACTCTTAATTATAATCTAAATTGTCAAATAGACTTCCCATTGGTATTCAAAATTATTCTGCAGTATTTTAATACATAAAACTTATTTAATAATTAAAGGCGATTTAAACCCAGACTTCCAAGCTCCCTGAAGTCATCCACTTCATCCAATATAATCAATACATATGCCACATACATATGAAAAAAAAATTATATCCAATATACATATTTTATGCTGAACCAGCACTCATCAATTGTTCTGGATCATCATCTCCCATACATATATATAATCAGTGCTCGGTTTATATTAAAATAACAAATCTACACACTTTAATGAACAGGCTTCAATCCTCTCCAGTCTACAACTCTTCACCCATCCATAACACTGAAAATCTATACTTTAATGGACACATTTCAATCCTCTCCAACTCTTCAGTCATCCATATCATCTTCAATTATATGGATGGATGAAGAGTTGGAGAGGATTGAAGCTTGTCCATTAAAGTGTGTAGATTTTCTGTCTTAATATAAACTGAGCATCGATTGTATATGCGTGTGGGAGGTGATGATCCAGATCAACTGATGAGTGCTGGTTCAGCATGATATATATATATTGCAGATCATTTTTCTTCTTCACATATATGCTACCATGTGTATCACTTGCATTGGATGGAGTGGATGACTATAATGAGCTTGAAAGTCAGAATTCAAATCTCCTTTAATTACATTTAGGGTAAGTATATACATTATAATTCTATTTCAATATTACTTATTTAATAAGTAACTTTTTTCCATAATTAATAAATAAAGATTATGATTATGCAATAACTGAAAGCATGCTATACAATCTTTTCTTACGAAACATGGAAAAAAACATGGGAAAAGAAAAAAAAACAAATACTTATTGAATTATAAGAAATGATAATAAAATGTTCCAATTTGAATTGTGTTCAGCCACGCTTGGTTTTATTTGCTTTATAATTGTCCAAAATTTCAAATGACAAAGTTACTAATAGTGAATGTTTTTTTTTATTTCTATATTTCCATTTTTCTTTTATTGTGATAAAAAACACCACAACAATAATTTGACAACTACATGAAGGGAAAATATGAGGAATTAAAATATTGCAATGCAGCACCAAATAGATATTTTTTTCTGATCTATTGTTCATATTTTAATATTTCAAAAGTTTTCTTTCTATTTTATTTGTTTTCTTTCAAATATATTTATTTGCAAATAAAAGCTTCTTTTACAGTGTTTCAACTTGGGATAAAAATTGCTTATTAATTACAAAAAAAAATTATCAAATACAAAAATAAAAAAGCTTTACTTATAAAAAAATTCCTTATTAAATAAATACTTTTTATGTTAAAATATTGTGATGAAAAGTCTGTGATAATTTGTCAGTATGACGAAAGAAGTAATATATTAAACATAGTAAAATGTAGTGGAATGAATTGTCATGCGATGAAATATCAGGATATGATTCTTCAAAAATAGTAATTTGTTGCTTATAAAAAATAGTAGTTTGTTATTGCAATATAATATACTTAAATTTTATTTGTCTTATTGTTCTTATTTAATGCTGACAATCAACATTAACTTTTGGTAATAATATATAGAGTATATGAACAAAGACTTTCACACAACCCACCACTCTCCACTCTATCTCATAACACTGATACACTTGAACACATACATGTCGAAAAGATAAATAATCACCAATATCCGTATTTCATGCTAAACCAGCAATCATCAATTGGTCCAGATTATCATCTCCACACATATATGCAATAAGTGCTCAGATATAATATTAAGATAGCCAATCTTTATATTTTAATGGACAGGCTTCAATCCACTCCACACTCCAACTCTTCAACCATCCATCCAATTGAAAATCTGATGATGGAATACTCAAAGGCCACCCTGAGGCCGAGATTCTAGTCATACTCTGATCCCTCATCTACAGAACATAATCCATTTAATAGATATACAAGGGGTGGGCAGATATCTCTACTATATAATAACTGAAATACAGGCTTATTATATACTTTATTATTATTGGTAATAATATGAATACACTTCTTAGCTATAATCTTTTAAAAATAGCATTTATAACTAAACTTAAAACAAACAATACTTCTGTCAAGTAATGTTGAATTTTACTATTTAATAAATTAATGCACTTGATTTTCATAATTAATGTTCACATTGTATAAAATTTTAATAATATTTACATATGAGTGTATGTTTAAAATTAAAAAAGGATGTTACTTATATATAAAAAACATATAATGTGACATTATATATTGAATGATCTATTAGAATATATATAAATAATATTTAAAAAATAACACAAAATGTAATTTTTTCTATTTAAGTCTTTGAAAACAACAGCTACAGAAGTGAAATGTGACATTAATAAAAATTAAAAATAAAGCGGGGATATTTTATTTTATAAAGAATATTAAAAAAGAAATAACAAAATAATAAACCACAAAATTACAATGAAAATTGTTTGTTTCCCTTATTGTTATCTATACAAATTCAGATCTTTCCAAATACACTTTTTGTTTTTAATAATTACTATTCATGTTTTACTGCGCTGTTTTCAATAAAAAAAAATAACACTTCTTGAAAAACAAATTAAAAAAAAAAAATCATAGTAGCCAGAATATCCGGAGAAAATATTTTAGACAATTATAACATCAATCTTAAAAAAAAAACAGCAGATTTAACATATCTAATAACTTTCTTTTATTTTGAATACATTACAATGGTGGGGAACTCAATAATATTGATGGTGTAATTCTGAAATTGAGATTTTAGTTTAAATTATGTTAAAGTTGGAAACAATGTAAAAATATTATTGATGATGATTAAGTGATACCATACTTTTAATAATACAATTCTGAGAATTGAAAATACGTATTTTGACAAATCACAATTCTATAATAATTACACTTAAATAAATAATACATATTATTATTTTCTTTTTTTTAAATGATGATTAGAAACAATATCAAAAAATAAAACATATATGCAAGTACTATTTTTATGAATGATCGATTTGTTTATCTATCTCTGGGCAAACTATCCAGATAATCGAATAGCAATAACATATTGTCAAATATGAAATATTTATAAAATGTATGGTATACATAAATAGTTGTATCAGAATTTGTGTGTATATTTGTATAAGAAAACAAATATACTTTCATTTCATTTTAAAATTCAGCAGTGTGTGTGTGTATATTATATATTTGATTGTTTAAGCAAACATGTGTGGGGAAGGATGGATGTGAATATAAATATTTATAAAGTTGAGAGACTGCGCAGAAATAATGGAACATTATTTAGACACTTTTATATAAATAGGTGGCAGTAGATAGACAGACAAATGTGTTTTTGTTAATTTGATATTTATTTATCTAACAACCATGGTTTATGGAATGAGTCATGCATACAATCAATAGAGAGTAAACTGGATTTCAGAAATGGGATAGATTCAGAGGTAGTTGGAAAAGTGTCAGACATCTCAAGGATTACTATTTTCATTTTGGCATTCAGTACAAAAGGTGAATACAAGAAGTTTCTCTAAAGAGATCAATAAAGCATTTATACAATCCTCCTAAAATACACCCCCCCCCGCCGAAATCAAGCAACATCATTTGCTACATAATACACAGAAATTTGAATCAGTCACACAATATGAGATGAAAATTGACACACATCTTTTCAAATGAAATAGAAATAAAAGTGTGTCAAAAAAATGTATAGATCTAGGAACAATGTTGTGTTTTTAGTATAAAAAAAATTCAATACAGTAATAAACAGTAATTCAAACAGACAGAAAATATTTACAGATAACATATAAAGTAAAAACGCACAGTTTACTTATAACACAACAAACATTAAAAAATATTTTTTAGAAAAATCTAATCCTTGAAAACTATTTAAAGTTTATTTCAAATGTGCACACACAAAAAAATTATCACAATGATCAATAAATAAATGTAAAATGTGATTTAACAAATTAAAATCAAACAAAAACAATCACAAAATGTAATATAAAGAATAAAAAATTACAATTAAATGACAACATCTAATTATTATTATCTTTATGTATTAAACTATGCACAATACATTTCAAAAGACATTACCCATTTAAGATACACATACACACACCAAGCAATAATAGATATTATATACTGTTACTTTATTCAATTATCTTTAAAGGCTTTTTTTACTCACATTTTAAATTATATACCCCCCCCCCTCCAAAAAAAAATAAACAAAAATCCTTATATAGTCCAATAGATGCCACTTGGGTAGAGACCATCAGTGGGACAAGTTCTTGTAGATTCTGACAAGAAAATTATTCGTTTTCTTGAGCTTTTCTTTCCCCATTAGAAGGTATAATAAGGGGATGGGTATTATGCAGAGAAAGCCAAGAGAAGGCGGACAGAATCCGCTTTGTCCAACACCCTTGGCTTTCTTTATAAACTATTTTCTAGAAGGGTTTTCAGCGTTATTAAAGCAACACAAAGAGAAGTCCTACAGCTATGGATGCACTCTATAGTTGTAATAAACTGGGCTTACATCATTTCCGAAATTTGCCTGGGGCAATTTTCACACCAAGATTTAGTTTTGAATACTTTTTAGTGTTTGACAGATTAAAGCATCCACAATTTGAATAAAAATTATCTCTTTTACAATTATTTATATGTTTTAATAAATTTGAAAAAACTAGACAAAACAGCTAATCAAACTAAATTAAACGGTCTATATTTTAAAAATTTTAATTCAAAATCAATAGATAGAATCAAAAACATTCGAATTTAATTTTTGGAGATCATCTTTTATATCAATAATAAATCAAAAACGTGATATTTTAATATTACTAACTAAAAATTATAGAATTCAACAAAATAGTAAAACTAAGAATCAAATAAAATATAATGACAATAATAATAAATTAATAAAATAATATATTTAATTAATTACTTAGTATAATTACTTTAAAATGTTTCCAGCACTCCTTATTTCCCAAACAATAAATCTCATTTTTATTCTTTGACTAATAGGTTTCAAAACAAACTTTATGATCTATTTATATATATAAACTGATAATTTTCTGTAACTATAGTTCATAATCTTGCATATAATATGGTAATAAAAGTTGAAGCATCAAGATTTAAATTAATTATTTTAACAATGGATATGATAATAAAAAGTAATCAAAATGATCAGCATGGGAGGTCATGTGATAGTTGACCATCAGAAATTATGGACTCAAGTGTAGATTCCTAGCCCAATGCAGATTTTTACAAATATGCATTTTAATGTAAATACAATTTAATAAAATTACTTTATCATTTATAATTTTGTAGTAGATGAAAACAGGCTGTTCTAATTGCATCTTCTGTTTTTCACACCATTAAACCAGGAAGTCTCTTTTTCACTCAATAATAAATTAAACTTTTACCAAATACAAACTTGTTTACCACAGAAAGTACATTATTTTAATTTCAGTATGAACTTTTGAATAGCATATACAAACAATTCTTGATTTATATATATGAAAAATTCTGTACCCTGATATAAATTTTTTATTAAATTTACTTCCCACTCTAAAGTTAATTCACATTTAACAAACACACATGGAATACATACTTAATCATACTTAATTTTAATATTAAACAACCAAAATATACAGCAATAAAGATAACTGTAAATAAATAATGTAAGTAAATAAAAAAAATAATTGATCTACTTTGATAGTATACTGATATTAATTTGTAGAAGCTAATAAGAATAATGATGATATGAGAATCTTATGTTGAAGAATCTGTAATGGTATTGGAGCAAACATTTAAATAGAAACAATTATTGCATGATTATCATTTAATTTTTCAGACAACTAACTATGAAAGAAAGAAATTTTAAAAAACTTCTAAGGATCTTTGACTGAAAATTATGGAAGATGTATTTTTTAAAAAATACATCTCTGGCTAATTGAATAAAAACTACTGTATTTTATCTGTCAATATATGTGTATTATTGAAATAGGTTGATCTTAATGACACATAATGTAGTTTACCCATGCACATACATTTAAAATTTGAAAGAAAAAGCAGAAATGAACACAGACAAAATTTACATATAATTCTTTTAAATAAACTCTGAAATAGTTTAAAAATTGATTAAGTAAATTTTTGATATTTTTAAATTATTTGAAATCAAATATTAGAAAAATTCCTATTGAATAAATATTTTATCTTATTCTTGATTTTGACAAAAATCTAAACTAAGGAAGAAAAATATTTTTGACTAAAACAAGGATGTTTATTATTTTATAGAGTTAATTCTATATTTTGTCTGTACCTAAAGGATTAAGACATTTTTTAAACTTATTTTGATTTTGATGAAAGTAATTTAAAAAATAGAACAAGGATAATTTAGTTATTATCTTGCTTCTATTAATCAAAAGGAAAAGACTTATTTTTAAACTACTAATTTATAAATTTTCATTGTATCTCTATAACTAGCAAGTTCAGATTAAATGAGTTATTAGAATTTGTAAAAAGTCAGCTTTTAGGGAATAGCTATTGCTGCTATTTGATCTCCAAAAAAATAAAAAAATGTTTTCTCCATGATTTAATAGTCCAATATATGTGAAGTATTCAGCTGAAATTCAGATATCAAAACTGAATTGAGCTGAAGTTATACAGGGCATGATATATGGCAATATAAATAAGAAGTCAATCTAATAATAGAGATTTCAGTAGTATATGATTTATTCATATCAAAGGACTGATATTTTATGCACATATAAAGCACAAGTAACATATATTAATAACTGATTTATTTCAAACATTTTTATGAATGCATATCTACTCAAATCATTAATAAAAAAACTAGATTTAGACTATGGGATGCCCCATTCAGTGATTTAAAATTGTCAGTACAATAATATTCATCTAATCAAATCAAACTGCCTTGAGATTTTACATAAGTGTGTGTTATGAATTTGAAGCTTAAAATTGTTTTGAAGACTCATAAGATTAAAGTTTATGAGATACAAACAATTGAGAAATGAATAAAAGATAAATACAAAATTTAATAAGATCTCAATCCACATTTTAAAATAATACTCAAAACAAAGAATCAGAGAAGTTTTCAATAATTTTCTCCTAAAACTAATTTGAAAAACAAAAATCAATAACAGTAAATAAAAAACAAAAAAACTAAAAATAATGATTCCATAATAATTTAAATTAGTAAGCAAAAAACAATAAAATAAAGCATAGTTAGTACAAATAAAATCAATCTTTGGGAAATGAAAAAAAAAATATTCAAAAAATCCTGGTTATTTATCAGGATGCAATTTAAAACATTTCAAACAATAAAAAGTTTGGTCAAATTTTTTCACCATACATTAATAAAGTTTTTAAAATACTTTTAATCATTTTCTTACACTAATAAACAATATGTAAAAAAAAATAAAAAATCCTATTATCCTATGTTCCCCCAACAACATATAATATTTATGAATAAATTATAACATGTATTATTTTGTATTACTGTATTTAGTAATAATAATTATAATAATTAAATGGTTTATAGCTCAGGAGTTCATAAAAAAAAATTCAAGGACCAGAAATGACAGAGCTGGAGTCATAATCCATAGACCCTGAGCTCTAGTCTATCATCCTACCAGTGAACTAAGCAGTATTCACAAACTGTTGTGATAGTGAGGGTAGATTTAAAAGCATTAAAAGTTTTTGAATTAATTCTTCAGCTGAGGATTTTTTTTTTAAGAAAATCTCAATTTTGATCAATTGAATGATGTATTGCACTCAATCTTTCATTTTGACATTTGAATGTTAATTGACCTTTCAAGCAACTAACCATGTGATTTGTTTTAAAGTGCCTAATTTCTATTTACATTACAATATTGGATGTTCTAGCACAGTGTTTATCAACTTTTTTATAATTTGGCCCCTTCTTGTCATATTATTTTTATTGACTTTGAAATATTTAACAATGTGCTATTAGATTCCTTTGTAAAACTAACTAGGCATATGTTCAGGGCAATTAATGTTATATGAGATAGGAATATTTAAGTAAGAAAAGCATCAACATTTAACTCAAAATTTAAAAGTGAAAGAAATTAAGATTTTGTTTTGCAATTCCTTTTCTTTTCTATATTCACTTATTCTTTAATTTTGAAGTACCTTTATTGATTATACTTGTAACAATATCAAATTACATATGTGGTATTTTACACAATATAATTATTTATTCCATTATCAAATATAAGATATATATATATAATGTTAATGATCATTAAAACTTAAGAAGTAAAACATGTATAATATGTATAATTATAAACTGAGGAGAGAGGGGAGGGATTATATTTTTATCCAACTATGTCTCTTTTCTTTATTCCCATAGTATTATTCACACCACCATAGTTGTTATTTAATAACATTTTTATTTTAAATAAATTCTTTATTATTTTGTATCTATAAGAGGAACTTCCACAATGCTAGACAGATATTAGGAGGTGCATGAGTATGGTCTCTAATTTATATATAATTTAACTTTCTGTAAAATAGAGATTATGGTTTTGGAGATATTAGATTGAAACTTTAATGGCATCTCAGAAACAAGAGAGTTTAAATTATAAACAACCATTGTTCTAATATTAGAAAATGTATCTTTGTGTAAGTTATCTATTTTAGGAGTATCAAGGATAGTAATTTGGACAGAGTTAAAGAGCAGTTTAGTTAACATTATGTATATAGAAAAGGCAATTTAAAAGAAAATGATCTAAGGTTTCATCTTCACTACTGTATAAGGGGTAGACTGTATCTATGTTCATAAAGTTTCTTTCATAATAACACAAAATATTAATAAATAAAGCACTTGTGTTTATGTTAACAGAAAATCCAAATATTTAGATTTTAAATACAATTCTTAAATTTGTGTGTACTGTTACTAAATAACAGAATTAATTGATATATCTTTAGATTCTGTAATATTACTATTCCCAATACTGATATTTTTTTAGGAAAAAAAAATAATAGGATTTAATTGTGTATACATGTACTGTATATCTAGAAACCATAATTAATTTTATTCTTAATGAATCTATTTCTTATTGGTGGGGTTGTCAGTGGGAATAATAATAATAATAAATATTTGTAATTTGGGATATGAATTAATTTATTTAATTTATTGATCTTTGTAAATAGAAAATAGAAATATAACATGATGAAAGTAATTTTTGTGCATTCTCTTGATGCTTAGGAATAATACTATTTTTTTATACCAGATTAATTTTGTATAGTGATTTATTTTTTGTAATGAAAGAAGTAGGTGTGTCAGAATATAATCTTAGAACAATCAATTTATATGAGAATTTTAGTATATATTGAGAGATAAATTTTGGAGAGAGTATTAATAATTTTCCTAATTAAGATTAGACAATATTTCTGCACAGTAAATAAATCTTGATGCATTTGACTTCCTAATCACCTTTCCTCATCACTCATTATATTTTGAATGTAAGATCTCCATATATTTCTTCAACTTCTTAACTATTCCCTATGAAAAGATCATAAAAGTAGATCAATTTTTGAATGAAAAAAAAAACCATTAAAAGATATGACTTTCATTTCAAAGTATGGAATATCCTATTTTTTGTTTTATGACTTTAAATAGTTTTATTTTGAATAAAAGTTTTTGAAAAAATATTCACTAATAAATTGGTTGCCCATACATTTTAACTGATAAAAGATAAAAATAAATAATCATGTGGTTAATTGCTCAACAGGTCAAACAATTAAAAGATTAGGCTGAGCACAATAATACTATTAAATTGATCAAACAGATTGCTTTTTTATTTTCCTCAGCTAATGAATAAATTTAAGCTCTTGAATTTACTATTTTCACCAATGTATTATTGCTGATACAGATAAATTGACATTTTGCTAAAAGCAATAAAACAATATATTCTGAAAAAATAAAAATAAAACCTAAAAATGGTACAATTAACAATACAAATTCATAAGTCAAAGTTAATCTGAATTTCATTTTAACAATTAGATGAAAAATTTTGAAATATTTTTTAAAAATAATTCTTTAAAATTAGCTTAGCAGTTTAATAGTAATAGCAATAATAGTAGTAATAATAATGAATTTATTTATTGCACAATATATAAATAACCCCAATCAAGATGAGATTTGTGCAAGGAATTATTTAAATTGTTACATTTTTATTTACCATTGTCAAACTCACTCCATTCTCAACTTTGACACCATCCACCTCAGATAAATACAATAATGATTATTAGCAATCATTTTCTAAACTAGAGATTATCTCTACCACAGATATAAATTTTAAATCTCAGTTAAAGAGAAATATATCTGATTTTTTAATTTTAATTCTCTTTCCCATGTGTAATATCTTTATAGATACATTAAACAACCTCCATACTTCCCCATTCTTTTTAAATTCATATAAATAAAGATACATTTAAAGTAACTATCAAATTGCAAAATTAATTACAAAAAACAAATGAATATATATACATTAACAATGTGCTAAACATAAAACAAAAAAATTTACAAAGATTAATGCAAAAATAAATAAAAAATAGTTGCAGGCAATACAATAACCAAAGTTACAAACATTTTTTAAAATATAGGAAAAGAGATCTGAGTTACATCTAGTGAATAAACAGAAACAAAAGAATTAAACAATTTGATACCACTGAAGTTGAATTGTCTGAATACTTTCTAAATTAAAGTCTAGTAATGCCAATTGATTGGCTAAATAAGTGTTAAGAATGAATACTTTAAATAAAATGGAATGATGATATAGCAGTAATTACTCTACATTTATAAAGCTTAACAATAGATGATATACAAGAATTACCATAAATATCATGCACAGGAGTCAATATAAATCTATCAAAGTAATATTCACAGTATAATTTTGCAAGTTACATAATAAGAATAGTAGTATAACTATTCCAAATAGTGATATTATAACACAATACACTTTGACTTTAGTCAATCATAATAAAATGATAAGCTGTTATTTTTTCTTATAAACAATCTTCATATTCATTTAATATCTCTTTTTGTAGTAAATATAATGCTAATTGCAATAGTATATATACTTGTGGGTAATATTGTGTTTATTGATAACTATTGACTACTGATATTTGCATGTTCTTATTGATTTATTGGTCAAATCATATTGTTTATCAAGATTCTCAATTATGCCCAATTGTTATATTATTTATTGAAATTTTTATGAAGATGATGATGATAATAATATAACTGAATCTGATACTTTTAAAACTTGAATTAAAAAATAATGTTAAACTTTTAAACAGCTATTTGCAACCTGATATTATTACAATATCATTATCACTGCCCACAAAAATACAAGTACTAATTCTGGAATGCAGCCTTCCACTCAACACATCCGATCAACATCATATTTGGCTTGCTGTTTGAATACATTTCCAAACATCCCTCAAAGAGACGTCTGTGTCAACACTTTGAATTCTATATTTTACTTTTTTTTTTTAATCAAGCAGAATTTTTATTTTTAATAGAAATTTTTATAACATGTTTCTTTTCTGTAATTCTATACTTCTATATGTCTTCTTTCAACTATGATAGCAGCTAATAATGCCATCAATGACAATTATTTCTCTTTTCAAATTTTTTGTAATATAATTCAGAAAAAGGCTGGATAAGTTATGTTTTAACATTCAAAATTTAAAAAAAAATTCAGTATAAGAACCAGCAACTAGTTTAAAATCTGGAAAAGGATACCAAAAAAAAAAAAATATAACTATACAAAAAGCTTAAAACGAGTAATGTGTTATAGATGAACTTCCTCATTTCTTACTAATATCAATTGGGTGCCATTTTCTAATTCATTGAGCATCTTAATGTATGGGTATTTCTAGAGAATATGCTAGCAAGACCTGTATTAGTAAAGATATTTTGAGTGAAAGAGTAATTACCTAGTAATGAAAATCTGCATATGGATTTTTTTTTAAAAAAAAAAAAAAAGACAATATGTGTAATATATATGCAATGAAAAAAATATCAATATTATTCCAAATTTTTATTTAAATTACATATCTTATTTTTTTAATTGAGCATTACTTTGTACATTGAACTAAAACATATGCATATATTATTTCTCTTAATAATTTTTTTATATATATCTAAAAATGTTCAATATGTAAAATCTAAAATAGAAGTTCTAAAACATTTTACATATCAAATACTTATAATTATCAAAAGTCCATGTGAAATGTATATAATAATATCAAAACTTTAAAATCTTGAAATTTTTCAAGGTAAAAAATATAAAATGTGCTATTTAAAAAACAAATATTATGCATTTGTAAATAAATATTTCAACATATAAAAATTTTAAAGTATATATTAGAAAATAATAAATATAAAATATTAATTATTATTGCTAAGGAATTCAAAAAAAGTTTGAATACCAGAAATGACAGAACTGGACTATAATTTATGGACTTTGAACTCCAAGTGTTTGCTATTGAACTACTACTTCAAAAATTGTATGCAATATATATTAAATCAAAGCCTAAACTCTTGAAATCTTTCAATACAAAAAATGTAAAATATATACAACATCTATCATATTGAATTATTTCTATATATAAAACATGTTATAAAAATAACATCAAATAGTCTAAGGTTTCATTTAATTCTCACATTCAGAATCCAAAAACAATTAATATAATCTGCACAAAAAAAAAAATTCCATATCTAGAAACAGCCTGTAAAATCACTCCCACAGACAAACTACCTCCTAATCAAGGATATCTGAAGACATTACTCACTCCACTATTGTTCATAAAAAATTTGATTTTTAAATCACCTCAAAATACATTTAAGTTTGGGAAATTTATTCATTTTAAACCATATACAAGACAATGATAAAACCATACTCAACATCACCAACAAGCAATTTTGCTGTAAATCCAAATTCTCGTCACTTGAACCAAAATATTTTAATTTTTTTACTTAAAATTGGTCTTGATTTACTATCCACACAATGATTCCTAAAATTAAAAAGCAGTTTCCAAAATATAGACCATCTATAAACCCTTTACCACAAAAATTCAGAAAGACATGATCACTTTTTTTTTCATACCAAGGACTCAGTAACCTTCATTCATTAATACTCACACTCTTCAAAAATAAAAAGTAAATATAAAGTTTACTTGACTCATTCAAAAAAGGAGTTTTTTGCTGACATCCGAATCAGTGTATTCATCCTCTATGTCCTGTGGTATACAAGATGCAAATTCATATGTAATAACCTTGAAAGCATCCTAACACTTCAAAAATAAACTGGATAGTATATGTCAAAGATAAAAGAATAACAAACCAAAAATCTTCCCTGACACCTGCTTACAATTACAGCTACTCCCAAGCTTATAAGAAAGAAATTAACACTCAAGATTAATAAAACAGAAATGAAAAGCAGAAACTAAAGAGTAATATTTGCCACCATTGCAAAACCTCGGGTAAAATTCAGCTCAAATCGATTGTGAACTTTTGTTTACTTTTAAGACTTTGTGATCCATGTGCCAAGCTCTGTATTATGATTTTAACATTCTTAACAATCACTCGAATATCATGTAAACAAAAGAAATCATGTAATCTATTTTGCTTTGTTGAATAAAGTCATTTGAAAACTAAAAATAACTTATTATAGTTTTATAACAGTGAAAAAATTAATTTTAAAATTCATTAAAGCATATGATTGGGGGAAAAATAAATAAATATGTCTTTTCTGCCTAAAGTTTGGTAGAAAAAAAAAATAGATAAAAACTATCTGGATATACTTTAATAAAAAAAAATGAATTTTTGATTTTCTGAGATTCTAGTTCCATCTATTAAAAATATAAACACTAGAGCAGGAATTAAGTATTAAATGCTCAAAAAATGTGCCCATATCTTAAGAGATACACAAAAAATATTTGCACTAATAGGAGGATAAAGTATGAGGTGGGAGTGAGATAGTGAAAAAAACACAAAAGTGATAATGAAATAACAAAATCTCTCAGTTCTCAGATGGAAGTTAAAGTCATTTTTTTAATTCCTTCTTTTTTATGGAATCACTTATCAAAAAACTTTAACTAAAGATTTAGCTAAATTATTATCTCTATTCAAAATACAATATTTTATATTTTTGTATATAATCCCTTAACCTTAAAAATCTTATTTGACAACTCAACTATTCATTTCAATTTTAAAAAGATTCTGTTAAATTATAGACTTTTTCAAAACTTGAAAAGAATGTACTTTATGTAAACAATAATTTGTTTTTTTTTACTCAAATATTATGCTGATATTAATTTTTTCTTATTAAATTATACAATCAAGTGATATTTTCAGTGTATATACTGTTATAAATTTATTGAAATTCTGCTTCTTTTAGTTAATGTAAAGTCTGGCTAATGTGAAAACGTTTCCAAGTTAAACGACATTCCACCTATAATAATATAAATATTTAATGATTACATCAAAAGAAAACTACCTTTTTTTTAAATTGATAACAATTTGTTTTATTTACTTCATTAATTAAATAATAATTGTATCAGTTACTGAGCTCACTAATGGCACATTTAAAATACAAAAAAAAAAGTTAAAAATTAGAAGGAAATAATTTATAAGATGGTTGAATATATATTAATTATGAATTTTTAAATGTTTATAAAAATTTAACTGTGCTGAACCTGCTTTATGCAATCAAAAATTCTGTAAGAATGGTTAACAAAAATGGTATTAACCACTATAAATTTTTATTTATTTATTTTTAAAGTTACAACATTTAGTTATAAAATAAAAATATATACTATATATTATTTTTTATGTGTGTTCTCTCCTTTAAGACAAATTGAGTTAACTAAGCAATAGTAATAATGTTTGATAACAAAAATTAGATTATCCACTACAAATTTTTATTTATTTATTTTTAAAGTTACAAAATTTAGTTATAAAATAAAAATATATACTATATATTATTTTTTATGTGTGTTCTCTCCTTTAAGGCAAATTGAGTTAACCAGGCAATAGTAATAATATTTGATTATCCAATGATAGTTTGCAACTCTCTTAATTTATTCTACATCTCAGTTTTTAGAGCACCATCATACATTTAAATGAGGTGCAAATTTTAATAAAAATATACATTTATTCTATTTATTTATCCTAAAAAGATTATCAGTTAACTTTTTCTTCCTCATAAATAAGCAACTAGATAAGAAGTCTTGATAGAAAAAAAAAAACTTTCAAAGTCAACTAGAATGAGGCAATAATAATGCATTAGATACAGTTTTTTATTCTGCATTTGGACAATGAAGAAAATTTAAATTACTTAAAATAACACAAGTGAGGTTTCTTTTAACAATAAAAAAAAAAGCCTCTTAAAAAGTGTATAAAATTAAAGCTTTCAAAAATATCTTTTAAAATCAACACTATATTCAAATTTAACCAAGTATCTCAAATGGAAAGAAAACACTAGTGAGAACCAAAGTGTATTAGTCCAAAATTATAAGACTGAAGAAACCTTATAAAAGCCTGACAGATAATAAAGATTATTAACACAGTTTGAAAATATATCAGTAGGGTAACAACAACAAGAGCAAAAGAAAAAAATATGTAGAAATAAAAATACTTGTAAAACAAAAAAAAGTAAAAATAAACTAACAAATAATTAGCTTTAAAAAAAAGGTAAAAAGAAAGATGAATATCATTAATACAAACAAGTTGCATTATTATTTTAAAAATAAAAATATTTCTTTTCACTCAGGCATATATGTTTATATATATATATCAAAGTACAGTCATCCAATTATGTAAATTCTCACAGTCCAGTGTTTTATTAGTATTGTCAATAGTATATTTTTGGGCTGTTTTTATTCTGTTGAAATTTATAATTTCAATAGTTCCTGCATGGTTTAATACAATGATCTGGAACTCAATGTCTATTGATCAAACCTAGTACTATTATTTCTAATCTTGAACTTAATGCATTCCTAAGTAATAGATCATTCAATTATTATTAAATAATTATATGTCTTAATACCCACACAAATTATGCATGTATTGTTACAACATATATTGTTTTAAAATCTTCTTTAATAGGTATATGCCAAACATAATATTATTACATTATATTTTTATCATAGAACTATTCATAGGCCAGAAGCCATCAGCACAAATATTAATTACATACAACAACTACAATCACTAGAAGTAATTATATATATATAATAAGGGACTTGAACTCAGATTGCTCCCTACAGCTATCCAATCCATCTTATAAAAGTGATACAAAAAGTTTGAAAGTCTGACATCAAGTCCCTTATAATGACATTAAGTTTAGTATAGATAATACACATGTATTTAAATATTATATATATACTAGCATTTTAATGACATAAATTTAGATATTTATATGAAATTACATTTAATAATTTGTATAAAATAACAATATTATAATTGGTGTTTATTAAATCTGAAGTTTAATGAAGAGAGCTTTCTCTCTCATTATAAATTGTCATCATAATATAAAATGGGTATGTTCTTATTTCACAAGGGAGAATTTGATAAATGAGAAATATTAAATATTAGGATAAGATATTAAATGCTTTCTCTTTATATATAACATATAATACCTCAGTTTAGCAATTTTAGAATCACTTGTCTAAAAAAGCATTGACCATGACAATCTACTTATAAATAAATATATAAACATCAATGCATATAGTCTTCTCTCGATTTGTATTCTGAAGGCTGCTGTCAGATAGAACCATTTCCCCACATTAAGGCTTTAAGTAACAAAAACCATATAAAATGATGTACATGTCAGAAAGCAAATATAGAAATGCATATCACAGATATGACTTCCTTAAATCCATGGAGATTACAGACGAAATTTCTTTTAATTGCAGGCAGTATATTTTTCTGATATCTTTCCTACTGTTTGTGGAAATAAAGATTGTTTACAGTTAGTCTATAGCAGGGGTGGACAAATAGCGGTCCAAGGGCCACATGTGGCCCACCAAGACAATCAGAAAAATCCGCCTTGAACTGAGATTTCCTTTCCTTGAGCGACCAAAGATTCATCTCTTATTTTCCACTAGGATGACCACGTCAATACACATGTGCAGTGTAGATACGATATGCAGTGCTTTTCCAGTTGTTCTGGTTAATTTCAATTTTGTCTTAGCATTAGCAATATACATACATTTCCAACTTTAGTGAAACCATGAACCCTCCGAAAAATGTAAAATCGGTGATGAATGTTGTGTGTTTAATGAAGCATTGACGAACAAATATTTCTTTGGTAATACAGGGAATAAAACAGTGTGTTTATTGTGTCATGAAAAAAAGGTGTGGCCCTCCGCTAACCTTCGCTTCCACAATGTGGCCTTGATGCGGCCCTCCACCAGCCCCTGCAGCCCCTGAGCCAAAACAATTGCCCACCCCTGGTTTACATCATAAGTGAAAAGATTATGTATATTTTTAATTGTGATTATATAATATATAAAAATTTAAGTTTATGCCATACCATATATTAAGAAATTTAATAATTTCATGTTTAAAAATTAATTATTTATAAATTGTTAATTAAGAATTAATTATTCGATGTTGTCATCTAAACATTTGGATGCTTTGCAGATGAAATTTGTAATTTAAATTGGTAATAACTGTCAAGTAATTTTGTATCAGTTTTTTGTGATTTTTTTTCATTACCCAGTCATTAACTATGTTATAATAAATTATATATCATCAAAAAAAAAAAGATTATTAGTAGTAAATTCACTATAGCATCCAACAATCATTTAATTGTAAGCTCTTTTAATTTAAAATGCCAAAAAAAAAAAAGTTAAACAGTTCTATATAAAAGCAATCCACATATCCATATTTATGAACAACATGATTAAAATAGCCTTAGTTACACGTTACGTAAAATGTAATTGTTATCACTATCATTTTCAATGACTATTATCCTATATCACACAAAAAAATTATTCAATATATATATTGAGCACTGAAATCAAATATATTAAAAATCACACCTATGACTACTAAAACATGACTATAAATTGAAGGAAAAAGCAAAAACTATTCCTGCATTTATAATGAAAAATGTATATATGGGCACATTCCTAAAATCACAAGCAAGAGACATAAATTTGAAGGTACTTAATAATATATACATTTAACATTATAAATGAGAAATAGGCATGAAAATTAATTTAGAATAAACAGAAATGTATTCTAACAAAAAAAAACACTGCCATTTTATTTTCAATTAATGTTGAACACAATCTGTTGTATGTGTGACACTTATTTTATATACATACTTACTATATAGACATTCAGTAGTTTACATATATATATATATGTACTAAAAAATGTTTGTTTATAATATAAACATAGATGTATACAAACACATCTAATACTTGCTATACAAAGTTTGTATGGTAATGTATATGTATGCACACACAAATCTAATATGACAATTTTTTTTAAAAAAGGCAATAAAAGTTACCCAAATTCATCACCCTGCCACCCATTTTCAACAGAAGAAAATGTTTTTTAAAGTTGTGTAAACAGATTTTTTTAATGTGAAAAAAAAATTAATGTGTATATAAATTCTTAGTGTAAACAGCAACATAAAATCAGTCCATTCTCCTCCAGGAATCCTATCTTATTGGTTATATCAAGTCAATTAAATCTTATTGGTTGTCCTCCCTACCTTATTGGCTATGTATGAGTCAATTAAACCTTCTAAGAAGTTGGCCAAATATCAACCTCCTTCTCCATTTTAAAGCCATAAAAACAACAAGAGGGTGAGAAAATCAGTATAAAGGCGTGATGTAAAATTCTGGCCTTAAGCTGTATCCATAATTTCTAAAAAAAACACACACAGACAGACAAGTACACACATACACAAATAAAGGCTTTCAATAACTAAAGCCTTCTGTGAATATAGTTTGAGTAAGCATTTGTGTTAAAAAGGGAACCAAGGCATGTGTTACTTCTTTCAACAAACCACTTACATAACTAATCTTATCATATGAGACATACTTGATATATTCTGCATAGTTTTAAAGTTTTAATTCTTATTTTTATTATTTTTTTAATAAAAAGAAAAAGAATAACATGTTTAAATTAATTTAAAAAATCAGAACTAACAACCTAAAGAAATGTAGACATTTATAATTTAGAGAGAAAATTAGACAAAAATTCAGAACATGTATATGTTTACTTGACATAAAGATTTGTAAATATAATCAACAGCCAGGTGAAATCCCTTACACTTATAAGTCAACCCACCCACCCCCCATCCTTCAACTCACCCTATTTCTCCTCCTCATTCACTAAGCATCTGCTGGAAACCGTTCCACATAAACTAAATTTTAGATATATAGTATTAAGGATTTTAGAAGTATTGAAAGATGTATTGTTGACAAAATGAGAATATTTTAATGCTAAGCTAACATTTTCCATATGATTAAGATAAACGTAAATGTAATTTGCACATAAATACTATGCTAAATATGTATTTATATGTGTCTAGACACACAAACATGTCTGTACATAAGCCATATATTAGTCTGTATATCAAGATATATATATACGAATATCTAAGCATATTCAAGCCTGTCTGTGCATGTATATAAATAGATAAGGGCATACTTATCTGCATATATACTATATATAAATTATATCTGCAAATGCAAGCATTATGTGTGTGTGTACATAAATATATACGTGCAAATAGACATGTAATTATAAGAGGTATAACAGCTTTTAAATAACCCACATTAAGTCAAAGGCTTCTCTAATATTCTCTGAGGAGGCATAATAAGGAGAAAATATTAACAAGCTTTCCATTTGCTGTATGTAAGGATTTTAGGGATTTTCCTCTATGTAAGGTAAATGCCTAAATATAAATGACATTTTATGGCTGCATACTTTTATAATCTTTTAATAACAATGTAAGACTAAATGATGTAAATGTATAACTAATGACTCACATTATCAAGTTGAGTACAATAAAAGAGTCATTTATCATGAGGCAAAAAGCTAAATTTTTTGATGGAATTCTATATTTGAGGTGCTGGAAATTATGTTAAAAAATGACAAGCAATGGATAACTATAACTAATGATGCTCAAATATTATTGCTTGATTGTTATACACTACCTTCATAACCAGAACACTCCTTCACTTTAGAACAAATATTCCTACATTCTTAAGTGTTATTACAAGTTTAGATCTATTTTGCAAATTCACAATTGATAAAACTGCACCTACATTGACATTTTAACAGTCATCAAGATGTAAAAAGTTATTTTCTGTTTGATGATATCAATATATATTTAATAATTATTATTTAATTTATTAATAAATTCATGTACACATAAAAAAAATTACTTCAAAATTTATGAAAATGCTTACTACTTCATTTGTATATATGAAACAATTTTGTGGGATTTTTTACTCATGAGAAAATTATATATAATTGTGTGTTTTGGTGCAGTGTTATAATAACAGAATTGAGAGTTAAAGATTCTTGGGTTGAATTTTTACCTATCACTTCCAAACTCAAACATCACATGATTTGTCAATAAATTTACCACTTGATTATTTTGCCCAATCTAGTTTAGCATAGTGGTAGAATGATGGATCCAAAAGTTAAAGACAAGACTCAACCTATCATTTCTAATGTTAGCCACCTAATTTTTAAATCCTAGCAACTAATTACTTAAATATTTATTATATATATATGATATAATTGTTTTTCAAAATATATATCTTAATTTTTAAAAAAATAGATTTTAAATTTATTATCAAAATGAAACAATTCTTTAATTATACATATATTATTTCAAATAATAGCCATAAGAAATCCATGTTAAGTTTAAAAGAAATGTATTTTTTAAAGTACCTTAATGGCTGAAGAATATTACTGATTTATGTGAAGGGGAAGGCAAGTTAAATGATCAATCCAAATTAACATTTTCTAACTACATCTCACTTATCCAAATTTACATTTAATGCCAACTACATTGCAGAAAGGAATTTGCTATTAACTAAAAGAAGACCCTTTGATTTCTCTTGGAGGCCTTAAAGGAACCGAGCAGGGCAAATTCCTAATGCCCCTTCCATATTTTCTTGTCATTGCAGCTATTACTATATGATTATTCATATAGTATAAGAACATGGATGGGCTGTTCACCAACAAGCATTACCCAGCATGTGAGTTTATTGGCTTTATACCTCTGAGTTTAAGATCAAGAAAGATCATGGTCTTTCTTCTCAATTGCCTGATAACGTAGAATAAATGTATGTGTAAATGATAAATATTTTTCCAATAGACATCATAACAGACAAAAATAAATCATGGCCCTTATTCCTAGAAGGTTGTAAAGTCACCAATCAAGGCAGCGGTTGGTGGCCGAAGGTGACATTTTATTTAGGTACTTACAACTACAGATCACTTTCAAGTGAAGAAAGATTGCAAGAATTAGAAGGACTGTCTTTTATTAAATGGGACATTATTGGACTTTGTGAAGTTAGAAGAAAAGGTAAAGAGATAATTGATTTAAAAAGTGGACATGTACTCTATTATAAAGGCACATATATTGGAAATACAAATGGAATAGAATTCATTATAAATAAAAAGTAAACAACATTGTGGAGATTTTTTTTTTTTTAAGTGTCATAGCATCGGCTGGGATGCGAACCCGCAACCCGGGCAACTGCCTGCAAGTGCAAGGCAGTCGCGCTGACCTCTCGACCACCAATGCAAGACCAACATTGTGGAGATTGATGGTGTATAGGACAGAGTGGCAAGATTAGTTATACAACTTAATAGCAGATACTAAATGCAGATAATTAAGGTTTATACCACAACAAGTTCTCATAGTGATGAAGTAATAGAAGATTTTTGTATGGATGTACAAAAGGCTTTTTATCAGAGTAAATAACATTTTAAAATTGTTATGGGAGATTTTAATGCTAGAATTGCTAAACAAATGAAAGATGAAAGTGCTGTAGGTAATTTTGGTTATGGTAATAGAAATGAGAGAAGACACATAGACTTGTGGATATTGCAGAAAAATACAAACTTTATATTATGAATTCTTTTTTTGAGAAAAATGTTAAAAGGAAAATGGACATGAAAGCATCCTAAAGAAGGTACAGCAGAATTGGATTATATTTTGACTAACAGAAAATACATATTTCAAGATTGTAATGTTATTAATAAATTTAACACAGGAAGGGATCATTGATTAGTAATATATAAGATACATATTAATGCAAAACTAGAGAGACAAAAATTATTAAGAAAAATAATATGTACAGTTGATACTGCTAATCTTCAGAAACATTCTAATGAATTTAAATTAGAACTTACAAATCAGTTTCAAATATGAGTAGATTTTGAACACCATTCAAATTTGAATGAAATTAATATGAAAATAACTGATACACTTTTAAAAACTGCAACAAAGATAGCTGGTAGAAAAAAGCAGCAATTGACCAATAACATTTCTATTGAGACTAGAGAATTTTTCTACTGAGACCAAAAAATTTTGAAGAAAAGAAGGAATATGAAGATATACAGAAATGATGCATTAAAAGGGATTGAATATCTCAAATTTTGTAAAATGGTGCAGAAAAGAGTTGAGAATCATATAAGAAAGTATAACTGTGAACTAGCAAGAAAGCTGTAGAAGAGAATAAAGTCTCAAGAGTGTAAAACAACATTTTGGTATTGGTAGGAAATTTATACCTGCAATAAATAAAAAAAAGATGGAATTATTACTAAAAAGAGAGATGACATCATGAAATGGGTAGAAGACTTCTATCAAGAATTATATAGTAATAAAGAACAAGTACCTCCTATATCTATTATATCTTTAGAATTTCCCAGGATTTTAAATGAAGAAGTGAGACATGCAATTAAACTTACAAAGAAAGGAAAAACTCCAGGTAATGATGGAATTATAATTGATATCTTAAAAGAAGCAGGTGAAGAAATAGAATTTTTTTTTAGCAAAGTTATATACCAAATGTCTAAATGATAAAGATGTACCAGATGATTGGAAGAATGCAGTATTAATATTAATATTTAAAAAAGGTGATAAAGAAGATATTAGAAATTACAGACCTATCAGCCTTTTATCAGTTTTATACAAAATTTTACCAAGATAATTACAACTCGTCTACAGAGAACATTGGATTTCCACCAACCAAGAGAACAAGCTGGATTTAAAAGTGGTTTTAGTACAGTAGATCATATCCAGGTATTGAGAGAAGTTATAGAAAGGACAAATGAATATGAGTTGCCATTATGCTTTGGATTTGTAGATTATGAAAAGGCATTTGATTCTATAAACATTTCTTCAGTGATTAAAGCATTGGATCATCAAGGTATAGATCCAGGATATTGTCATATTTTAAAGAATATTTATAAAAATGCAACAGCAACAATTAGATTACATAATGATACTAGGAAAGTCAACATTGAGAAGGGTGTAAAACAGGATGACTCCATATCTCCAAAACTTTTTACAGCAGTGCTGCAAGAAGTATTTTGTGGATTAAAATGGGAAGCTAAAAAAGTGAAAGTAAATGGAGATTATTTACGCCATTTAGATTTTGCAGATGGTATAGTTGTTTTTGCAAATAATGCTTTAGAGTTGCAGGAAATGTTGCAGGAGTTATCAGAAGAAAGTAGGAAAGTAGGACTAAAGATAAATGTTAAAAAGACTAAAGTAATGTTTAATGGATTTTCTCAAAATATGAAAATAAAGATTGATTATGATGAGTTAGAAGAAGTTAACAGTTACAAATACCTTGGTCAGATTATTAATCCAGATGGAAACATAATGGATGAAATTAATCATAGAATTAAACTTGGTTGGAGTGCTTTTGGTAGAAATAACTTGATACTAAAAGGAAATATGCCTATGTGTTTGAAAAGGAAGGTTTTTTATAAATGTGTTTTACCAGTTCTTACTTATGGATCTGAGACTTGGACACTTAATAGAAGAGCAATACAGAGACTTCAGATCACACAAAAAAGTATTGAGAGATGCATATTGGGAGTAACAAGAAGAGATCAAAAACACAATATATGGGTAAGAGAACAAACAGGTGTTACTGACCTCATTGAAAAAATTAAAACACTGAAGTGGAGTTGGGCTGGACATATTGCTAGAAGAGATGATAATAGATGGACAATTGAAATCTTAAACTGGATTCCAAGAGATTGTAAAAGACCCAGAAAAGAGACCATATGTGAGATTGATGGATAAAATAAGAAAGTGTGCAGGGGTGATGTGGAGAAGAGAAGTTAAAGATCGAAGAAGCTGGATTGAACTTGGAGAGATCTTTATCCTGCAGTGGAATGATAATGGCTGATGATGATGATGATGATGACTATTCAGAAATTTTATGAATAAAATATCTAGTAAAATATTTTAAAAATTGGAACCATAGTTAAAAATCATTACATAAATTGTGGTTAACTGGATATTTGTAAATACATTGAGATATGTTACAATAAATGACGCTATAATGTGCAAATATTCTGCATACACAAAATCAACAACTTATAATAAATGCACAATCTATAATGAATTCTGAAGAATATTATTTATCTAAATGATACATGAACATGCATAACTAGAATGCCAGTCATTTTTGTTATGGTTAGTAAAATTCATTTATCAACTTAGTTCAATTATCTGTTTATTTGTGTATTCAGCAGTAAATCTTTTTTAATTACATATTTAGCTACATATATAATTTTAGCCACATAACTGCAAAATAGAATGAGAAAAATAATAATTTTAGACATTAACAAAAAATAATTTTCAAGCAAGAGAAGGGAAAACATACATGTGATCAAACTGGTGAATATGACATGACTTTTATATAATTTTTGCTAAGGAAATATTGATTATGTTTTTTAAATTTATATATACTAAACTTTATAAGAAGAGATATGATGAAATTTATATTTTTATAACTGAGCTAAGTCTTAAAAAAAGAATTTTGGAACATAAAAATTAATTAATTATTATTATTTTTTGTATTATTATATTTTTTAAGGTTCAAATGTTTGTGCTGAATGGTAATTTTAATCTGGGCTGAGGACTTTGAAGTGTATTAACTCTAAATACATATATTAAACATTAGAAGAATCAACAAAGTTTATCATTCAGTGATTGGGTTTGATTTGATTTATATATAGTTTTGCTTTCGAATTATATAAGTGTATGTATTTTTAATATTAACGCAAATATTAAAAGTTTTACATATATTGCAGTATATATAGAAATGCTAAAATAAACAGATGTTATAATGAATATGATTCTAAACCAATTATATTCATTCTAGCATATATCACATTATTATTATTAATAGAAAAAAATAAGAAAGCTGTTCTATTGAAATACTTTTTTTTTACAATAATATAGTTAATCTTATCTTATTTGTGAATATTAATAATCATTTTGATATATGATTAACATACTAATTTTAAAAATGCAAATATACTGATAAAAAAATTAAACATTTTTTAGCATATTAATCATTTCTTTCACTAGGAGTCTGCAAAATTATGTAAGTTTATTAACTATTTAATTTCTTATAATTAAATTTTTATCATATGAAAAAAATTATATTTCTATATATGTTTATTTAATATGGTGTACATTTATTTACCTAATATAATTTTAAAATTAACTGAATCTGAGATTATTTTTCTTATAATTGTTAATTGTAGCATATCCTTATATGTATAGATTGCCCTGCATAGGTTAAATCCATAGTTCACAGCTCAACTTTGCCCATTCCAGTTTGAATTTCCAAGAAATAAACCATTTGATTATTTATTTTATTTTATAAATTTAGTCTAAGTTTACTAGCAACAAACTATTAATAATTATAAAATAATGTCTATTATTATCTTGATTTTACCATAGCTTCTAATTATTGCATAATAGTCACAATTCAGTGAAAGTTAAAGCTTACTTTTGCTCTGTCTATTACTTGGTGTTAAATCTGGGTGAAACTTGGAATTTTATCAGTTAATCATTCTATATTAATTCATAATGGGAATCTAATTATTCCTAGCTAGAAGATCAAGATCAGACAACCTGAATCAGACAGATGAGTATCAATGTGTTGACTATAGATAATAAAAAAATACAAACACAGTTGCATCATACATTCACATACGCTAAGGCAATAACTTACTTTGCACTTTGAATACACAGTAGTAAATCCAAAATCATTAAAATATAATTTGTCAAATTTTCTGTATAACTTTAACACCAACCACTGGTTATATATAAATACAAGAGAAAATTCAATTTCATTTCTTCTTTTCCAAGTGTAATATATTTTAAGATATAATTAAATTTTTCACTTGAAACATATGAACAAAGACATCTAAAAAAACAAATGATCCCCAAGATAGGCATTTCATAGTGAACCAGCACTTATCAGATATATTTGACCTTTAAAAACAGAGAATCAAATTAATTTATATCTGAATTAAAGATAATCTCTAATTTAATAAATAAATAATAATAATCATCTATGCATTTATCGGAAGTAGTTGGTCTCAAAGTTATGAGTGCATAAAATTTCATACTTGTAAATCAAATTATTTGATATTAATAAATAGTCAACAAATGATGGAACCATATATAAGCTATCGATACCTGAGTCAGTCAGCACGAAATTTACATTCTGAGGGTCATTTGACTTTTTATTGTCTTTATTCATATATTTCAAAAATATGTAAAAAATAATAATAAATTTCAATACTTAATTCTGTCAATATTTACAGAAAAATACTGTCTTTTTTTAGAAATTTTATTAAATTTGGCTATGATTTAAATATTGACTATTTTTGTCCACACTAAAGAAGTATGTTTTACTATCATTAAATGTTGAATGTCTAGAACATTTAACTTTATTTAAAAAATTTCCAAATAAAAAACAATTATTAGTAATAACACACAAGTTAGTACTAAAAGTTGTTTGCATTTGTTAAAAGTTTAAATAAAGTTTAAAATTTTCTAGACATTCAACATTTAATGAAAAATGATGGAAATAGACCAACATACTATCACATCTAAAATACCATCATTGCAAACTTTCAGGCAAATAAGTATGTTTGTTTATGTAATATATATATATATTGTAAATTATGTAATTTTTAAGAAAAAAATAACTTTTACACATTAGGAGCAATAATTAATCTTTTGTAAAATCCAATAGAAGGGTAAATTTTAGCTAAATTAAAATTTTTATTTTCATTATTGTTTTTTATTTAATATACTTTGTTGTTGCTCTCTCTATAAATGTACAAGCCTATATTCAAATATGATTATTAAATATAAACAGGCATTCTTAATCACTTATTTATTAAAAAAAAAAAAAAAAAGAATGCATATTGCACTTGTTCCCAGTAAAAAAGTCATGAGAAAAACTAATAAGAAATATTATAGACCTATGTTCTGTCTCTTGTTAGACATTCTTCCTGCTGCCTGACCAAAAGCCTATTCATATATATATATATCCTATTAATATATATACACACAAACACAAGCGTTAACAAAACAACTGCTGATAAAATTAAAATCAGACAATGTCATCTCGATTATAAATGGATCGAGAAACATTGTAAAGATCTATTGACATGTATTTTTCTCCCACAATGCATTGAGTATCAGTCATGTGCAGATGTCTTCAACTGCCCAGCTACCTTTATGCGTGTAGCATCATTTTAACTGAAACAGAAATCTCTAGACAAGCCCCACAGACAAGACATCAATTTAAAATATTGTAAACAGATTTCATAGCTCTACTCTTCTACATTAGGGATTTCTTAGACTCCTTTACATAAAAAAAAAGTCTACTTATGTAAAGAGTTAATATTCATCTATAAAAACAATATAATAAACGTCATTGATTATATTAACCACTAGAAGCATATTTATATGTTATCACATAATATAAAATCCCTTTCGTATTCAGGAATACAATGTGAATGACAAGATTTTATATTTAACTATATTGTAATATAAAAGAATAATATAACAAAAAATATCCTTTTCCCTTTTCATGTTGGATTGACAGAAAGGCTTAAAAACAAAGCACAATCATTTGCATTATTATAAAGAAAACAGAACAATATAAATAATAAGCCGACCTAACCAATACAAAAATATCTATTCCAAGTAAAAATCAATATTGGTTTGCTTTGGAAAGTTAGTTTAACACAAGTCTTTATAAACAGCTGAAACTAACCGTTTTGTTACATTCACCGTCTATTGTTCCTATCTGACAGGATAAGATTGATTAGCTAAATAGAATCCTGACCATGTGACCAGGCTGTTGTTCCTCACCAATACAATTAAAATGATAACTATTAACTAATTAATTACTCATGAATAGGTACATCAATTTCAATTTAATTACAGTGACAATCCATTTTTAGGAAATGAAAAAAAAAAGGCTAAAATTATAAAAATTGATGCAGATACTGACAGTCTATATATTTTAAAATAATAAAGGTACTTCCAATTAAACAAATCAGGATTTTTTTAGTTATAAAATATTCTGAATTGTAAGTCATTCTTTTAATATTTCATTGTTTAGTAATCAATGGAGACAGGTAAATTTTATATATAGTAGAAAGTTTATTCTTTTTATTTATTTATTGAAAGAACAAAATGGTGTGAATGATTAATATTATTGATCCATCCCTCTCTTAATTATTATTAAACACCAACAATTGAAATAATCTTCATTAGCGTTAAAATGCTTTTACCTAAATATATCGGTAGTTCTATCTCCCAATTATCAAAAAAGAATATTCATGAGAAAAATTATTTCTTCCAGCACTTTTGACCTTTTGTTTTTATTATAGGTTTTATTTTTTTCTAGAAATAAAAAAAAATAGAATGTTTATTATTAGACGGATTTTTATTTTTTAATTTAATTATACTCCTGTTCATAATTCCAGAAAGTTATATATAAATGATGGACTTTAAATAAGCCCATAATCGAATAGTATACTCATTTAATAAAAACTATGTATCGAAAATTATTTATTGAAACAACTATTTATAGAAATAATTAATTGGAGATGTGGTACATCTTCTACAGCATTAGAAATATTATGTACCTTAATAATGAAAAAAGACATTTGTTTTTAGTGTAACTTTAAATCTGATATACTAGAACAAACAATGACACCAATAATCATTCTTAAGGTGTCTACACTTGATCATGGAACTCAATTCTTTAATATTACTGGTATACTCAAATCCATTTGCACATATTTACTCCAGGTAATAGAAAAAAATTCTCACAGAAAATATATAAAACCCTTGTTAAGTATTTTCTATTAACTCAAAACATAATTTCACCATCTAACACATGCCTCAAGTCAAAATCTCCTTTCTAGAAGAATTAATTGCAACAATAGGATTCCAGCAAGATCCCAAATAAATGTATTTTTCCATATCAACAATAAAGTCAGATGAATTAGATCTTCCCAAATGCTACTGGAGTCTTATCTACAGGTTCAGAATTATCCATAACTATTGAGATTATCTAATTTAGAAATAAAATTTAACAATTCTTGTTTAATTGTGAACAAATGGAACAATGGACCATATTAGTCCAATTTCTACATACAATAAAAATTAACTTATTTCTTCCTTGGCATCTCATATTATTTTCTCTGTCAACAATTCACAATATGACAAATATCATTCACAATTGTACATATCCATTACAAGCTTTCCTTCACCATAATAATTCATAAAATTTCAATATTTCCTTCTTTCACCTCAAAATAGATTTCTTCTAAAGGGTATCCAGATGAAAACAGGTCTAATCATTTATCAAGTCCATCTCCATTTATGATCTTAAATTTTACAATCCAAAATGACTGGGCTCAATTTACTCTTTTTTTCATCACGATTATTTTTTCTTAAATATTTCCTATAAATCTCTATCATTTATAATAGTTGTTTTATATTAAAATTCAGAGTTCATATTACATAACCATAAGATGAAATAGAAAAGACTCACCATTAAAAAGTTTCCTTTAAAATATAATAGCATGCAAAATATATCAAATGCACTCCAAAGTATTCTAATTACTTTTTGTCAATTTTATTTGCACTTTTATTGGAAATGATCCAAATAATTACAATTACCTATCTCTTCATTTTTTTCTTCACTGATAATATCCACCAACTATATAAATTTATTAAATATTAGTTTTATTAATATTTATTTGTAATCTTTCCCTCAAACTGTCTAAATATAATCTACAAATTCTTAAGTGTATATCATCAATTGTTATAAAAACATCATTGCAAATTTAAGATAATCTAAACAATCTCTCTTTATTCCAAGATTTTGGAGTCTTCTAATGAAACCCTTACAAATAATTAGAGATATCTATTTAAAAAAAAAAAAAATCTATATGTTAAATGAACAACTAAAAGACAATAAAATTTTATTTGACTTTTTTTAAGTTTTGCATGTTAAAAGGTGGCGGCATAGTAATTCATTATATTTTATTAAATAGTTTTTAGGAATGCTTATACTATCCATGTAAAAAAAGTAAATTGCATATTTATATCTCTGCACTGTCTTTTCTAGTTTCTATATCAGATTTGGATTCTTTTACAACTTCTGCATCAATTTTAATAACTGTAAATTCATCTACAATATAATATAAGATTATTGTCTATCTTTTACATTAATTTTAAATACATCAACAATGCCAACATATTTTAAATTCTAAAATGTTTAATTTTCATGTGGCTGGTCAACAAATTATTCTGTAGTTTCTGTACCAAATTTTGTTTCATCATATCTGCATTATTTTCATCCATGGCTTCTGCATTATTATTATTTTTATTCATGATTTCTTCATCCATATTATTACCATCAATGCTTATACATCCATGTTATATTTACTTGTTATATCAATATATGGACTATTTATATATTCTGTATTTATTTTAAATTCATCATTACATATTACCTTAATATTTTCTTTTTGCATATCATGAACAGATCCAATTACTGATAAAAATAGAAATCCTTAGATAATGCACTTTGCAAGTTATCTCTAATATTGTCTTATCTAATGTGGATTCACTTCCTATACCTGAGGAAGTTAATGTCATATCAACTTTAGATTACCACAATCACCTAATTGTTCATAGTTTTGTATTTCTCTGCTCATTTATTTTTGAAATGGATATTTCATAGGCAATCTTAATGAGTGGCAGAAGATAGAGAATAGAGAGAGTATGCTTAGCCATGGTTAGAAAAAAAAGAGATTTAGAAAATAAATCATTTAGTCATAAATACAACTGAATAGATCTAATATTTATTTTAAGTTCAAATATCACACATTTATACATACAGATATGTTAAATTGTGGGTGCATGTTTAAATGAGTGTGAAAATTTAAAACTATCTAATATTAGTTTAATCCTCTTGTAATTTTGTGTCCTAAAATTTTTTATTTATTATCAGATATTTCAAATAAATGTATTTTTAAAAACAAGGAGAATTAATTAATTGAGTTAAGAATGTTTGGTATTTGAAAATGGAAAGTAACCTACTCTTGTTTTTTATTTCTATATAAGGTAAAAAAAAAAAAAAGGTCTATTATGTAATATTCTGAAATTTGTTACTTTTGAAATTATATAAAGATAGAAAAATTTCTTAAAGCAATCACTTTGTGTTTCTCTGTGTTAACAGTTCTAAGTAACAAACTGAAATTATTTTTCCTGGATTTAACAGCCCATGTAATTGAGCAGCACTGGAAAAACTTACATAATAATGGAAATTTTCAATAAGTAAAAAAAAAATCATGAATAAATAAGCAAAAACTTCTAGAATCTCTGTTTCAGTGATTACCTGCCTCAGCTATAAAATGGTGACCTAGTTATTGCTTTGCTACAATTAACCATCCCCCAATCAGCAACTAAAATGATTCATCAAAGTTCAAGAAAAATTAATAATATTGTCAATTTTCTCTTATATGGTACTTTGCATATAAAATATAAAATTATCAATATTGTTGTTCAAAAATTACTGGAAAATCTATGCACATATCCAAAAAGAATGTAGTAAATTTGAAAGACTTATTTAATTGGAAAAGATTGTAAACTGTTTATTTATATATAGACTTTTATAACAGTATTTATCTTAATTTTTTCCATATTAGTTTAGCTTTCTTTTAAAAATATATTTATTGAAACTTTATAATAAATAATCTGTTAATACTTAAACTGGTAAAAACATTTTCATTGTTTTGCCTTGTGGCTATTTCTTTTAAACATTCAATACCTTGATTCTGTAATTGGACTTGATTTGTTAGAAATATAAGATTACAAATTAAAAACATCATAAAAATCATATTTGAACATTGCAAATGTAGAAAAAAATAATAATAAAGCAAAATACATAAAGAGAATAATGAAGATTTTTCAGTTTAAATAGTGTCAAAAAAAAAAAACCAGTAAAGCCAGTGGAAAAAAAACAAAATTAATGAAATCTTTCTTGATTGAACATTATTTTTAAAACATGAATTAATTGATGTGAAATCATCATAAATCTATCAAATTTTATTCTAAAATTTAAAATTACATTTATAATTTTTAAAATATCACAAACATCACAGATTACTATATTAAAAAATAATAATTAAAGATGTCAACAACATTACTCCATAATTTTCTGTTTACTGTTACAAATAAATTTAACATATTTTTTAAAAAAACAAAACATACTTGAATAATATCACATGTATAATTTTCTTTGTAAATAATTATTTTACAAAGCTTGTGTAAAATAATTATAAGTATTTAAATAAACTAAGCAAATATATATATATATATATTTTTGCAATTCCTATATTTGGTAAAATGTCTTCTCAAAGTAATCTTGCAAATGATCTTGAAATCAGATAACAATGAACCTAATAATTATCAACATGGCAGGTGAGATTACTTTATTTGAAGTTTCCGGGACTATAGACTGATGTCTTTAGATTTTTTTTTAATTAATAAATCAATATCATTTTAATTACTATCTACTGTCAAATGAATGCAATACTGGCAAAATAGCACTACAAGTAGCTACAAGAAAGCTGAAAAATCGTGATCCTCTCCAAAGATCTCCAAATGAAGTATTTTGTAAGAGTTTTATATAAATGTTAATATTTGTTTGTACTTTACAATAAATTTCCTGTTATATTTTCTTTCATATGGTCAAAATACTATGAAAAATGTAATAAGGGAGAGAATAATTTTGAGGATATTGGTATTAGGTAATTAAATAAACATAGTAAAAATCAGCATGATATAATTTTAAATGTGTTATTAGAAATTTACTATATAAAATATTTTATTAAATACTTCAAATATAAGACACCCTTCAATTTAAGACCCAGTAGGATTTTAAGCTGGAAAAATTGGGGAAAAAAATTAAAAATGATTTCATTGAAAAATAAACATTTTTATTTACTCAGATAAAAAATGATATAATTACAATAAGCTCACCTAATTTATTGTGCATCTTCTTCATATATATTTTTACTTTCAACATCTTTACTTTCAGAACTTGAACTCTCATTTCTACTATTATTATTATTACACTAGAATGCATCATCTTCAATGCCATTTAAATCATTAACAATGTAGCATTTTTAAAAATATTTTTTGATAATTTCTTAAAGGATATCTTTCAAAGACTGCAAAACCTAGAAGCTGAATTTTATCAATTAGTATCAAAGAATGATCTTCCCAACTTAACTATGCTTCATAATGGGTTCTCATTCTATCTTAAAGAGTTCATTACTATATATATATATATATATATCATGTGGCTGGAGTTCACAAATCATATCTGCTCATATTATTACCAGATCACAGTTTTTTTGATTTTACTTTAAACTTAATAATGTTATCAGTTAAATGTTCCCAGAATCTGTCTAATACTAGCAAGCTTTTTTTGTTTAAAAGAGTACCATATCTTTTCTCCCAAACATTTTGTAGCCAATCTTTCATCAGTTCTGTTGTCATTAATGCATAGTTTTGTGCTCGGATTACCTTTAGGAAAAATTTCCTTGGGTATAATTTTCTGTTTAACACAATAAAAGATGACAATTTGTTTCCATCAGCAGTTATAGATAGTATTACACTAATCAGTGATTTTTCATATTTGGTAGCTAAAAGTTTATTATGTTTGCTCGGTTTCTTGTTTACTGTATAATGTCTTGGCATATCAAGAAAGATTGCTGTTTCATCAGCACTTCAAATTTAACTCAAACAAAGTTTAGATTCTCGTCTTAAGTTGATTATTTCATGCTGAAAACTAGTAAGTTTATTCTCAGAATCTGTAGGCAACTTTTAAGCTATTGTAGTCCTTCTTTGTAATGCTAGCACTTCTCATTTCATAAACTTTTTGCACCATCCATGGCTTGCTTTAAACATTATACCAGTATTTTTAGTGCACTCTGGTTTTTATCATAATGGTCTCTCTTGTCACTGGTAAACCCTAACCATGTAACTCATCCGTATAAGATGAAACATATGCATCAATTGCAGTGTACCTTCTTTTTTAGGCCCCAAAAATGATTTCCTGTTATTTTAACACTGAAATAACATCTCTTTTATGGCTCTCCAATGACTAACATTACATTCATTAATCTACCAGCTGCACAATTTCAATTTTTGTTGCACACAATATAACTTTTCTTTTGAATTCAGCATCATAAGTAAACAATTTTTCCATCATTAAAAGTCAGTATGGATAATAAAAAGCTCTATGCAGAAATAAAATTTTCACTTATTTGCTTCCACAGTGGATATCAATGAGCATATAATTATGCTCATGTGTAAAGCATGAAGCAAAAACATGATACATTGGAAAATATGATCTTCAAAGAAAGAAAATGTTAAAATATTTGTTTCCACAGTGGATGTTAATAAGTGTAATAATACATCTATGTGCATGTGTAAAGTGTGAAACAAAAACAAGATCACTGAAAAATATGATATAGGGAGAAATAACATTAAAATATGGGATTTGCTTCAAATTTCCATAGTACGGTAATAAAAAAACCTGAAAATTAAAATAGCCAGATACCACACAATTCTACACAGCTGCTATCAAAAAGCAACTGGATTAACTCAGAAAAAGGTGAACTCCTATTAATGAGTATAATACTATAACATTTCAAAATATTTATTTTTAAGAAGGCAAGTCATAAAAATGTAGTTAGGAAATTGGACCCTGTTTTTACTGCATAACAAAAATGGCATTAATAAACTCTGGTAAAGAAATTTTACTAATAATAAATTTAATTTTGAATCTTAAGACATATTTTCATTCTTATACAATACCTAAACTAAAATTTGTTTCTACTTTAAAAACGGAATTATATTAAATATAAAATATTTCATCGTACAATTTTAATGAGTACACAACAATACCAACCAATACTGAAAAGCACCATGTTTTAGTTAAGAACTCAATTTAGCATTTTCTTTTTCTATTCTGAAAAGTTCAAATATTAACATTTAGAATGTCTATTGTTTGAAAGCTTAATTTGCAATAAATATTATAAAGATTATCAATATATGATATAAAAAAGATTTAATTGTAAAATCAAAATATTGCAAATATAGAAGAAATTGTCACTAGAGTTTTTCAAATAAGAGTGGAATTGGATCTTAAACAGTTAATATTAAGGTTAAATTTATTAACTTCTATTCTTAAAAATAAAATATATATGAATAAAATTAATATGTATATATGTATTCTTTTTGTTTTAAATAAATATTAAAATTATTATGTAAAAATAATCAGAAATATTTTTTATAAAATAGCAAAAAATCATATTTTTTTATTCCAAAAACTTTCTCAAAGTAATGGAAACCAAATTACAAAAAAATTGTCAAGAATTTAGAGGCTATACATTTTTACTGAAAGTCTTTGATCTTTACCAAACTTCCTGAAAAATAATGACTAGATTTTTTTTAATTAATAAATTAATATTTGCTAGACTGCAGTTTTAATATATTTTTTAAAAAACCTACATTAATATCAGTTAAGATAATGGTAAAAATATGATCTAAAATAGTACAACTACTACAGTATTTCTAAAATAAACAAGCCAAACAAATTAATGGTATGGTAATAAAAGTGGTTAAACTTAATTTGACAAAAATAAACAAATTGTATATAGGTTGATGATTTTCAATTTAAAGATTTTAAATATAAATGGCAGAAATGTAAATACAATGATTGCATTGCATCTTACTCTTCACTTGAAATCCTAATCCCACCTTCTCCATTTAAAATCCCTTTATCATTGTAATACTTTGCTCTGAATGATAATGACATCTAAAAAAAATTGGTGGAATTAGTATCAATCAATATACTTTTTATTTCAAATTTTCATTGTCAAATGTATGAAAAATTATTAAATGTATGTGAGATATCAAATTACTCTTTATACCCCATGCTCAATTATTCCAAACATTGAAAAGATATCTGAACAAATTGAAAAATGTTCTTCTAATAATATTCATACAGATATGGCCTTTGTCTAATCTGTGTTCTTCTTCATACTTAATTTTAATTTAGCTTAGTTATTTGACAGCATTAATTCAGTAATTTCCAGTGCAAGTAACTGATAGTCCATAACTTTAGTTACTGAAGCTTCAAAAATCTTTTCTTGATGTAAGCCAATTAATTTATGACAAAAAATGATGATAATAGAATATCTATCCTTATGCATACCAACTAACCTAAATATTTCAGTTCCTTTAGTCTTGCACAACTTCAATATAATAATCCATTCAGGGAGAAGAATAGCTTAGCTTATTTGTTCACTCATTCTTAAGTAATATTAACTGCAAACAAGTCTGGTGTTAATTTAAAAACACACTCATATAAACTGAAATAATTTATTTGGTTAAATCTTTTATAAGCTCTCTCAAATAGTATATTTTATTCTACAAACAAATTTTTTTTTCCCAAATACTTGATCAAGTTAATCTATATTAATCTATTGATACTAGGCTTATTGGTTATACTTTCATTTTAATTAAACTAAGAGATTTATCAAAAAATACAATTAATAAACTATTTTAAAACTTTTTTTTTCTTTTTTTTTTAATTAAAATTATTTAAATACCTTACTTATAAAACATTTAATACAAAACTTATAAATAATAAATAAACTAATTGCTTTATTTCTTGGAAGTTCTTTAGTATCAGAAGTGACATAAGTGGCACATAATTTATGGACCAGAATCTGCCATCTTACCATTGCAGCAAATCATGCAGGCAATACAAAGCTTAAACACAAGCAAATATAATTTCATTTCTCAATCTTTCTGCCAAAATTTTAATCAGAAATTGTTTTTAGCTAGGTTTTTTTTTTCCTTTTTAAAACTATAATATAAATATACTTGATGAAATGTCATTAGAAATTATAATATCATATCCATAATCAAAAAAATCTGAAATCTGTAAAAGAAACAGATAAAATTTACTAAAATTTTGGAACATACATGAAGTAATCTTGCTATTACAGAGATGTATTGTTAAATACCTCTTTTGCATTGCTATGAACTGTCCTCAATGCATGTAACTATTAATTTCTCTGTGATGCAAAAACTGGATGGAGATCTATAAATCATGTTATATCCCTATGATTGCTTCTTTTTCTCAAGTCACACAGAAGTGAATCAGATATTGTATAAACTTCCACAAATTTCAATAATCTCTAAATTCTAGTTATTTGTTAATATAAAAAATTTCTTAAATCAGAAAAAAAAAAAGAAGAAGAAATACTAGAAATAAAAATATATCTGGAAAACAAAAGCAGAGAAGAAAAAAAAAATGGCACAAGAAAAAAAAAAAAAGAAAATTAAGTCATCAAAAATACAATACAGTAAAATTTTGAAAGAGTACTCAAAATATAATATCAGAATGAAGAGTGTTTAAGATATAAAATTTCTAAATAATAGTATATATAACAATTTAAATACTAACTCCCCCCCCCTCCGCTTAGAAAAATAATTTACTTTTTTTTAAGTTCTTTTTTTAAAAATTATAGATTACATTAATAATTTTAAAAAATATTTTTTTATCATTGTCTGAAATATAATAACCATAAATATGTTTATGATAAGAGAACATTTTTAATTAATGCTTCAGAAATGAAATGTAATTGATAAAATAGCCTAATCACAATAAAAATATAAATAATTTATTCTTTTAGTAACAGTCCAGCTTTGGCATGCCACTTCAAAAATAAGTATATCAATCAGTATGTAATAATTATGAGCTCTAAGATTACATGAAGATCAGATAGGTGAATAATCCAACTTATCAAATTTGATAATTTTTATGAAATTTTTGTTAAATTTTGAATCTTAGAAGTTTCTTTATCTTTCTTGCCATTATAATATCTAACTATGAATGTGTACGTGTGTACATACTATTTATCATATGTGACAACAATGATGATGGTAGGGGTATAAATAATAATAATGTGTGACCATAATGAGAGAGTAACTAAACAATAATAAATATATGTCAATAATGGTAATAAGGAGCTAGATAATGATAGTACCCCTATGATTATGATAACCATAGATAAAGATAGTATAAATATATGTTAAGATTAATATGCTTATAGAGATTATTATATAGCTATATGTTGTGTAATGTCTAAAAACTAACTAAGTTAAGTAAAGTATTATGTCATGTCAAGAATGCTGTTATATATATAGAATCTCATGAAAAGGTGAGTTTAAATCTTAGAATGCAGAGACTGAGGTAAATTGAGATTTGAGAGTAATAAATCTTGATCAGTGGTGATGTTCTCATATATCAAACAAGAATGACAGATCTGGTTTCTGTTCTATATTTGGACCTGACCACTTGGTGGCATTAAGGTTTGTGATTTCTGTCAAATACAGAAATGAAGCATCATCAAGATGGCACATGAAAGAGATAACTAATCAGTTACAATATATATTATTTTATCAGGTGTTCTTATGTGGATAGAAATTGTCTCTAGCTTGTGTGATATTTGTGAAGCATGTCATTAATAGGCTAAACTCTATATATGTATATATTTCATTGTGAGTATATTCAAACTTTCAAGTTATAAGCAAACAAAATCAGACTATTTTTTTTTTTGTGTGTGTGTGTGTGTGTGTGGAAATTCAGGTATTTCAACTGATAAAATGTATAGTGAAAGAGAACAGTCTGATATTTTTACATCAAATTTTTTAAATATAAAAAGTGCACTAAAATAGATCTGAGATCTGATTGGTTATATATACATGAGTATGGAATAATAATTGTATTATGCGAAATAAATTAATATGCAAAATGATAAGAAGCAGCATTATGTCAAATGAAATAGCATTTGTGATCATGAATTTAATTATAATAATAGAATTACTAAAAGCATATATTTATAAATGGTTACATACATATATGTAAATATTGACCAGAACAATTAAAACTATAAAAAATAAATGGCTCAGTTTTAAATCCAACAAATTATTAGTATCTCTAATAATTACAATTTTTAATGCTCATTGCTCATGCTCAATTGAGCATTTTTATTTTCAATACTGAATTTTTTTTTTATATCAAAAATAATTTTAAAAATTTGGCACTACAAAGCAAATTAAAAAATAGCATTTGAGAACAATGAGACCTAATTAACATTAAGCATCCATCTAACATAGGCTGTATCAAATATAAAGTATAAACAGCCTGCTAGTTTTTGTTTGATTATGGGAAGTTAAGAAATATGATTAGCACTACATATAATAACAATATAATATTTTTAAATTTATATGCCACATTTACTAGTTATTGTTGCATTATGTATGTATATATGACCTTATTAATTTATATATAAATTAAAGGATTTAAAAAATAGGTGTGCTAATTCCAAACAATTTCTTAACAAAGACTACTAGAATCAAAAAATAAACAATCATCTGTGACACTTTTTCAATATTTTATATTAAGTATCTGTCAAAATGCATTGCAAAATAATACTGACACATAATTATGCACAGATTAATAATGCTTTTAGTATCACTTCCCTTCATTTTATTTCAGAGCATCTATTATAAATTCAGCTAATCAAATAACTTTAGTTGATATTCATTTTTCCATAATTAATTTTTAACTGATAAATACTATAAGCTAGAAAATACACCGGGGATCATCATCTAGTAGCCACTATATTCACGCTTTCAATATATGACTCTGGAATAGAAAATAAAGAGAATTATTCCTGAAATTAGTCTTAAATATAAATAAAGTCATGTGATGCCTTGCTAATACAAACTGTATCACAGCCAAAAGAGGAAATGCATATACAATTAATATAAAATTGAAGTCATTACAATATACAGTTCCTGGTCTAGTGACAATCGAGAGAACTATACAATCAAGTGATCTTAGATTCAAAACATTATGATGGGTTTTTTTAAATTTAAGTCCATTACTTTGAAAGTAAAAAAAAAAAAAAAAGCAAGGGAAGAGGAGCTAAATATGTAAAAGTATTAGGTCCATTATCTGGGGATGTGGATCTATTAGCATTACCATCTAGTAGTTACTTCAGTGAGATGTGGAAATGAGTGAAAAGAACTTAAAAGTATATGTTAAATATAAACAAAAAAAATCATATGATGTTTGTATCTATTAATGATGACACTATAATAATTTAATAAAGACCATTAATATTTATTTTTGAAAAGCAAATGCTACATCACAATTTTCTCCAAGAATCTCTATCCCTTAGTTCCTTCTTCAAATGGACAAATCGATCATTAATATTACTAGAAATTTCTTTAAATTATTAGCAGCAATGATAAATAAGTCTACAGATAGTAAACAATGAAATTAAATTGTGACAAATAAAAAATGGATAAATCAATTATTACTACTAGGTAGTGAGTACTACTAGGTAGTGAGTACTGTAACCAAGAGATAACATTTGATCATCATCACAAGTACCGTCATTCCTCTGTCACTCCATTAACACAATTTATTTTAGTAGATCATACTTTTATTACATCAAAATTTAATTAATTCTGCCATTTGGAACTATTATTTTAATGAATTAAGATTACTTGATTATAAAATTAAGTGTATAAAATAATGCCTAAAGGGCATTATTTATAGGGCTAATCTATTAATCATTAGATAAATTTTTCTCATCTTTGTGTCTAAATTATAATCGATATAGGAAATCTGAATTTAATCAATAAAGGGTTGTTTTTTATAAGATAAGTTTAACTAAAAAATGTGTTGAACAAATTATACACACTATATTTAATTGATTACACCCCTAACCAACACTTGTTTGAATAATAATTCTAGATTGAAGAAAAGTAAAAGTTAATTACAAATTTAATAACTATAGATCTTTTGTTTATGAGATGACTGATTTAAACAAAAAAAAAAAAATTGAAAAATGATAATATTTAATGAACAAAACCACAAATATGACTATTGTAACTATTAAATGGAGTTTTATTTCAGTATCAGTAATCAGTCTTATGGGAGACATTCTTAATAAACTACTTTCCAACTTATCACTTTCTTTCTTTTTTAGTTTTTTCTTTTTTGTAAAGAAACCTGTCAATTTAATACTTTATTTCAACCGTCATCACATTTTCTTCTTATCAGGGATACATTTTTAAGCTGTTTTTTTACCTCTAAGCTGTATCATTAGCAAGTCTTTCAGCCTCTTCGTCCTTTTAACTTTCAGTCTCTGACCACACGTCAACTTCAAAATTATCTGTTGGATTTACAATTGGTCAAAAAAAGAAAGAGGCTAATAACCCAATTTCTTTTTTTTTTTTTTACTACTTTTAACAGAAAAGTGGCAATTCTTCAAAAGAGAAATAAAAAAGATTTTTTTTTTTTTTAAAGTTCAAACATAATTACCAAGGTGCTAATTAGACAATAGGTCTTCAATTAAGATTAATAAATATATTAATTTTTTATTGCATTTTTGTTCTAGTTTTTGATTAATAAGTGTAAATATTAATATTTAAGACAGATTTGTGATTTCATATTATATTTTGTCTTCCAAACTTTAGCTAATATCTTCCATATGTATACCAATTTTAAAATGCATATCCCTTGGCAATCAATGAAAAACAAGTAACAAAAAAATTACTGGGTGGTCTCATTAGTCTTTTGTTATCACTCTTTGATGGTATTTAATTGTATTATCAATGACAGTTTGCATTATTAAGAATAAAACTTATTTTAAAGTAAACTATTCCAATCAGTTCAGATTTTTCACAAGTAACAAAAACATAAAATCTCATTCTTCTCCGTCAGACTAGAATAAAAATAGATTAAGATTATAGTATGTCTTACCCTGCAGTGATAAAGTTCCTAAGACAATTATTATTAAGTGTCATAGCATCGGCCGGGACGTGAACCCACAACCCGGGCAACTGCCTGCAAATGCAAGGCAGTTGCGCTGACTTCTCGACCACCAATGCAAGACAAGACAATTATTATTATAAACAAAATCTCCTTTTGGTCGACTGAAAGAAATTGCTATGCTCAAAGACAATTTGAGTACTTAAATACCATGTGATTTCTTGAGCAATTAATCATATGATTATTTATTTGATATAGGTTGTTGACACGAAGCCTTTTCTTCAGTTCTCAGCTATTATTCATTCCTGAGATTTATGTGGTTTAATCCAGTAGTACAGTAGAAGATTCTAGAAGTCAATATCCATGAGTCATGACTCACTTCTGTCACTTTTGATGCTCAAACTTCTGAGCAATAAAGCATTCAATTATTTGAAGATTTGCTATCTTAATATAAACTGAGCACTGATCATTTAAATATGTATGGAAGATAATGATCTAGACCAACTGATGAGTGTTGGCTGAGCATGAAATACATATATTGGAGATCTTTTTTTTCCACATGTGAGCTTGAAAATCTATGTTCAAATCCTCCCTATAATAACAGCTAAACCTCAATTGTATAAAGTATACTTGCATTCAAATATTATTTATTGAAAATTAAAAGAATTGTTAACAGCAATTGATGAAATCTTTTATTAATATTATATATTATTTTAAAATAAAGAGAAGTATATTAATATAAAATATTGAATAGTTTGTTGCTTAGGAAGTCTTACCACGAATGTGTTGAAAATGAGTCAAACTTTCTTTATCTCTTAATCCATTACTTTATTCCTACACTAAACTATGTGGGGAAAATATTTCAATTATTCAGAAATAATAAAAATAATAAATAAACTTATAAAAATTATTCATTAAAACAAAATTTGCGAACATCAAATTTGTACAATAATAACAGTAGTAAATTGTCCATAAAGTAGAGCCATTCTGTTCAAGCCATAATTATCAATGGATGCCAGAAGGTTTGTTCATAAAATCTTTATTTACTGCCTATTCATCCAATATCCCCAGATTAGTTTCTAACTTATTGCTTTCATCAGTGAGGAGCCTTGTTAAGATCTAGGTACAGTGCTCTCAAATCCAAGGTTCCTCACTAGTCTGGGATATTGGATGAGCAAGCACTAGAAAGGCATTTTATACACAAATCTTCTGGCATCCATTGTATAAGCATAGAAAATAGTGATCATCTGATATTTTGTTGGTTTAAAGCAATAATATTAAATGTTATTTCTTAAAAGATGCAAAACAATGTTTATAATTTATTAAGTTTTAAGTTGTTAGCAAGAACTAACTCCGATAAAATTTGCAAATAGGAATGCTAGTAAACCTAATTCAATCCTTAAAAATTTAATTTTCAAACATAAACATAAGAAAGTATGACTAAAGGCATCACTTTCCAACATCACAAAATGATATAATGGAATGGTTAACAGGATGTGATATTCAATACAAATTGTTTTGGCCAAATTTGTTTTTAATCCAGAGCAAATGATGAAATAGAAGAAATTACAATGATAACAATTGTTTATTAGTTAGCATAAAGATGGCAAAATCATATATCAATTATATATGATCAATGTTTGACAAATGATATTTTGACACGTTGAGATTAAATGAGATGCTTAAGTAATTGTAATATGATCAAAGTGCAAGAATGAAAAAATTATCAATGAGTAATTACAAAACTGTATTTTTATTATATCTTAATTAATTTATCACTTTAGAAAATTATATATAAAATTTCTTAACATTATTTGAAATTATAAATTGCTTTTAAACAGTCACTTTGAGAACAGCAACTGTTTTTTGAATTATATCAATCAAATTTTGCTTATCATTGCTAAAACTTAAATGATTTCTATAATAAATTGATAAAACTCCTGGGGTCAAAATCTCATTAGTATATAGTACTGTTTCATTCAAGACAAAAATATGAGATTAATGAATTCTGTATGTTTCTGTAGATAAGATAGTTGAGAGTCTATATAAATAAAATAAAAAAATCCAAAAGCAATTCAATAAATTAATGATGAATTGCCACATATTGCTATGCTTATGTATTTAGTTTTGCTACTAAGACCTATTAGATAGACATTGAAAAATGTAAAAAAAAAAATTATTTCATTAATAGATTAACAGTTTTTAATCAATGTTTCCAAAAAGTTATCAGATTTTTTTTTATAACTTCTGACAACATCATATAACATTGTTATTTAATTGTTATTAAAAATTCTTAAAATCAAAACAGTGCCATTAACTTTCACAAGAATTTACTATTTGGCACAAGTATTACGCTGCAAAGCAAAAGTTGTAATACAGTGGAACTACAAACAATGCTATATTTTGTTCCAAACTTTCTTGCATACAACGTATATAGCATATGATAGCTCATGTTCTGTTGACCAGCCTTGATTATAATACAACAAGTATAGTTAATTGTATTGTAATGATACAAGAGTACTTTTCAATATGCATATATATACACCCAATGTGTATGTGTATAATATGCATATATAAATTACAATCATAATATAAATAACATTTTAAAAAAAATAATAATGTTATTAATAAATTGAGAAAGCACATTTACATATATATTTACAGTATTATGTATATCAATCATTTCATCACAATTAAATACCTGTTCTGGATCTTTTTTTCCATTTTTTTTTAATTGTAACAAAACATAGCAGCAATCTCTTATTAGCAGATGCAGCTTCACCAGTTATGTTTTAAGACAACAATGGATTTGGAATCTATACAACCATACCCTAGTTTGGAATTGTATGATCCAGATTCTTGGCCAAATTCTTAATATAGATTTGAGGCTTTCTGACACAACACAAAACTATCATCAGAAACATTCTTATGATTAATATCATTTTAACTACAGATTCAAGGCTTTTTCCATTTTAACTAAAAAATTATCACTTATTTTAATTTCAATTTTAGCTGTTTCAGGCACAAGTGATATGGCATACATCTGCTTCTTTTAATAATTTTTCTGATCAATGACTCATTCTTTTGAAATATATAGCCAATTTTAGAATATGACTTCTTACTTTTACTTAGTAAATCAATATTTTTTTATCACATTTAATGAAACTACTTTGGACATTTTTTTTTTTTTTGGATTTATTTCTCACTGTTTTACAACAGATTTTATTAAAAATATGCCAATATGTGTAATTAGAGAGGATTTGAACCCAAACTTTCAAACTCCCTCCAGTCATCCACTCTATCTTATATGACCATGTACATATGAAAAAGAGAAATGATCTCCACTACACATATTTTGTGCTGAATCAGCACTCATCAGTTGGTCTGGAACAGCATCTTCTACACACATTATCTTTTTCACATGTATGTGACCATGTGTATCTATTGTATGAGAGTGGATGACTCAAGGGAGCTTAAAAGACTGGGTTCAAATCCCTCTAACTTATTTTTATTAGATCCATAATAAATATTGTAAAATAATTATTAATAATTTTAAGTAATTAAATTTAATTGTAGTCTTTCACCCCCCCCCCCAAAAAAAAAAAACTTGACCACATTTGTTATTAATCAAGTTGTCAAATTATGGAAGCAAAAATTGAGCATCTTTAATATTCACTTGACAAAAAAAATTGTCACTTGACAAAAGAAATTGTCATTGGTTAGTCTTAGTCTATGGTCTCCTTTACTATTCTTCATACATGAGAATAATTCTTCTCCTAAATAGATGCTTCCAAAAAAATATGGAATATTTGTTGCACAATTTTTTATTTGAAAATATTTATTTGAATAAATATATATTTTTGGAATACCAACTTCCTAGAATTTTTCATTGAGTCATTGAGAATAGACCATTGGAATACAAATATTTTTTCCACAATTAAAGAAAACGAATAGTTTTAAAATGCAAAAAAAAAAAAAAAGAATAATTTCTTCCTCTTTAAAAACTTTACATTTTTTTAACATTTTTTATTTTGGGCAGAGTTGAGAAATGATAAAACTTTGATACTATTATTTAATTGGACACTCATAAAATAATTGGAATATACTCTTTTAAATGATTTTGAAATATACAATTTGCATTTAAAGTTTGCCAGAGCATTAACTTAGTACTATTAACACAGATCTGTCTCCTGAAGTTCTACAGTTAAATCATTCAAATGCCCTGCATCCCTTTCAGAAGTGATACACTATATTTTTCCATTTTTATGAACGATTTTTCATCTTCTCTAAAAGAAAAAAAGAAAGCTTTTTAGAACCTTATAATAAAATAATCAGCAGAAGAATCTCTGTGTGATACCATAGCTCTTTGAATTCACTTTTTCCAAGTCTTTAAAAAAATTGTGCAAACTGGCTATGATTGAAACTATAGATTGAATGACGTTCATAATACTGATTACAGCATTGAATATGCTACTCATTTTCCATTACTTTTGACCATAGGATCTGCTGTAATGCACTGGAAATATTAGTTTTGGAATGTCTAGAAACATTTTCTTTTTCTTTACTAAAATCTTAATGCAAATCCTTTATTTTTATGCTGCCACACATACGGGTCTGTTCAGAGAAATCTGTTAATTTTTCAAATGCACCACATAGTGCCAATAAGAATAAATATACTATCTGTCCAATACCGATTACTCTGATATATTTACTCTAATTAAGATATTATTTGATATTTACCGACCAATTTAGTATGTGGGGCTAATTAAAAGAATATATCGATTTTGTTTACAAAATTGGCTAACATGAAATATATACACTACAGCTTTAAAACTATATATAGATTTTTTTTAAAATGGTATTAAAAAAATTAAACAAATTAAATATAAAATATTAACTGCTTTCACAGTAATTTGACATTTACCGACCAATTTGGTATGTGGGGGTATTACAAAAATATATCGATTTTGTTTACAAAATTGGCTAACATGAAATACATTACAGTTTTAAAAATATATATAGATTTTCAAAAAAATGTATTAAAAAAATTGAACAAATTAAATATAAAATATTAACAACTTTCACAGTCGAGTTTTAATGTTCTGCTAAAATTAAATTTTATCTTTTCTACAAAAAGTGACTTTATGAAAATTAATATCATAACCAATAATAATAATACAAATAAAAACTACTTATATTTAGCAGTTATAAAATACCAAATACTAATTTGCTACCAACATTAAAAAAACTTATTCATTGTGAGAATCAAGATATAAAGTTGTAGAAAAGGCAAGTCCACATTTTAATGGTGGGGGTGTGGACATAAAATAATCGTATTAAAATGATTATGAATCATTTTAAATTTTGTAAAAAAAAAACCAAAAATCATAGAAAGTCAATACAATAGCCTGAATAACCTTTGCTTCATAATTAATTCTGCCTTCCTGATCAATTTTGGATTTTTAATTATAGTAATCTTCGGAAACTTTTAATCCCCCCTCCCCTCCCCTTTCAACTCCCATCTTCATTAAACTTTAATGAAAATTAGCTGAATGTAACAAATAATTAAATAAATCATTTGTCCAAAAAAAAAAAAAAAAGGGGGGGAAGGGGGACGATAAATATTAGTAACAACAAAATCTACAAAAATGTAAAACAATTATTATTTTTCTAAGAACATACTAGCCTACAGCTAAATGCAGACAATCAATCAAAATAAGATTATTTTAAATATAAAAAGATTGTTTACTAATCTCCGCTCAACAGTAAATCAACATTTGAAATCTGCAAACAAATTAGGCAAAATCAAAAACCCATGAAAACAATTATTTAACTCATTTTTGTTTTCGACTAAAATTTTCATTAAAAATGATGGCTTAAAATATTATTAGGTGAAAATTCTACTCATATTTTTTTTTAATTAGATTTAACCCTCCTGCTGCTTTATAACAATATTTTTATTTAAATTTTTAAAATGTATGCCAAATTATATTTAGAATAAAGGATCAGATCATATTACAACTTGCACTCATAGAATTTATCATATTTCAGGCCCTAAGAGAGAGAAAAATTAAAACTTAGATACTTCACTTTTGTCAGATCTCATTGGTAAGTAATGATAATAATATTAAAAATAGTAAGGATAAAGAGATAAAACAGCTTTTTCCAATAATTTTTCATAGAGGAACAATGAAGGGAATTGACTGACCCAAGCTAATTTTCAGCAATGAAAGTTATTGAACTGCAGGAAATATTATTAGCAAGGTTTACACTTTCAGCTGAAATTAGGCTGAAATAAACATACTGGTGATATTTCCTCTAATAAATAAACTGTATTTCTTAAAACTTCATGACAGATATTGCTCAAAACACACATGTAAATGTTTTTCATATTGATATTTATTAAGTCTTAATGCAAAACTGAAGGTATTCTGATACAAAACAGAAAAAGATTTTTCCTTGATATGCTCCATTATTAAAATGTAAATTTCCAACCTGGAGTACGCCAATTCATTTCAGCCAAAATTTTAATTATTTTATTTAAAATATATTTATTGTACTTGTGGCATGTTAAACTTCACATGACTCTATCGTGTGATTACGGCTTATTCATTGCTGTTATAGCAGCACTTTTTTTCTTTTACAACAGCTATGCCACCTACTGCATGCTTTAGTAATTAATGATAGTGGTTAATAAATCCCTATCCAGGATTGTCCTATTCAATATTCCCAGAATAGCTTCAAGCTTATGGTTTTCATCAGTGATAAAAACTATAAACTAGCCTGGGGGTATTGGAAGGATAGTGCTGGATAGAGATTTATTAAGAACTATCATCTGGCATTTATTAATGACTGAAGCATACAGTAAGTGGTTTAGTTGTGATGAAAAAAAAGCAGGTTAAATTTATCAATATATATTTACATAAAATATTTTCAATTTAAAAATTCAAAATTTTTAAATACATTAAAAATAGAAAAAAAGCATTCTAAATAATACTTATGTTTATATAAATGCTCTCATTTTTATTAAGTTATTTATTTTTCATGCTATTTTTCTTTCTTTGTATCTTTTGATGTAATGGTAGCAAAATCATGTATAATGAATGACCAAGGAAACTTTAAATTTTTCCAGTAATCAATCCATAACTAATCTAGCTGCCCTATTTATATTATTCAATATATGGCTATCTACCTATTATTATCTAGAAAATAATGTTCTGGAGATAGTCTAGTGACTTTTGATAGCATTACAAATTCCTTGTAAAATGTAATAGTTTTTTTTTTTTTTTAAGTGTCATAGCATTGGCCGGGACGCGAACCCGCAACCCAGGCAACTGCCTGCTAGTGCAAGGCAGTCGCGCTGACCTCTCGACCACCAATGCAAGACTAAAATGTAATAGTTAGTACTTAAATCCAGCAATAAATTATATAATTTATGTTTATTATTTTATTTAGAATAACCAATATTTAATACTCTATCAAATTTCTGGCAGCAAAAATAATGAACACTTTACATCAAATTCAAAAATATTAAAAAATTGCAATATAAGAGACTAAAGCAGGGTTGAGAAACTTTTTTACTATGGAAGGCAACATTCAACTTTGGCAGTAGTGAAAAGGCCACACAAATTTTCTGAATTTGTTTTGCATTAATACTCATAGTAAACTAAAATAAATACTAAGTAGCAGGTTAATAAATGATAACTTTTCAAACCTCTATTTAAATGATCATTTGTTATATTTTTATGGATTTATTGTATAATAAATAAAAGTACAATATTGCTCCATGAATTGCACATAAATACATGAAAAATTTAGGTAATTGGTAACAATTGTTTTATTTTAGATTTATAAAATAATGTAAGTTAATGAGACTTTTGTATTTGTATCTTCCTTGCAAGTAATTGAATATTTAGTTCTAGCTTCATAACTCGTAGCTTAAGTTGATCTAAATAAGCATCAGTTTTCTGTGACCCTAAATGGTTTTTAATTTGGGTCATATATGAAAATGTTGATTCATAACAATACGTACTTCCAAAGCAGGAAAGCAAATGGGGTGCATGTTGACATAAGCATGTGTATTGAACTGCATTTTTCCATATTTTAATAGACATTTTTTGCTATCAAAAAGAAATTTCATAATATTATCTTCTCCCAACTCAATTCCATTTGCAGTTCTGTAAGTGTTTTTGAGATATCAATCAGGTATGGTTCAAAAGCTAATTTCATTGCAAAAGTATTCTCTTCAAAATCAGAAAATCTTTCCACATATTCTTCACTTAAGGAATCCAAGACAGCTATATGATCATCAAAGATTTCAGATTCATATTTGTTTGTTTAAGATTTTTGATAATTGTGAGAAGTGTTCTTCAGATACATCCGAGCGAGCTACAAAGTTTTGAAAAATGTCAACTTTTTTCAAAACGCCTGAATTTTTTTGCCACATATACATATATGTTTAGTTTTATCTTGCAGGGAAATATTTAAATCATTTTGCTTTGCCACAATATCATACAAAAATGCAGAGTTTCTACAAAATTCTTTATATCATAATTCACATGATTTTTATTGTTCCTCATAAAATGTTAAAATTTGTTCTTGTAAAGTTAAAACTTTAGTCAAAATTTGTTCCCTTGATAACCAGCAAACTTTGCAATAATAGGATAGATCAACACTATATGCTTCATCATCTAACATAAGCATGTTTCAGAATTCACGATGACATACTGCATTCACTCAAATAAAGTTAACATTTGCAAAAACTTAATTCATAGTATCATGTAAAATAATTGATTTAACATAAGGATTTTGCTGCTGCCATATACAATGAAATAATATTAACTTTTCCAAATTTGAATTTCCTTTTTTTAAGAAAAGAAATGAATCTTTCTTGCTTGTCTCTCATGGAAGGTGCTCCGTCAGTGCATATACTGACCAGATTATTAAAATTTAATTCGAATTGATGACATATTTCTTTAAAATTGTTAATAATGTCAATTCCATGAGTTCTTCCAGTAAGTATACTCAATGCGAGTAGTTTTTTGTAACAATAAAAGTCTTTAATTATCACACAAATAAAATATAATACTTAAGCTGAGTCCGTTTTATCAGTGCTTTCATCTAAAGCTATTGAAAAATATACATCTTTATTTCCAGTTATTGTGTGTAGTTGTTCTGTCACATTTTGAGTTAATTCATGCTATCAGTTACAGTTCTTGTTGAAAGGGATAATTCTTTGTATTTATCAACTTTTACTGAATCTAATGAGAAAACTGCTTTAATGATACATTCTTTTATTATTTCTGTATCACTTAATGGTTTGCCTTTTTTTCCAAGTATATGTGCTATTTTGCATGTAACATCAACTGCATTCTTTATAAAAGCACTAAAACTTGCCTGTTGATGCAGGTTTTATTTTTTCAATTTTTGCAGTCCAGTATGATGAGCTTCCCCTTCTAATTTGGCATATTTGTTTTCTTTGTGAGTTAAATACTGTTGATTTGCATTGGATTTTTTTAAGCTTATCAATTCTGTATTACACAACAAACACACCATTTTATCTTTCATAGAAATAAAGAAATAATCTAGCTCCCAGTGAACATTAAATGTTCTTTTTCTTCATTCAACTTTCTGTTTCTAGACATGGTGGGTGATAACTTAACCTCATAGCAATACATACGTAATGCTATTCCACAAGCAAAGACTGGATTTGAAATACAGCCAAAGTTGATACCATAGGTTGATGGCACCATATGTACTTAATAATAAATCGATTTTGCAATGATTTTAAATTACAGGTAAGGCCACTTAAGCCTTAGGGTTTCAGGTTCCCTGCCCTGGATTAAGATCATCAAAAAACTTCCATGAAAATATCACTATGCATCCTTAAAATAATATGTTTAAGAAATTGTAATCCAATATAATTTTTTTCTCAATGCATGTAGATGATGGGCTACTATAATCTCAGTATCATTCAAATCAACTATATGTACAAAAATAAAATGATAAAAAATTAAGGCAGATGTCACATGACCTAATTTTAATAAAGCTCGTATTTACAAATGTTATTTTATTTTTTGCTATTAAGGTTTTGGCGATTTTATATTACTAAAGCTATTAATATATGGTGTATCTGAACTTAGTTCAGTTCCATATGGCTATTTGAGTTAAATAGCTGGATTTTTAGACATATGAATGTCTGAAAATTTCAGATTTTCTTCTCAATAGTTATACATTAGATAAAGTGCTGGGGCTTGTCCTAGTATTTTTAATTTAATGAATATCCTGGCACCTCACTGACGACACCAGAAGCAGAAAACGGTCTGGGGTTGAGGATATTCTCAAAGCTTGTTAAGAGCTTATTTTGCGAGGTCTATATATAACTAGATGTGCAAATGCTATTTTATCAGAAATTATCAAAAAAAATAATTTAAATATGAAATATAAAAGTGACTTGCTATTAATAACATTTATGTACAAGCATGTATCTTTTGACAAGACTTCATTACTTATACTTTCTTTTATGCAATGATTATTCAAAAAAATATTGATAACTAAGTATGTGATTTTTAATAATATGCTGGATTATCAACACAATACATATGAAATGCATTTAGATATACATAAATATTCCACTGAATAAAATTATTTTTGCATTTTTGCTGTTAGTTATATATATATATATTAAAAAATAATAATAATAAAAGTCAAATATACTACTTTTTAATAACTTAAGAATATTAAAGTCAAAATATTACTTTTTAATAGCTTCTTTAATTTTTTGATTTTAATTATACACTGAAAGATGTTGCATATGCAATTCATTTAAATAAGATTTATTATTAAATATATAAATATATTAACGATTTAAAAACTAATCTAAAACCAGTGTTAAAAGGGGTAGTTGCAGAAATAATTTAAAAATTAATTAGGAAATTAGTTCAATTATTTGTGATTTTTAAAAGACATTATTACCAAGATTTAAAAAAAATGTTTACAATTAAGTGATGTTGTTAATTGATTAAACATTGTATTAATGTTTAATGAATTAACAAAATATCATGTGATCTCACCTAACTTTTGAAATTTTTTTTTTTTTTTTTGAAAATTGATAAAAATTAAATTTTAAATAATTTACTACAAATACTCATTTTACACTCTGCTTTTTAATGATCCAGGGCTAATTAAAGTTTATGATGTAAGTGTGAAATTGAAATGCTAAAATAAGTAGTTAAGAGGTCATTACCAATAATCAAGCATTATCACTTTGTTATAGTGTTCTTTGTTGTATAGTCAACCAGATCTGCACTGGAACAGAAAATTTAAAAAATAGTGCATATACATTCAGCAATCAGCTTTGCACAAAAAAAAAAAAAACAACACTTTTTTTCACCCTTACTCAATAATTCCACTGTTCCAATGATTTAATTTATTAGAAACGAAAAAGAAATTTAACTCAATATTGCTGTGAAGAACTGTATTAAAAAGTTTTCAGAAAAATAGCTTCTATTTTTTTTTTATGTTGAGATTGAGATCAAATAAATACATTCAATATTCAGCTTCTTACTAATTAAAACATATAAAAATTATCTTAAATTCAATAAAAATAAAATATGCTACACTACATAGAATGAATTCAATTCACATAAATAAAATGCTTATGCCTATTTAACATTAAAATAATTTTTTTCTGGCTTTTACTTTAATAAAATCTCTATTTTATCTAGTTCTGAAGAGTATGTCATATCATCTTCAACAAAGACAATGTCTAACAATTTAATTCATTCCTGAATTACAGATAAACATAAGTACTTTTTAATCAGTTTGATTTTCAAATACTTTAATTTACAATGATTTATTTAAAAAAAAGTTTTTTGTAAGATTATGTTATTACAGTTTGTGTGATTAGTAATTGTAATTTATAACATTTTTTTTTTCTGTTATATGAATCACATATAAAATATAAAAAAAAAAATAATAATACTATGGTTATACCAAGTTAATTGATATCATAATCCTCAGTTAATTTAAATGATGTGGCAATTTTGAAATGAAATAAATAATCCCAATTTAATCCTTCATGATGTAGTGTTTACAGATCATTCCCTTTTCGTCAACAAAAATCAAAGTCATATATCACATGACTCAATTTTTAAGCTTGTAAATAAACAATAAAGAGCTCTGCTAATTTGCTCTAACAAGCTTTATTGATAAATGCCAGCTAAAGAAAGCATTTAAAAATCTCTATCTTGAAGCCACTCCCTAACCTCAGACCAATGGTTCCAATGCTATGGCACTCCTCAGTGAGGCACTAGGGTAGATTCTGACACTAGATCTAGTGTCATTCCCTTTTTGTTTCATGATTTCATAATATTCACTCAAAAGGTAAAATCTCTATGAATACTGCTTATCACAGTTTAATTTAAATTAGAGTAGTTGTAAAAAGCCTAATAATGTATTTATACAGTTTTAAGAAAAAAATTGTCTGATTTTAAAATTTACTATAATCATTAATTTTTAATATTATAATTACAGTGACTAATCTGATCAATTTTTCTGATGGTATTTTTCATCTAATGAGTTTTACTATAATATTTTATTTTATCTATATGTATACACCCAAGTAGAAATTTTATAAATTTTTATAGAGAAAATAAATTCATTTTCATATGTATGAATATCTACAAATTCAAAACTGTAAGTGATCATTCAATACTGAAGCATATATAACTTTATATGTTCAGACACACAAACTATTAAATTTAGTATTGGCAAAGTTTCATTACTTCATGACAATGAAAACTGCTTACAAGATTTATAATCTGCCTCCTATAATATATTTGTTTACTTACATCTACTTAAATATGTCTGTGCATGCATATATATTATTCTTGCTCAGAGAAATTTCTAAAGAATAAAACAGTAATGATACATAATTATTCTAAGTTTTTAATTTTATATACAAGTAATCTAAACTTAATATTTAAAATATACAAATGTTTTACTTTAAAAAAATGAACTACTACATTTGCATAATAAATGCAAATAAGCAATCATCAATCAAAATCATAACTCATATTTGAAAACAGAGATTTTTTAATTTTTGATCTCAACACACAATTTAAACATTATGCATACGGAATGATCTCACATGAATATTATTAACCTTCATGTCAAGAAACTCAGTGAAACCATTAATTACAGAGAATATGCATGAAAATATAACTTACAATTTTTTAAATGTAAGAAATCAAAAATTACATCAAGCTGTTAAAAGAAACAGGATGTTAATGGAAACAAAATGGGATGCGTCTATCAAATGTCTAATGGACATATTTGACTGCACTGGGATTTCATTTGCAATGAATCATGCATTAAAAAATTAACAGAAAAAAAAAATTAAGAAGAAAGCTAAATTAATTCAGACAGTTCTGTAAAGATATTTAACTTTATAAAAAATAAGTTGTTTTTTTTTTTTTTTTATAAATTATGTTAAGTAAAAGACAATTTAAAAAGTAGGATTAAATGACTATCATTTCTCATGGCAATAGATACAAAAAATCTGCAAATACAAAAATGAGACTTTTTTTTTTTTCTTTTAAAAACAAAAAAGTTTTTATATATATATTTATAATGCATTGAATTGAACCAAATGATATTTTGACAATATTACGAATCCAGAATTAGATGGTTCAACATCATATAAATTTCTATCATTATATTCCTAGCAATAAATCAGCTCACCTTATTAGTGATCTGATCTTCATCCTTTTAATCTCTCCAAGATATCTAGTCTTTATTTAATAAGTACATTTACTATCTTTAAATATATTTCCATTTTTGTTTGCTTTCATATATATATATATGTGTGTGTGATGTGAAAGGGCTCATGGTACAATAGCACCATATTTGTATCTCATCATGCCTATGATATAAGTTCAAATCTAGGCTTAATAAATTAGAAAATTTTTCAATTTCTTTCCAATAGCACCACCATAGTCAACTAGGACAAATATCCAATATTGATTATTATATGGGCATCCAGTTTTTCAAAACTAGAGACTAAAGCAAGAATGAAAAAATGCTCAAACTCTTGCTAATTACTATTACTACATTTTCCTTCACTATTCCACTATCAGGGGTTGTTGAAGAGGTGTTTATCATTCAGTAAGCTATTGATGGTTATTTTATCTTTTATCTTATATATATAAATCTTTAATACCAGAGATTCTGTGAAGATTCAAAATTTTAAAATAAACCCAATTTTATGGAATTATTATAGCATCTGTAAATTTCATAACAGTGAATAAATAATTATTTATTTAACCCTTTGCCGTACTGTGTTTCATATCCTAAAAGTCAAATACGAAAAAAATTTGAAAAAAGGATTTAATAGTAATCTACCAAAAAAATTTTTTGGTAGATTGTAAGAACCTCCTGTATTTTGTCTTGTGTTTTTAATCAAGTCTTACAATAGTTTGTCCATTCTAGCACTTTGGACTACATAGATTGGAGGCACTTCTCCATTTACAATTGTATTTTATGTTTCAACCATTTGATTGATATAGGGGCTAGAAATTGCATTCATTTAATATTGGGTATCAACTTGTCTGGCACATAATTTACCATAAGTAAAATTATAATCTCACTTCTCCAATAATGATGGTTATCCTTTTTTAAATTCTCTTTTATTAAAAATATACTTGTGTGTATACATAAATAAATAGTTGAAACCAGTAATAAAAAAACTGAATTTTTATTATGACTTTTCACCAATTTCTTCAATATATAACATTCCAAAGAATTGATTTACACTTGAAGAAGAATGGAGAATACCATTATTTGAAACGGTGTGTAATTATTAACATGTATTGTCTATTAGTGTGTTATTACTAACAAATTGTTTGTATTTGAAAAGTGTAAATAAAATTTAAATTTTTCTATACATTCAACATTAACTGATAGATGATGGAAATAGTCCAACATATTATCACATTTAATTTTAATAACATTCAACTTTTGAAACATTACTTTATTAAAAAATTTTAATGCAATAATCAAAGTGAGATTTAAAATTTTGTGTGACAAGAAATTTTCAAAAAAGTATAGTTAAGAAAAAGATGTAAAATACTTAAAATCTTTTTATTATGTAATTGGAAATAAAATCATTCATAATATAAAGACTATGTATATATAAGGCATACATAAAAGTTGTTAAGAACAGAGTTCAGTTTTTTCCCTCATGCCCTGCTCACAATGTATCTCTTATGCCAATGTAATGTTAGGAACTGATGGGGGGGGGTAAAATGAGAAGTAATTAACTCTTTTAAGAGTCCAATAAAATAACTGGCAAAATGTGTTAACATTTCAGAACAAAAGTGATAAAGTCACACTAAATTTAGACATGTGAATCAATAAAATCTAATTCACTTATATAAAAAGTTATTTAAATTTAGAAATACAAGATGAATAATGCTAATGAGTAAACATGGTGAAAATATAAAACATGAAAGAAATGTTACAAAGGTGTAAAGATTTTGTTTAACTTATAATTAATGATTATTATAATAATATTCTTTGGAGTTCATTTAAGTAAACATAACTAGAAAAAAACATTAAAATTCCTACTTAGTGATAAAGATGTTAAACTACATTTGTTTGTCTTTTTTTTAAATATATGTTTTTCTTTTCTAAAAATTATAAATCATAAAACTATTATTAATGCATTATTCTTTATTTCACTAAAAAAATTCTCAATATTTTCTTGAATAAAATTTCTGTGCATATCTCTACATAATAGTAATGGTCAACTATGATGCATGCACTAAACATGATGCATTGTGGGATTAAATGTGGTGGACTGAAACTGATTATAAAAATAAATAGTTTAGATATTTTTAAAATAACATTATAATAAAAAATATTATCTATTAATACTCAGAAGAAAAAAAAAAACAGATATTCAAATTCAGAGGAACAAGCTAAAAAAAAATATATGATTCCGTGTTCACTCTATAAGCACACAGTTTGACATTTGTCTAATCTTTGATATAACTAATTCAGAGTAAGTATGGAAATGTTTTAACTTTAATTTTGTAATTATATATTCTTTTATTTTTTTTTTACAAAATTGATCAAAACAAAAACAAATTGATTCAAATTTGAAAAATGTTCTGTTTTAATTTACAAATTTAATTCTAAACATTAAAAGCTTGGTGAAAACAAACAGACTCAGACATCTCACTAAAGCAGGTAATACATTATTTAAAAAAAGCTAAATATTATTTATAACATACAATATTTTATACAAAAATTGAAGAAATGTATGGCGCGTGTAAACTCATGTGTGAAAAAATTGCTGCATTACTGCAAAACAGTGGCCAATCTTATATATATTGGTAAACATTATATATATGTTTACATAATTATAGATGGATCATATAATCAAATAAATATACACATATTTATAATAATTTTAGCAAGCCTATAAATAAATTGTAGCTCACTGAATATACAATACTGATAATATATATATATATAATCAAATCTTTACAATGTTATTATAATAAATAATTCACAAATCAGATTCCCAAAAAATAAATGCACTTGAAAATAACATGCCTTTCTTTATAACAATGTCAATCTATTTGTCATTATTTATCTGATAAATAGATTGGCATTGCTATAAGAAAGAGACATTATTTTCAAATTCATTTAGATCACTCTTTTGAAATTTGATTTGTAAATTATCATACTAACATTTTTGAACTTGGTCAATTTAGGCACACATTTATATATTTTTATTATCCCATCTTTCACCTTATTTCTTATCATAATGCAACTATCTATCAGCATAGAAATCTGATCAATCTCATTATTGATGCAATTTGAAATACACACTTTACTTGTAAGACATATATACCACATGTCATAATTTAACTTCATACATATTTTTATATTTATTCTTAAACTTCATATTTTTTTAGATATATTTCAAATTTCTATTCTGCTACACATTGCTGAAACATATGATCAAAGATGTGAAAAAGATAAATGATTCACAAGATGTGCATTTCATAATGGACCAGTACTCATTAGTTGGCCCATATTACAATCTCTTACACATCTCCATCATTTCTTCAGTATTTACCACTATCAAACTTAGTTACTTTGTGAATACTCACATATTTATACATGTATAACAATTATTATGTCATTTATATATAATTAACAATACATATTATTTGAATTATCACCTTTAATGGAAAAAAATAACCATAGATAGTTTTCCTATTAAAAATATTATTATCATACATAAATTGTGTAATAGACATGCTACATAGGTAATATGATTTAAATGAATTTATATACAAGAAGATCGATAATTAAATGCACACAGACGAGAATAATTACAATACTGTAAAAATGTCTTGTGGTCAAAATATTACATTTATGTGATTTAAAATAATGACAAATTAATATGAGAATGATCAATATGATTTACTAAAAGCAGAGTGATTAACGTATACAAATATATATATAGTCAATAAATATAACATCAATAAATGCCTGCATAAGCCCAAGTATCTAATTTTACAGCATTTCATATATTATTGCAAAAAGTTACATACATAAATACAGGTATGGATGAAATAACAGAAATGTAATAGTATACAGAAATAGAAGTACAATATAACTTTATTTTTCCAATAACAGAATCCTAAACAACTTTCAAACAGTATACTGAAAAAGCAAAAATTTATCCAATAGAGAAATAGTAAAAAAAAGGCAGTACTTGCCAAACTTTCCAATAGCTGGGTAGTAAAAAATTTGGATAGTTTTCCATTCTTGTTTTATTAACTAGCTAAAGATAGCTAAATATTCATTTTCCAACCAACATTAGACAGTTAATTGGAATAGCTGTTAGCCAACTGCCTTAAAAAAGCTAAACTTTGTCACAAAAAATGTCCAAATTTACTCAGGTCAGATTCCAATTGAGATTATAGGTATGACCGACGGAAGCAATGGTAATTTCAGAAGTTTAAGAAAAAATGTAAGACATGAATTTAAAACAATTCTAATGGTTGATGTTTGAAATCCTAAAAACAGTATCCAAATTTCCCAATGACAGTCTCCTAATGATGACTAAATTCACTAAAGATTGGACGATAAATTTAAAAGTACAATCAGGCATTTGCTTAGTGAAACAGATTGCAACAAAAACAATAACGAGCTAAACAAACTATCATAAAAATCAATATACACCTCAGCATTTCATTTGAAACAGATTATTTGGGACAGAATTTCCATTTTAAAGTCATTGTTTATGATGAATATGCCATGACATTTAAGGGGTGGCATCACAATCATAAGAATGGATTAGACTAACCATTGGATATTTACTCTTTTTTCCTAAACACTCTACAATAATGTATGTCTGTTAATCACTTCAAAAATCCATCAATCAGAATGCCTTTTCCTGAATGTAGAATTTTAATTAGATACATCTCATCTATTACAATATTTTTAAAGAATACATCCATTCCAGAAATTAAAATTGTTTCCAAAAATAATAAAATCATCTAAGATGTTAATATTCTAATTCATAAAGATTAATTAGTAAAATCATGGTTTGAAGAATGTATGATGTTACACACCTCCTATGGATTGCCTAAATAATGATTCAGCAACTCTATGAAACTTTCTTGAATAATGAGTGAGAGATAGGCATTTTTAAAAGGCTTTCTCCAAAAAAAATAAATGAATTAGCATTTTTTAAATGTTATTGAAATATCATATGAGTCCATACTATGTGTGATGAATATGAAAACTTTTGATAAAACTGGAATATAATATTTATTAATTAAAATATTTCCAGCATTCCAGATATTTTATCCAAATTATATACTGTATATAAATTAATTATCCAAAAAAAATTTTAAGATTAGAGACAATTAAATCTCAAACACTAATCTTACCAACTTTTGACATCACATTAAAGTAACCAATATAAGCTCTCTAGTATGATCATTTCATGGCTTATGATACTAATCTTCACATAGCTGTGAAAGTTTATCAAATTCAAGATCATATATATTTCAAAGCTTGAAATAAGCATGAACACAGTTTAATGTAATCACATATTCAAAATTTGTAATTGTTATTTTAAGACAGAATTGAAATCAACTAAAAGGTATAAAATTTTAAATAATAATTATTTAATAATAATTAATTCATTATATTATAAATCAAATGTGCTCAATGTTAAAACTGAAAATAATGCATTAATTAATTAGCTAAACAAAGTTTAAAATTGCAGTAATTTAAATCAATACTAAACTTAACAAACACACATTGAAATAATCATAAATAAGTTCTTTGGCATTTCAGTTTATATATGGCAAATGGCTTTGAGCATCATTCTTCAGCGACAATATTATAATTTGTAGTTGATTTCAACTCTGTCTCAAAATAATTTGCTGCAATATACCATTATGTTACATTGTATTAATAATTATTTCATGCTTTGAAATCTGTGCAGTTTTTTAAAATATTATGTTTGTAAATTGTATTGTGTGGCAAACATTATTATGTTCACAGAGAGTTTGAATATTGGTGCTATAAGACATGAAATGATCATAATGGAGAGATTAGAATGATTATTTTAATGAGCAGTCAAGATATAAATTTAATACTAACGATTAAATTTTAAACTTTAGTAAACTAATTTATGTATTATTTCTAGTAAAGCTTTGAGCATGTTTGTTTTATAATATACATATATGGGCACAAATATACACATACATATAAAATGGTCAACTAACTCTCTGTTTCTAATTAATGAACTTGAAAAATATATATTTTTTGTACTACAAAACAGAATATTTCATAGTAAACTAAACAGTTAGTTACTCAAGAGAAAGAAAATAATTTGCTCTATTATTAAATTTTCACACTACACTTACGTGTGAAAAAGTTTCTTATAGACAATGATTTCCCAAGAGGGAGAAAAAATAAATTATATTACTAAATTTTATACATGCAGTCTATCATACCTCAAAAAGCAATTTTTCTAAATAAACAATACATTCAGCAAATTAAAATTGCATTTAAAAAATATATATTTAAGACTTTATAAAGACTAATATATTCTCTTATATTAAAAATGTTTAAATATAATCAATCTCAAATAAAACAGCTTAATCTGAAATATTTCTATTATTGTTTCTAAGATTATTATAGACATATGGCCAATTTAAAAAAAAAAATATTTCTTATTAAAGAAATAAAATTAAATCTGGAATTAATTGCTATATACGTTATGCAATCAATAATTTTAAATAGATAAAATAATCATTTAAATAAAAGTAAAAAAAAAAACTTTTATAATCACATGCTTAATAAAGTTTTATATACTATATACGTTTTTAAAAAGGAGAATTATATTACACAATCAATAAATAAATATTTTTTAAAAAAATTTTCCAATCTCCTAAAATATCATCATTATTTATTTTTTAAAAAAGCAATTTTAAACTATCAGTGCACTTTTCCTAGTTGAGCAAAAGGTCAATAAGTAAAGGTAATAAAGGACTCTGCACTTTGTAGTAGTATGGCACCTTCTTCATACCTGGTGGAGGACATTATATTTTCTGTTATTACACATCAATAATCATCTAACCAAAACAAATTAATTGTGATCTTTACAGTCTAGCTAACTCAATACTCATTTACCCAACAATTCTGGATAGTGGATTGAAATAAATATCTTGGCCTACTTGTTATATAAAAAAATGTGCAAGATTCAACCAGCCTGGATTCAAATTAGGTTATGATCAGACTTGTAAATGCATTTAGTATGATGCAATAATCTTCTTCAAATGTTAAAGGATGTTTTATAAATGGGACACAGTAACAAATTCTTTTAATTAATTTTTTTATTAAGCTAAACTCATATTGTTTTAAAAAAAAAAAAAAAAAACATTAGTGAAAGATTCCTCTAATAAATAAGCCAATATGTATTATATAAAGATACATACATAAACAATAAAGATAAAAACATTAAATTAGCTGATTATATGTTTAAAACCCATAAGTATTTGAAGACTATATGACCAAAATATTTTTGGTGGTCATACTAGAGGATTAAATCCATTAATAACATCTGAAAAAATTGCTGAAAAGAATAAAACTAACCAACATTAATATGGATCTAATAATCATAACAACAATATATTTGTCTATAGGAAGCAAGGAGCAAAAAAAGGGGGGCTTGCTAACAGCCTTTAATCTGTAAGAGCTTTTCATTTGTGAGCACAACCTTAAATTATTCTATTTCAACACTAAATCACTCAAAACATAGTATTAACTTTTCAAAACTTTTAGGCAAAAAAAAGCCTATTGTTCTGCAATTGTAGTTATGAGTGACAAAATCAAGATTGTCAGAAATGATTGTTCATCCTTCACTAAACTTTATATCAATATCAACCTTCATAGAATATTCACCATTAGTTGTATCTCCACAAGCTTTTTTAAATATTTTATTTTATAGACAATCATTTGTAATGGTAATTGCTCATATCTCTTTATTACATTATGAATCTAATGTGAATATGCTCAATATATAGAAAAACAAATTTTGTATTAAGAGGAGAACTGCATTTTTTAAAGATATTTTCATTTATGATGCTTTGTACATTAGAATAAGTTTGGCATTAAGTTTTCACTTATGGAATAGGCTACTCTTTACAAAAAATGTATTACTATCATTGTATTCTCTCAGCTTTTCACATGCAAAAAACTTAATGAATAATCATTTACCACACCTGTATATATTGCTTTTATGGAAATGATACAAAAGAGTGATATATAAAATTGTATGTATTACATTATATATAAATTGCAAACAGGTTAAGTATTAATTTATTTCAACAACAAAAAAATATAATTTAATGACCTTTATTTTAGAAACCTGTCTGGAGTAATCAACATTTGTCTGTATATCATCAAAACACTAATTTTAAACATGTTTTCATAGATTTTTTATGACAGTAAAGTATAACTCATACTGTGAATTGAACAAATACTTGTAAAATAAATATTAAGTAAATGTTTGAGATTCATATTTAAAATACTATAAAATTTAGTGGATTAACTTGTAAATTAACTGACAATTCATGTAATTCTTTTTTTTTTTTTTTGTCAATTTTCATTGAACTTGAATAATTCAAAATTTTGATTTCAAATTCAAAATTTTGATTTCAAATTCAAAAACATGCTAATTAGAATCAATATATTATACATATATACACACCTTTGTGTAACACATTAAGCTATTTAAGCACATATAATGCTTATAACATAAATAGGCTGCAGTTAATTATAAAATATCACAAGAATTCTTTTTTTTAAGTTTGTTTTTTATACTATCAAATTATCTTCTTTTAACTTGTTTAATCTAAGATATACAAACAGGATTTAAAACTTTAAGACTTTGAAATTATGAATTACAAACTTGGATAGCATCAATGTATAGAAAGATTTCATTTTAAGTTCTAAAAGTCTCTCTTCTCTCAAAATAATATCAAATAAGAAGAAAATGGTCGCAGAAACCTGCAAGTATTAGTAATACTACTATCTGATGTCCATAAAATATACTTCAAATAGATAAAACAGGTGAAATTATAGTTAATAATTATGACACAATATATAAAATTTTAACATTTATTAAGTAAAACAGAATGACATTTTAACAGATGATGAAAAAAGAGTATTAATAAATATCTTTGAAGACAACACAAACATGAATTTTAAAAATAATACTTTTCTTATTCATAGCAATTTGGATTATTTCTAATCAGAATAAGAAAATAGTAAATAGTTAAACTGTCAAATGATCTGAATTCTGTAAAATTTTAAAAGCAATGTTTCTACTTTATTAAAAATATTAAAATTTATTCAGAAGGCCATAATTCCAAAAAAGGTCCAGAGAAGTGATCGGAATAGCTCTAACATATATTGCCCATTGAATACTCAGACTTAACAATAAATGGCTATGGGGTAGAATAAAAAATGAACTATTGCTCCTAGAAACGTATGTTAAATGTAAACAGAGAAAATTGTATGTTTTGTTAGTATATTTTTCATCCTAGGTAAAGAATAAAAGACATTAAAACTGAGAATTAAAGTGAGATCACTAAAAATATATTACTATCCTAATATCAGATCTATATAACTGTATAAGAAATTGGTTTTGGTTTGAGTTTAAGATTTTAAAAATTCTTTTTTTTAATTTCAGGCTATTAGTTTGTATAAAAGTTAAAGGTGTCTGCAAGCAAATAGATCCATTAGGTCCGAAACTCCTCCTAAAGAACATAAAACAGGAACTAGTCTGAAGATCTGGACATAATAATATCGCTATCTTATGTCCATAACAAATAGTTTTAGAGTACAAAGTGAACTCCTGCTCCCAAAGTGTATATTAAATATAGGCAGAAGAATCCAAGTGATCTGCTGGTATAAATTTGGTATTCAACTATTCAGTCTATTCTTAATAAATGAATTTTTTTTTACAATTAAAAATCAACTATCTGTCAATTTACAAAAAATTATTTATAAAATGCATAATTATTTTAAAAAATTAAAACTTTTTACTTGCACTTTCAAGATTTTCATATTACAGTAAAAAATCTGTGATCCAGAAGAAATTAATATTGAGACTATATTTTACTGTTATCTTAAAAAAGATAAAATTTGTTTTATACAATATCCAAAATCAAAAAAAAGTAAAGCATTAGTATTTGAGAAATATTTATTCTAAAAAACTATGTGCTATAAAAATCACAATTAAAAAAAAAAGTTAGTAGTTAGCACTGAACTTGAAACTTTCAAGATCACTTGACATTAAATTACAGGTGATTCTCTACTTTAGTTCAATTCGCTATTTTGTACACATTTTGTACTTTCTATTTATATATATATGATAAAACATATTTATTTTCAAGTAATGATTTTCCCTTTCTCATGGACTTTTAGTCACTAGTTCCATAAGCATATGTATTTTATTCTTTTGTTTTAATTTTTTAATTATGGTCATCTAATTGTAAAAGTAATTTTAATATATTTTTCCATAACAGTCTTGAGCAGGGACATTTTCAGTTAGCGCATGTGATAATAAGTTGCGTCATGTCAGTTTGTTAGAATGTGTTTTATCACTTTATATAAATTGGTTTTGGTGCAAAAATTCACCCTTATTAATTCATAAGCAGGCATGAAAAATGAAAAAACAGCAGTGTTCATACAGACAAAAAGGAAATAAAGGTCTCATAAACTCCATACAATCGAGACGAAGATGGCAAATCTTTTGCTTCAATTGATCATTTATACAATTTAAGCCGATCAACAATATGTTCAATTGTGAAAAACAAGAACAAAATTAAGGAATATTTCCAAATTCATACATTGTCAAGTTAATCTTCATTATGCTTTTAAACTTCTAATATTATTTGTCTAGAACATATGAATATGATTGTGTCGCACCAGTCTATATACTATATTTAGTCTCACTTTTTTCTCAATTAAAGTTTTAAAAATTTAGATAAAAAATATTTTCAAAGCATGAAAATTTATTATATATTAAGAATTCTTGGAACCTTTTTTTAAAAATAGAAACATAATACTTAGTAGAAATATATACATACATATATATTCAAAACCCTCTTTGATGTTTTTTTTACATTGCTCTAATTTCATACATTTCAACGTTCACACACATTTCAAAAACCAATTAGATACGAAAGTAGAGGGCTGCCTGTATATTGCAAAAAAAAAAAGGAAACTATTTTTGAATTGTGCTTATTAAAATCAAATATAATCTTGGCAATAGATTCAGTCTTACATTTACATATGGAGGTTAATTATATAATAATTACAATCCTGCGACAATTTCATAATCCAATGTTTTGATCAATAACAGCACTATATTCTGTATTATAAAGGACATCTTACAACCTGATTTTCCATTTGTTAAATTAAAACATATCTTCACTAATATTACTGACTTAAAGATGTTTGCTAAAATCAACAATCCATCAAAAAATATAAAGCAGAAAGGCTTTGCATACAATATTCCTTCATTAGAAGCATTTTTATTTAATATATATCTTTAATCCTAACAAATTACTGTGCTATTCAAGTTGCTTTTAAATCAACTTTTGACTTAAAATAATATCATGCTTAATGATTTTAAACAAACAATAAAGAATTATCTTAACAGTTATAAATGAATATCTGAAATCTTCATGCCATCAGTAGGATCTCTTTGCTGTAGCAATAAAAATAAATCCTAAATTTTAATGATCATATACACCATACTAAACTATACTCAATGCACCCCAGTATAGATTAGCAACATCGTAGTCAGACTACTTTCAAATCTGAAAAAGTCATTAAATCTTAGATTACTTTCAAATAACATCATTTGCTATTCAATCTATGAAATCATACATAAAACAATGAGCTAAGGCCAAAGGTTAAAAAAAAAATATTTAAATTATCTACTTGCATTTATAATTTTTGTAGTTCATTAGATAATTATTAAAAATTGGTATATTCGAAAGCAACAAAAAATGTATATGTCTGTATAACCTATATAATCTCTATTTTCAAAACCCACATATTTAATGTGATGTGAAGAAGATAATTTTAATTAAGATAAGTTCAATTCCAGAAGCAGAAATATGAAGATAATGTTCTCAAAATTAATATTTTTAACAATTTATCAATTTCATTCCCACTGATGGCCTAAGATTAAATTGTCCCAAACTTATGAGCCATTCATCAAAATAATGATAAATCTTGACTTTCCTTGGTAACGATTCTTGAATCATACTGAAATCATGTGTCTTGTTTATATCTAGTCACATCACTACTAGCTTATATGATGATCTAGATATGGAATGCTTATTCAATATTAAATGAAAAGGTATATTAAAAAAATATATACAATTTAGCAGCCTGATCAAAATTTATGTTCTCTTCTTCAGTATTAAATATTATTTTTATTATTTTTAATTATTATGCATCTATCCTTCCTACTTACACTTACATTATCTTACTAAACCTATCATTTTAATCTAAATCTGCAATGCATTTATATTCTATAATGAAGCTATTCCATAATTTAATTCAAAACTTTTCCAAACTTTAATAATTTTAGGATAATTATTTTTTGCCAATAACAAATCAACTACATGATATACATAAAGATTCTTAATGAATTTTTTTTTAAATCATAAGGCATAGAAAGATAAATGTTATTTTTAATGATTTCAGAAAATTATATTATGATAATTGTTTGTCCAAGAATATAAAAATTAAATATAAATTTTAATTTTAATATCTAATATACAACATGGTATGTAATTTCGATGGTGCATCATTTTTGAAAAAAATAATGCAAAGGATTGTTTTGTATACACAAACATAAATTGTTAAATAAGGTTAAAAAATCATCAAAGCTTTTCAATCCAATTCTTTTTCTTTTAAAAATGTAAATTATTTGTTTTGTTTTAATGAAGCTTTTTATTTAAGACAAATATTTATGAAAATATTAACATTTTCTTCTACAGTATTCCTTCCAACAAATACTTTTTTTTTTCACAATCACATCTATGTTAAAGAATGAGAATAAAGCATTTGCATTATAACATTTATTAAAATATAAAATATTTCAATTATAAATTCAAGTGATTTTAAGAAATGTGAGAATCTAAATATTCTAATATTGTTTCAGGATTACTATCATTCTGATTGCTAATTAAAAATAAAGCAAAAAAAATTAATAAATGCCCTAATAAAAAAATAGAAAAGAATAAGTAAATGTTATGGATATTATAAATTCAATTTTTGAGAAAAAAATAAACCATACAAAATTTTGTTAAAGATTGTTGACGTCTACTTAATAATTTCATAAAGGAGTAGTGCAATATCTAATGCACTTCGCTGATAAATAATGACTGACCATTCATATTATTTATATTAAGTTTCAGAAAAACTGGATAACTTTGAAAAATAATTGCAATGATTGATTAGATAGTTGCAATTAACAGATTAGAATTAATTAGAAGTAGAGAAACAGGAATATTAAGAAGTCAAAACCATATTATCTTGATATTCAAGATAGTTTACTACTTTAATATTTCAATTAAAATTTTTCATTGTTCTGATTTATGATTTTAATTTATTTTACATGTTAAATGGTGAATAAAATATTATCCTTCAATTACCTAAACCAATATATTGTTTTACTAAATTTATTAACATGTTACCTTCTTATCATTCATATTATTAAGAAAAGATTATTTTTTGATAACTTCATTTAATTCAGAAGAAGTCCATTTACTCACTATTTCTATTTTTCTTGTTCATTTCTTGGTATATAAAATATCTAAATTACCCTCCCAAATGTTATGATATTGCAGCAAAGCTCTCTGTGAATAAAGTCTGAACATCAAACAGCTGACTCAAAAGGATACTCTCTTCAGTCATATGCTGCAACAATGTTATATATTGAAACTCAGACCTATTCAAATAAAGAGCATAAAATTGAATTAGCAACTATCTTAAATTGCTAGTCAACAAACATGTTTAACTTGCATGTACAAAGAAAGACTACAACATTAGTCATTTTAAACTTTGCTATTACCCAACATAAATAAATATTTTCCATTTAATTTTCAGCTAGCAATATGTACTGGAATATTTTCTTATACTTTGTATGTAAATATATTTTTATATCTGTTGTTTACTTTTTGTAAAATATATTTTTATATTTGTTGCTTATTTTACTATATATATATTGTTGTTGTTTTTGCATTAGTTATATGACCCAGACGGCTCTTTAATTACTATTCAATATATAAATATCTAAAATATTCATAGTTAAACATTAAAAAAAGGAAAATTGCTGTGAGACTCACCATCCAATAATTAGTTAGACTTATTAATAATGTCTTCTTTTTCACATTATTATTATTAATAACATTTTTTATAAAAAATCTTGATGTTATAATATTTGTTCTTAAATATTTATTAAAAGAATATAAGGGCCATTTCTACTAATGACATAATGTCATAATTATTTGTTCATAGTACCTTTGCAAATATTTTTTTTAGAATCAACATATTTTCCAATAAATCATTTGACACATATAAACTGGTTTAATAATAAATATTTGAAAACCAGGCACTCTTCACAAACCTGGAGCTTAATTGTAAATATAGGGGATTTGGTTTAATAATACTTTTTTTTTAAATCATTTGTTAACTTGATCATATATATTGTTTTTTCTCAAAGACAGTTAGATAGTATGGCAACAGCAATCAAGCAATAACAGTTGAATAGTATCATCTATAACTTGCCATACTATTAATAATTTATTCTAGCATCTCAATATTCAGAGCTATAAAAAATTTTTGTAAGGAGTTTACTCATGTTAAAATGCAGTCAAATACTAACCCTTCTTACATTAATATAAAAAAATTATAAATATCTGACAAAATTTTTATCTCAAATAGATTCTTTAATTGTATTCATTCAATAAAATAAATAATTGTCCAACAACATAAAAAGAAAAATAATAATAAATCATTTAATAGCCTGAAAAATATCAAAACAATTCATATACATAACTTTAAAAAAAAGATTAATAAACATGACCATTAGAAAATAAATTTGTTTAATTTACACCTATATTGATTAAGTGCAGTGGTAGAAAGAATAGTGAATTTGCGGCTTAAAAATACATGGGCTGCAGCTCAATTACTTTAAAATGTCACATGACTTTCTGAGCAATAACCTACTTGATTATTTTATTTTAGTTAAGAATCTGTTTTTTTTTTTTTAATATTTCCTAAGTTTAATAAATAAAAATGCTCAGAAAACTAAAAGCAAACAAAATTAGTGGTTTCATAAAGACAAAAACAAAGGAAAAAGAAATACAGCCAATAAAACAGTTATTAATAATAATCCAATATTGATCAAAAATGATAGAACGTAACTAGAACAGAGTTTTTTTTTTTAATTATCCATTAAATATAAAGCAGATTTAAAACAATCCTAATATCAATCTTAAAATAATCTATTCATGGAAATTGTCAACACTTTTGATATTCTAAAATTATCACCATCATTTTCAACCATTACAATTTGTTGGGAAGAAAAATCTCTCCAAATTTAATCCACTTTCTCTGATGCATATTTTATCTTCTTCACATCATTCCAACTAATCTAACTTATAGACCTTTTTTTTTTTCATGGGTCATAGCATCGGCTGAGAAGCGAACCCGCAACCCGGGCAACTGCTTATGCAGTCGCGCTGCCCTCTCGACCACCAATGGTTGACCTTTTGTGTTATTAATTTTTAGGAGTTAATATTATACTAACTGAATCAATAAACAGTGCATAAATTAGTTCATTCTTTGTAATAATAATAATAAAACATATAACAACATTTGAAAAGAACGAAATTTTGAAAGAGATTGTAATGGGTTTTTTAAAAAAAAATTATGAGAAAAAAAAAACAGTAGAGAAAAAGACCTGGAAAATGTACATTGATTTCATATATAAATATCTAGCTGTCAATAGCTAGATAGTTAATGATTATGATGATGTATTTTATTAACATTAAAAAGATGATAATAACTGATCAAAATGAATGAATATTGTTTATTTCATGCTCTAATGTCAATACATCTGATCCTGTTTTAAAAATAAAATATAATATACATCTTGTAATTAATTATCTGAAGTCAATTTTGAATGATTTTAATAAATGCTTAATCTATGTGTGTTCTATAAAAGCAACCAGTGGACATGGAGTTGGTTAAAAGAATTATCTGATAGAGAATTAATAGCATAAACTGAACTTTATATAAATTAAAATTTTTGTTATAATCCTAAAAAGTAATGCAGAACAATAAAATTTTTGAAAACATTATAAAAAAAATTTAACAAGTGGAAAAATAAAGTTGTAAAACATGGAGAAAATTAGTTTCATAAAGTCTATGGTAATCAGAAATAAATAAATAGTAAAGCATAAAATGTTTTCAAAAATTCTATAATTAATTAATCTTAAAGGCATTCAAAGCTCCTGTTGATAAGTATCATTTACCAAAAATATAAAAATGGCAGATTCAAAACTTAAAAGTGCTTGGATCAATTCCCAATTGATAAAATAAAACTAATCTTATTTTAGTCAGCTGAATGTAACTGTTGTATTTATTCTATTATTTGGTGTCCAAATATTATTTGGACTCCTTGACAATTGAACAGATGGTTTCATTTTTTTGTCCTGCAAAGTTAAAAGCAGTGGTGAGACTAGAAGACTTCAAAGTTTAAAGGTTTGCAACAATTTATAGCTTAAAAAATAATCTGTTTGATTAACAACATGCAAAATTAACAACTTTGGCAGAATTACTCTGATAATTGTATGAAAAAATGGGTGATACAGAAAAAGGTATAAAAATTTTCATTCAGCATTGTGCTCAGTGTTATACAACAGAAGCTACTGGCAAACGTAAAACAGGTCTTAATTTATTTGGCTTGTAGGTCGTAAAACTGGTCAAACTATAGGATTTCCATATACAGATACTAATAAAGCTAAAAGCATTACATGAAATAAAAATACTTTATTTATTTGGAAAATCCTAAAAAGTATATTCCAGGCATGAAGATGACTTTTGCAGGATTGGGAAAGGCTGGTGAACATTATGAATTAATTACTTTTCTTTATGAGACTGCAAAATAACAATTTTTAATATATTAGAAAGTTCTGCGATGGGCTTAAGCCTATTCTTTATATTGATAGACTATCCCTAGATAGTTGAAAACATTTAAGTTATCAATAAAAATGTTACCAAGCATGGCAAATGTATCCCATATGTGTAACTGGTTACATTAAATTGTCTTTTTAACCAATGAAAGCCTTTTCTGTTTAAATTTCTAAACATGTATTTTTTTATTACAATTAAAATGTTATACCTAATCTGTTATTTTGGTGATCAAATACATTTGATCTTTCAAGCAACTAAATAGATGATCATTAGATTATAGTACTAAGATCCCTCCCCTCCAATAGAATTATTATATATAATCATAATCTAAGCAAGCTAATTTGGCAAAACTAATATATCATAAAATTTAATAAAGTTTGAAATTTAGAATTGCATTATAAAATAATAAAATCCCTTATATCATTAAAGATACATAAATTTGAAAGAGAAAAAAAATATTATCAAGAGTCAATTTTGAGTAAGAATATTGGAATTCTGGTTTTCTAAATCACATGAAGCTATTCTTATAAAATTGAACTAGAAAATATTTATAAATAATATAGTAACGTCTTTCTTTTTTGATATTTAATGCTAATGTGAAGCACTTATTTTTAAATGATATATTTTAGAAGTAACAATTGAAAATAAATAATATAAAATAAGTGGATTAAATATAATCCTGAGAGAGTTAAATTTTTTTTTTTCATCAATTCCTATTATCATTTTTTTTAAAAAAATGATGGCAATTGTCTTCCTGTTTATTCTATACAGACATAATTCTCTGTGGTCCCCCTGCTGAGGTCAGGCTTTACTAAATTATCAAGCTTCCCAGGAATGCAATGTAATTACTATTTTTTAGAAGTAAAAAATTTGAACATTTTTCTGTAGTTTTTACAAAATAAATATTAGGTCTAAAACCAAGCTGATTCTTAAATCTTGCATATTGCTGAGGATCTCAACATCATATACTAAAATTATATAGTGTGCATATTCCATAAACATATTTCCAATGTGTTTTTCTTTCATAATTAGCTTTAATTATATTTAAATATTATATATAATTAAAAATATTTAGATGAAAATTTGATCATTTTGGTTTTTGTAGGAATTATAAAATAAACAAAAGATATAATACAAATTACTGTATTTCAAGTTTCAAAGCTATTGAGAAGGAACTCTGAACTTTTCTATATAAATATATATTGCAAAAATCTGAAATCCATGTACTAATTTTTAAATATATAATTTAATGATTAATAAGTAATATGCATATCTTAAAACTAGCTTGTATCTTGCAGGGAAGTATATTGTATTCTATTTTAATATTATAACAACAACAAAAAAATAATTAAAATTCTTACAAATACTTAAGCATTTCATACATTGACAACTTTTCTTCATTATTCATTAAATACAAGGAACAGGTGTTTCTTTTTTTTCTCATGTGTCATAGCATCAGCCAGGAAGCGAACCCGCTAACCCAGGACAACTGCTTGTAAAGCAGCTGTCACTGACCTATTGACCACCAATGCTTGACTAACAGGTGTTTCTTTTGTTAATTAAAGATATAGATTAGGTAACAGAATTGAAAGAAGAAAAACCATATTATTGGCCAACATTTCAAGTCAATGATTATGGATTCTATCCCACATTAATTACCTCTTTACATATTCAACAATAGATTATTGGTGATAATTCTTTTATCCTGCTAAATATTATTAAATCTGATGAACCAAGAAAAAAACAATTTTAAAAAAAAAAAAATGAGAAAAGTCATTATTCCATTAAATTCTTCAAATAAAAGTTGATTCTTTAAACCTGTCAGTAATTTGTATCTATTAATAAAGGCAAGACTCCCATCATAGTTTCTATAATATTAATTGATTTGGGGTTTAATCTAGAAATATAAAGTAGACTGATTAAGGAATTTTCTGATAGTTGGAAGGTGATCCTTGTTCTTATCTAGAACTGATTTGTTATTAGTTAATAACCCCATTAATATATTAAACATGAAGGAAATCATTTGGTTAGAAAATTACAGATGATTTACAACAATGTTGTTATATCCCATAAGCATTCTAAAAGATAAACAAATAAAATCAAGCATTCAATGACAATGCAACAAGAACTCCATGATAATTTTGGGCATTTGTATGAAAAAATAGTCACTCAATACTATAATATATGCCAGAACCAGAATCAAGCTAAATTGCCATAAATTTAACTCCAAAAAGACATTTTATATCTTATCATATAAGTTAAAGGCAGTTTGGCTTTATCTGGTTAGAACTTTCTGTAGATAGACAATATGCCAAGAGATCCTGTTAAGCATGTTAAAAACATTCTCACTGTTTAAAATTTCTGTACCACAAAACACATTTGCTTCTAATCCCTATTACCTGTTTCTTATTCAATATGTAATCACCAAATCATTTTTTGGACACACATTTCTTTTTCTTCTATCCCATTTAAATAAAAGCTAATGTGTTAGTTTTGATACTCTATTATCATATTCCTAAAGATGTAATCAAAAAATCTCTTATTCTTTCAATCCATCTTTATGTTTGTTCTGTTCCCTATATAATTTTAAAAATATTCAATATTTTCTCTCTCATCTTCTCACAACGCATACTTACAGTCTAAACTTTTATTTTACTTTTGACTGTTTTCCTTAATATCTAAAGCTCTTGTCCTGAAGTAAAATATGTGTCATAAAAAGGCTTTTCATTAGATGAAATAAGAAGTTTTCATGCATAGTCTATGTACTCAGAAACTCTGTTATCTGTAACAATAAGTTCCTATAATGTTATCCTTTCATATTTTATATATTTTTTATTTTTACTTAACTCAAAAAAATTATTTTCTTGCTCATATTCATTATTCAAATTTTGCTTCTTTTTCTTTAACCAACTACACATTTATCTCACTTCTTATTTTCTACCAACTAGATATTGTAACATCTTTCTAGCCTAGTGTGTTGTAGTCCTCTCCACATAATACAATTAAATACTCTTTATTATCATGGAAGTCTGTTGCACTGCTAGGGATTTTAAATTTTAGTCAATTAAAGTGAAAAAAGGAAGATATCAATACTGACTATCTGAAATGTTTTTGTTTATAACTTCCAGTTCTTGAAACTGATTCCAATTACATTTTAGTTGCTAATTCTTTTGGAGAAAAAATATAATTTATAAGACATCTATATTCCTTCAAGGTACTTTTTTTTATATTAAATGCATTATATCACAATGGTAGTTCCCATTACATTATGTTTTCAACTGTTCTTATTAGCAGTCAGCCATTAACATTTTTGATCCAGGATGGCTTTCAATAAGAATAGCTAAAACATGTCTTATGGCTAAATATTATATATTTCATGTATATACTTTGTTTGATATTTATTAATAATTATAATATATTTTCTCCTCTACCTTGGTTTATAATTTATTACATATTTGTCTTCTTTCCCTTTTCCAAAATTTTAAAATGTACCTAAAAATATTTATAAATATTTCTAAAACATAAACTTTCAATCCAATATTTTCTTTTCTAAAAAGATTACTTTAAATAATTAGCACTGATATTTGTTTTAAACTTCAAATTAAAAATTACAGTCTAGCCAACTATAAGTAAATGGACAAATCAAGAAGTCTACACAATAATTCTATTAACTTTTTTAAAATAAAAAGCTGTACTTTATTCTACACAATAATTCTATTAACTTTTTTAAAATAAAAAGCTGTATTTTATTCGTGAAAGATATATAACAATGGATTGTGAAAAAATAGATTATTGTAAAACTTGTTGTTTGCATTATTAATAATCTAAAAAAAAACAATAATCAAATAGGCTTATTGCTAAATTTTGAACCAAGAACCTATAGTTTCTGAGTCCATCACTTTATCACTGCACTAAACAATATACTGCATTGTTCAATAATAATACATGTTACAATCATGAAATATTATAAGGATTGAGGGATTACAGATTTTGACTATGATTAAACTAGAAAACTTCTTTCAGTTCACAGCATTTGGAATACTGAAAAAATGATGATTTTCAATTTTTAATTCAAATTATGAATTTAAAAAAAGGTATTCAACAATTACAAATTATTTAAGCCAATAAACATCACATGACCACCACTTCTTAACAACCCTGCCTAATAGGATAATGGTGGCTATGGTTATTAAAGAACCAAAGACACCAAAATGTAAGGGTGCTGAACTGAGTTCAGACCCATATGACTACATAAGCTAATGGGCTTGGATTGAAAACATTAAGGTGTTTTCAGTTTAAGACTTATAGTTTTGTAGTTAAGTGGAGATAAAAGGTGGCTGCTGAAGGGTTGCATTAGATCCTAAGATCTAGGTGCAGTGCCTCAGATTCAAGGTTAAGGCCACAAGCCAGAAACTAGTCTGGGGATATTGGATGAGTAGGCACTAGATGGGGATTTTATGTGCAAGCCTTCTGGCATCCATTCATTACTCTAGCTTGCTGTGTGTGGCAATACGTATAGTGAGTTTTGCCTGTTTTTACAAATTATTCAAATATTTTTTTACAAAAAGTGGCATAATAATAAAATTGTGTAAATTAACTAATATATTCAATTATGTCCATCTCAGCATAATAAAATTGGGTAAACATCCAATTATGTCTAACTCAAAAACCAATTACTTTCATAATAAAAGCTAATTATTTACTGAACAATTACTATTAACCTATTTAGCATCGAACTAATTATATAATCTATTGCTATTATGAATTTTTATTTATAGAATCATACAATCTATTACTAGTATGAAGAGAGCATTTAAGCACTCTTCACTAGCTCATTATTTACTTATGATAGTTAATGTTTCTATTGAAAAAAAAGGTATATTGTTTAAAAAAAATGAAATTTTAATACTTAAGTAATTTATATATGATGACATGGTCAATTTACTATAACAAATTTTAAGCCTTAAATAGAGATGAAAATTTTAAGGCAGTTAGAAAATTTTCAGGTTCAGGATTTTTATGTAGCCAGCCTATGAAAATTTAGTCATATGTCAATATTCATCAATAATAGGATGTATAACTATTCTTATGCAAAATCCAAAATGTATCAACATTACAATATCCTTGGAATAAAACAGGTTCTATTTAGTTATTCATATTAGAGATAAATATTTTCATTTTCAAATAATTCAATGGGGGTTATTTTAAGTCAATAATAATATTTTTAAATACTTCATGAAAATTCATTCAGTCACAATTCTCTTATTATCTACTAATGTGATCCATCAATTTCTTAAGTGTACGTCCAAATCATTTGTCTTTATTTCTTACGTGGGTGTCAGGTGTTATTTCTTAGTTGTGTTATTCTATTTGCATAATTACTATAGCAGTCTTCAGGTACAGAATATACATTTCTCTAAAAATGTAACTTTTTTTACTATATATTTTTTAGTAAATTAATACTTCTACTTTTTACCTTTCAATCTTATCATTATGATCAATATTCACCACTTAAAAGCTTCTACCATATATTTTTAGATGTTCATTTTCACTATTTACAACTGCCTTTTAATGGTAGCATGGGCTTTTGTTCATAAGTTTTGCTTAATTTCATTTAATTTACTTCTCATTTCATTAACATTCAGATAAAAGTTCATATGATTAAGATTTTATGTTATCACACTGACCAAATGATCCTTGATACCTAAAAATATTATTTATCTTGAGAGATAAATTTTGCTTTAATAATAACTTTATTTTTGCTTAAATAGGTAGTTAATAATAATTTATTTAATTTCAAAAACTAAAACATTCAAAATGCTGATCTTAATATAAAATAAGCTAAAATTCACATAGTATCATCATAATACTTATATATTGAAACAGTAAGGTCTGCTTTGCAGATCTTCGTTTCACCTTTTCTCACCTACTTCCTACCCTCATACCTTAGTTTGAACCCCAATCTATCGTAGTGTGTCTGCAATACGCTTATATACCGAAAATCCTGCCTAATTTTAAACCACAATGCTCGTATTATATATATGTCATTCCCAAATAAATAAAAGATTATAGATTATGTATATGTTCACATAATTTTGATTTATTAAAAAGTAGGTTATATAAGTCGTAATTGCGCACACACTATGATATGCATTTTAAACATATCAAAATTATAAATTGTTAAAGTTATTTTGTTTGAATCTATTTACAAATATATTACTGTCATAATTTATTTTGATTTAAAATAAAATTCATTTAGTAAATATTTGTTTAGTAAATAGATTCAAATATTGCAATTTAAAAAGTAAAATCATTTTCTTTAATTTAATAAAAGTTATTCCAAATATTTCTGTTAAAATAAATGATGGACAATAGTTTAATTAGTTAATATTATATAAGTTTATCTAAAAACAGCAGATGTCCACTTAAGGTTTTCTTTAATTAGTAAGAGTAATTTTTAATTAAATCTAGTTTGTAATCCGAATGTCGACAGGGAAATTAACAAAAGAAATTAATTAATGTTGAATTCCTTTAGACATTCGGATAGATTTAATTACAGCTGATAAGTCCGATATATTTTTGTAATGCTCCAGGGCAGTTCTATTGTTAACGTCTACTATAAAAAGAAGGGTTTTCTTTTGTTCTCCGGTTTTTTTCTTCTAATGTTTCTAAGAGAAATCATTCTGAGTTCTATTCTAGTAATTTGTAAATCTTGACATGACAGAGTAGAGTGCAAGAAGGCTATTTCTCTCCGAAATGGTCATATGCTGCCGTAGACCATCGGAAGTTATCACACAGGGAACCCCGGAACTGCTGCTGCTGCCAAAAATATGAACATTTTCAGATTTTGCTGTTAAATTATATAAAAACCTGCCGACCATTAATCTACCTAAATGCTTCTCCAGAGGTAACCCTAAATTAACCCAAGAGCTCTTGTGATAACTAACATGCTATAGCTATTTAAAATTGTTTTCCTTTTCACATAACTTCATTATGTATTTCTTTAATGTGTTAATATAATATAATCAACAGTTTTGCTCTATCCTTGGGTTTTTTTTTTTATTTATAAAGCTTTCTTTTATTTTATTATGATAATGTGTCAGAATCGTCTTTGACCGAGTGAACTATTCCCTTTATTGAAAGTAAGACGCCGCTATTAAGGCATATTTTAAATTTATAATTTTCCAATTTTATTATCTTCCAAATCACTTGTTTGAGGGCGATTCTATTCTTTAATATATAATATAATCATATAGTTTAAAATCTACATGTTATTGATTTTAATCTAATATGAGAGTATGTGCGAGGTCAATGATTAAATGTGTCCCCTAATGCATGATTGAGTATATAAATCTATACTTACTTTTCAAACCCACAAGCATGCATTTTCCTATTTTAATTACCGTGTTCTACTTTAATTATAAAGTTCATCATTGACGTCGAGAATGTGCGGACCCTTTTAAATGAATTTCGGAGAATTTGATTGGGCATTTCTCTTAATCCGAGTAAAACCCATTCAGTATGTTTTTATATACACTAGTCTCGTATTGCTGGTAAATGAATTGGTTGTTGAGACCGCTTTGTTTTATTTTTCCAAGGATTCTTTACACGGCAAAGTCCGTTCTTTTCGTATATTGCAAGTTTCCAGGCAGAGTGTGTTCCAAATGACACACCTGGGAATTAAATGCAATCGTCACACAGTCGCTAAGTTTCAGCTGTTCATAAAATACTTTCCTACGGGTTAGCGGCGAGATGCCCTCCGTAATTATTCCGGATCTTCAATATTGTTTTATTTTACAAAGCATCCGTGACTTAAACGTGTCACACCCTCCAACTTTGATAAATTCATTATCAGCAATACTGACCTCCCAATGCAACTCTATTATTATTATTCTCAAATAAATGCCTTGGTCACATTCCCACTTTGTTGCTTAGTAAGCTTTTGTCCATGCTATTCTCGAAATCAATAAATATTTTAGAACACTTAATTTTCAAATATTTTCTTAGACTTGTATAATTGTTCAAAGCACCTCGCATATGTTCCTATCTCATCAAGCACATTATCGTAATGCTATTAACCCGAGAAATAGAATATATCCTTTTGTTTTAAAACCTTTTGTCATTTATTGAAATATAATGCCAACAATTATTTAATATGCGTCCCTGTCTCATATAAGCAGACAGTGGCATTATATATATAATTTATATAAATAAATTTTGTGAAATTATTTAAAACTAAATTTGATATCTTATTTTGTTGATTCCTATCACTGTCTCAGTCTATATATATATTTTCTGCATTTCTTTTGTAAATCCATAGACGTTAATTAGCCACCCAAGCTTCTTTTAGTATAGAGTCTTTTGTTTCTCCCTGACCACCAGGCACCAGTCAAAGGTTATACTAGTAGTGGCATCAGATGCGTTATCACGTAGATGGCGCTGTGAAATTTGGACTTTAGATTCGAATTTAGTATATCTAGAAGGCAACCCCTCCTAGAATGTTCAGTTTCGTGTCTGGGGTTTGAATTCTGCAGTGTGTTAGTGAGATAGACGATTCTGACTGTTACAATATATATTATTAATTTTCTCATTATAGAATAGCCTTAAATACTATTCATTATTCCTTTAAAATACCTTTGCTTTTTCTGCAGATTTAATTGAATTATGAACATTTTTACTACTTCCAAAGTCTTCCAATTTTCTGATTTTCTGTAATTTGTTCCCTATCTTAATAACCATATACTGCCATACTATCTTGAAACGTTAATTGATAAAACTAAATAAAATTTCTTCAAAGTTAAAAATAGAAATCACTGAATCTACTTATAGCAAACTGCCATGAGATTAAATTATATAACTATATCATCTAACTTAATGATGTAAACAGCTTATTTAAATACAGAGTGTTGAGCAATGGAAAACTATCAGAATTATTTTCCTTGCCTGTGAGTTGAAAATTAATCTAGATAAAGAATTGTGTTAAAATTACAATATATTTTCTACTTGATAATGAATTTTAAATATCTCAATATAAATAGAATATTATCAATATTAATACAATATATATAAACAATAAGTGTAGACATAAACTTCTTAGTCTTTTATATATATTACATTATGTAACAATTAGAGTAAATATTTAAAAAGTATATTTCACTATAGGAATCACTATGATCAGTTATGTCTTTTAAAGTTACAGACAACTTAAAAAAAAAAAAAAACTTGTGCTAAATTAATACTTTCTTCAAAAAATAATTTGCAACTGATAAATATTTGAAAAAATAAATAAATCAATATTAATATCATAATATATTTTATACAATTTTAAGTTTGTAAATAGTTTGTTGGTATAATTTCTTGACTAAATAATGAACTATATATATACAGTATATGACGATAATGCCAGCTGTTTGAGTTAGGATACAAGATGTTCATCATACCACGTTCCATTCACTTTATCCAATATTTCCATTCATAAAATTCATGTACAACTAAACTTGCTAAAGGTGATTTTAGAAGTTCAGGAGTTTTAATGACAGGCTGGCAAGGGGAGGCGAAAGCACTTTATAAATGACAGTTTTACTTTGCAATCATAACATAATGGGAGGGGAAAAGGTGGAAACCACCCTCCCAAATAAAATGGAATAGCTTGCACATGAGCAGTTTCATCAACTAATAACTAAAAGCCCAGATCCACTGGAGACAACATTTTTAACTCCTGCGGTCATAAAAGGCCTAAGACCAGCCTTCAAGCTACCTGTAAACTATAACTACAGTACTAACAATTTCTCTCAAAATCAAATATTTCACTAAAACAATGTTTTCTAATTCTTTTACAAACGAAAAAAAAAATAGAATACTTGATTTTTTTATGATTATTGAAAAATAAAAATAAAATTATTCTTTTTTTTAATCTAAAGATTTCTAAATGAACACTTTAAAGGTAAATCAGATTATTTAGTGGTTCATATTCAACAAAAAAAAATTAAAAATAATTTAATTAAATCAATTATAGGAGAATTTATTTAATGTTAATCTAACTTATATCATTTCAATGAGGGCAAAACAGCACCTGCTGTTTCCTTTTTTTTTTTTTTTATCAAAGTTTTATCAACCTCACTCAAGAGGGCATTGCAAATTATATACAAAGTTCTGAATTTATCTAAATAATTAACAAGATTCATTTAATATATTCTTACATTAAAAAAATATATACTTAAAGTAAAAAAAAAAATACTGCTAACATTATCTATTCTTTTAACAACCATTACCACATAGTTATAGTGAGATCCAGTCTTTGTTTAATGCTTTAAAAAATCAGTACTCATACAAAGACCTCATTACATATTACCTTGATAATTTAGTTTTCATGCATATTTCTATAATGCGTTTATAAACCAAACAACATAATATTTAATATAGTAGAATTTCAAATTATATTTTAATAACAGTTATTATATGTTCCTACAACCTTTCTATTTAGATTAGTATCTAATCATGGATTACTTACGACTCTAGAAAATGTTAACATCTTATACAAAATAAATTATGATCGTTAAAAAAGAAAAGTCTGTATTAATATACAAATATGTGTGTTACTGCGTTCTGTAACGCAAAATTTCACAAGAGACAAACAATATACTTTAATATTATTCGAAATATATTCAAGTGCAAAATTTAAGCATATTATATGATAAAATATATTCTACTACTTCAAAATAAACAAAAAAAAAAAAGCAAAAACAGTCATAAAAAAAACTGTATATACATAACACAGAGTAAGAGGTCACAAAACATCCTGTATTTTAAAAACTACATTTATACAATATATATTTATACAAGAAATAAAGGTTTAACTATAAATAATATACTAGGAAAATTTTCTTTTTTTAATAAATATAATGGTTTTTTTTTTAAAAAAAAAAAACCATTGCAATAACTTTGAACATAACTAGCAGAATTATTTTTCTCATTTTTTTTTTTTTAAAAAAAAATCGGAGTAAAATATAATGTTTGCGCTAAGGGTAGAATCAACAGTTATACTAGCAAAATAGGAGTCGCTAGTCACTAGTTAACGGAGATCAAATATAGACTCTGGCGAGTTACTTCAACAAAACCTGTACAGTTTTTTTTTCGCTTTTGCTATTTCAGCTTACCAGCGTCTACGAACAATTTGCAAATACAAAAAAGAATAAATGGTCGATGATATGTCAGCTCAATTCTACTTGCATAAATATGATTTCTAAAACAAATAATTATTTATTTATTTTAATATCAAACTAAAAGTACAATCTAATTTCTGTATACAGAATTTCTTTTAACTAGTATCTTAAGTTGGATATAAATTTAAAACATTTAATCAAAAAAATAGGAACATACATTTCTTCGGTATGTCATATTTCGTTTTTTTTTTTTAAAAGAAAAAAAAGTAAACTTTATTTAAAAAAAAAAAAAGAAGCAAATTGAATGCAAGGAATTCAGTCCCCTTTCAATAAAGAAAAATAAAGCGGTGCTTCCGTTCTATAAAAGATTTAGCATTTAAGCAGTAGCCACTCACTTTTACAAAGCCTTTCAATAGTAACGTTATTTCCAGCACCGCCATCATCCACATTTTCTTCATCTACATCACCTATATCCTACTATACAAATTAATGCCTTTTACATTTCCGATCAACAAATGTATTTGTTATGTGAATTGATCATCACTAATAGCAACAAAAATGTAAATATTAAAGAAATTGTACAAAAAAATCTAAGTACACTAAATAATTACACGGTATCTTCACCTCGCTAATACTTAGACTTTAATTGCAAATATTTATATTTTACTCACTAGTCTTTGATAACATATAACAGTAGTAATAATATTATAAATGGTTAAGTAAATGAAAAAAAAAAAGTAATACAAAAATATTATCTGCAATGCTTTTTAGGAAAACGAATATAAATCAAAACTAAATAATATAATGTACGTTGTCACAAGTAAAAGCCACCTTGAATTAGGCAAATGCCGAGCGATGTCTTTGTTATTTTTTATATCTGTCATTTAAAAAAATGATTATCTTTTGACAGACTTGATGTTGTTTTTTTAGAATCACTTTATTGAAAAACTAAATTTAAAAAAATAATAATAATTTGCAAAAGAAAAAACGTTACGCAAATTGATAAGATACTCCGGGTGTGAGAACATTCATATACTATCCATGGTCATGCTGTAACACAAACACAAATCTAACGGTGGATCACTTACCTTGGACTGAAACTAACAATAATACAGACACTAGTACCGTCCGCCATAGCATCTTGATCACTGTATCCATAGATTGTCCACCATAGGGTACTGCAAGCCGCTTTTACAAATACTTTTTTCCCAATATTTTTTATTGCCCGAGCGCTCCACTTCTTGTTTTAACTCAAACTTTGGCTCGGTCTCCTCAACCTGCCCAGATCATTCTACTTATAAATAGACTGCGCAATCCGTATTTCGCGCGAGAACAGATCTTGCGAGATTGACAAATTCATTTGAGCTTTTGGTTTGTTATTTGGATATTCTGTGTTGTGTTTTCTTTGCCGAGCGTGATAAACTATTATTGTTTTGTTTTGTTTTTTTTTTAATTGTTTACAATTTTTGCGTCTAGTTTTAATTCCTCAATTCATATATTTGTTTCATATAATTTAGTGAAAATAATGCGAGTAATTAAAAGGATCTGTAATTTTAGCGTTCGCTGCTTTTATTTTATTTCTTTATACACATTTTTACGTGTAGACTATAAAAAAGAGAAAAAATCCTAATTGCGATGATTAATATAGAGATCTTATTTTTATCCAAGTAAAAAAAATCGTTAGCGTATTTTTTCTTTTACCGCCAAGGAAGATGGTGGTTTCTTTGTCTGACTATAGATATCTGAAAACGCGACAATAGCGGTTAATATTTTGTTTATAAGGATCATTCAAAAATGAGGGGTCCTTCTGTATGTGGGTGTATACTTATATATTCAATAGCAAAACGTTAATGAAATAATATTCTTTAAGAAAATATGAAATTATTTTGCGTGGATGTAAAAATGTTTTATTTTTATTTTAAAACTAAATTTCCACATTAAAGCTAACTTACGGATAACAAAAAATTTATGGAAAGTAATTCCTCAAATTTCTTGAAATATTAGATAGTCTTTTATCTCCTAAATAATGACATCTAGGGAATTTTTGTTAAACTAAAAATTAATTTTCGTTATATATTTTTTTATTCTTATTTTAAAGTCGTCTCTAACTGTTATGGATGACAATAATTTTTTAAATGTTGCGTTTGATTGAATTATATAATTGTAAAAATTAATCATGTACATTTTTTAAAATGTTTATGTAATAGAAAATTTAATTGGCTATTGGCAAGGTTTTCTGTATCTATGTTTACTGTAACGGAAATTGCAACTAATATTTTTGCCTTTAACAATTATTATTGAAGTGAAGATTCATTATGAATGTATAACTTATAATTTTTATTACCTAGAGAATGGAATCCATTTAGAAATTATTATCAGAAAGTTTTTGTTTGCGTGTTTATAGTATCCTATTGCATTGCAAAAATCAAATACTTAATATTATTAGAAATGAGAAAGTAATAACCATATTATTTTTTTATTAAGAAAGTTAATATGTATTTAGTTATGAAGAGATTTTGGATATGTTTTTTAAAAATGGTTTGAACGACATTTGAAATCTAGCATAATGCACGCGTAAAGAAAGATGTAATTATTTTGTGTACTAATAGAGATGTACATACTAACCATTAGCAAAATTTAGGATTTTGTTGTTGTTTTTTTTTTTAAAAAAAAGCGCAATAGACAGCTTATGTGTGCATGCGGATAGATAAATTTGTATTAATGATTTTTTGTTCAATTTTAAATAAAATTTATTTTGTTTTATTATTCACACATTTTCTTAATTTTCAATAAAGTTGATTTAATTTATTTCTTACATATTTAGAATTATTTTAAGCCTATATATATAACATTCAAAACCCAGATTCAAAGCTATGTTGATATTGGATTGCACTGATTTGTATATACTAATGAAATGGTAGAATGACAGTTGATTTTATGAACCTGGATAGCAATTTCAACTTTATCAATTCCGTTGTTCAAACTTATGAACTTCCGAGTAATAAACATTGATTGTTTATTTTTAGTGGATATACTATTTATGACATTTAAATAGACCCTATAAGAGAAAAATCCAATAACCCTTCAAAGAATGAAAAAGATGTTCCCTAGCAAGTTGGCTATTAGATGGTGAGCTTTTAAAGTTGTTTTTTTTCTTGCTTTACTTTCCAATCTAGAATAGTTAGATATCAATTTATTAAATGATAATTGGATATGTAACCATAATAAATTAAATTCAACTTAGATGTAATTGTAAAAACTTTGATTCATTTATTAAAACTTATTAGTCATAAATCAATTGAAAGTATGGCAAAAATTTTAGAAATTACAATGAAGGTTTTTTATCAAGGAACACAAATCGCACACAGGATAATAATGTCCCAAGATATTAAATAAAAAAATAAAGTAAACAAAGATTACCATTTTTTTTTTATCTAAGTAATGTATGGATTGTTTATTATTGGGCTATTAAAAAATAAAATCTTATTAAAAATTTTAGACTATTTGTTATTTAAATTATAAGAAAAATATGGAATTATATAAATATGTAAAAATACCATAATGCCAAAGTTATTGTAAAATTTAACATTTCATATTAAGTTGTAGTAAAAAAAAAAAATTAGTATAGACAGTTTATCATATTTTTCATTTTCTACAACCCAAAACCTATGGTTGTAAAATGATTGTTTGTTGCCTATATGTTAACATTTTATTTGTTTTTTTTAATTATTACTATTATTTCATTAGACATTCTACACATAGAATTTATATATTATAGTGTGTTTGCATGCAAATTGCAGTATGACAAAAGATATTGTTATATAATAATTATATAAAAATAACCTGATTAAGTGACCAAACATATTTGAAGTAATAAATTGCTGCTAATTAAAATACAACCTATGAGGAAATATAAATATACTTATAAAAATACAATTTCTAACGCATACAATTTTTTTTTTTATAAAATCTAAATTGTTAATATTGAATATTTTTTCTGTTAAAACTTTTCTTATGTATCTTTTTTTATGATTTTTTTATTTATATTGTTGTTGTTGTTAATTGTGTATTATACGTATTTGATTAATTAAGATTGCATGATTTTAGATTTTTATAATAACAAATTAAAAGATTTTTCTAAGAAATTTTATAATTACATGCCTATATAGTTACCAAGCTTGTTTTACATTGATAAAGTCTCTTGTTTTTGTTTTTTTTTATAAGATCATGCAATACTTTAAAGGTTATTATAGTTTAATGGTTAACACTTCTGGTAACCCTGTCTAAATCTAATGTTCACTCTAAAAGTTGAGATAACTAAAAATTACTAAATAAGACTGATGATTTTTGTTTTAGTTTATTATCCCATAGTAATTTAGTCATCTTTCCAGTTATTGGTTAGGAATTGAATATTGAATCATTCTTAGTTGGAAGTTAAGGATTCCAAGTTGCTAACTTAATCAGATGAATGACTGGGGGAAAAAAAATATTTGTAATATAATGTAGCATCCATCTCTAAGAGCATATGTGTCATGTCCCTATAAGTATAGAAACCAGGATTTATCTTTTCATGCTTTTTCACATTTATCTGACATTTTATTCTTGAAGAAAATAAATTTATTCAACAGTACTGAATCAAACAAAACAATTACTAATAATTTCTATAATTCTAAAAAATTAATTCTTTTTTTGCACATAGTGTTTATGTTATAAACACGAAACAAGAAATGGTATAATCATATTAAATATTTTATTCACTGAACATTCTTTCGATTAATCCATCAGATTCATAGCAATTGAATACTTAACATGATTATACTTTTTCTTGTTTCATGTTTATAACGTGAACAAAAATAATAATTTTTCTAATAAAGATGATTATATTTTTGTTCATCTAATCTATATCCATTGACTAATATGGTTATAATAAATAATTCTGAAATTCATTAAATATATCAGCACTGCATTGTGTATCTAAAACAAATTAAGAAATCTGCAAATAGCTTTTATTATTTTAGCTGACAACTTAGTGTGTTTATATTTTTAAATTTGGAATTGTCATTTCTGATGATTTCCTAAAGGATGAACCAACTTATTTCAAATCTGTTCTCATAATGTAAGAAATTCTTTCCCTCCTTAGATTAGTCAACTTTTTATATCCTCTCTTTAAAATCAATCAACCTTTTTTTTCCTTCTTAGATCAGCCAACTCCTTTACTTCTGGCTGTTTTGTTTTTACTGTCTGAAAACTCCAGTATATCATTGATAATTTTTTTTCTGTTTCTTATGTACAAGCTTAAATCATTTTCTTTACTTACATAATTTCCTCAATGATGTTTTTTTTTTCAACACTTCTATTTTGTTAAATTTTATCCTGTCGACTTTTTCATTCTCTACAGTTTATAACATTTTGTAATATCCACTATTTCCCTAATTGCTCCATATAAAGCTAAACTTCAATCTAATTCTAATAGATCACTTAAAAACTTTCTATCTTTATTTGAAATCTTTTTACTCACCACAATTCTTAGATTAATTCTGTTATCAGTTTACTAATTTTCCAAATATTTAAGAGTACTTAAATATTCTATCTTTTTTCTCACCAAGAGACATTGGAAATTTAAAAATATTATAAGAATAATTACATATATTAAAATTCCCCACATATATATATATAGGGTTTTTTTTTTCACCAGGAGAAATTTCATTGCCACTTTATAGATATATATGTAAGCCTTAGTAATATATGAATATCGAGTGTAATATCGGCTAAATTTACTTAACTAATTTGTAGTATTGATTTTTATCAGTGCAGAATATCTAAAACTTACTCTGGGATTTAGTTGAATTTCACCATTCATACCCACTGATTATTTATGCATATGTAAATGACTTAAATAGAGTAGATTATTGTAATTAATGATATCATATGTAAGCTGGGAAAATTTTGTATTATTCTTCAGTTCATTTATTATTAATAAAGTCAATCATATTTGCTTTTTAGTATTTTTTTAGATATCATTTATGTATTCTGAATTACATATATTGTTTAGCAGTTCATCATTTTATAATCTAAAATAAGTTATATTTAGCTTTTCTATTGATTTTATACACTAATATTTTTATATTTATTATAATGTTACATTATTGTGACCTAACATACCCATGTCTTCTCAGCAGTGATTATCATTAGAATTCGCAAGTCATCTTTTTTTTTACTAAGCATTTTATTATCTGCCACATCATTGAATATTATTTTAATATCAATTACTAGACTTTTTTTTGCTTTGTCCATTTCATATTTTGAATATTTTCTAGTTTTATCTTTTATTATAAAATTATTCACATTTTTTTCTCCACTATAAAGTAGCAACTGCTTATAGTTAATTTTTTCAATTTGTTCACAGAGTTCATTTATCATTAATTTATTTTTTATATATTGAGTTGTTTTTTTTTTATCTTTTTTTTTTTGATTGCCATAGCAGCCTGCCATATTCTTTTTATTTATGAAGATGTATTTTATTATATTCATTTACATTTTTACATTTATTATTATTGGTGTAACTGATATTTATCTATACTATTTTTTGTTTTCTACTTGGTATTCTTTGCCCTCTTTTTTCCACTATTATTGGAAATGATACTCTTAGTGTTAACAGGCGTTCATATTTTCATGCTGCGAGAAATTGTTTTCTATTCCATTTATAATAGTCTCTTTGTCTTTGCATTTTTAAATTCAAAATATACTCTAATTTATTTTGATTTTTATTTATTTGCATTGATTCTTGAGAAGGTTGTATTTTAATTTGAAATATATTATTTTACCTAAATCTTCAATTTTTGTTTTAAGGCTTATTTTCTTGTTTTCTATTTTTGATCTCTTTTTGTTATTATCTTTTACCTTTCCTATTTTTTGTCACAACTTTACTGATTCATTTTTATCTAATTTACTTTTTATCTTATATCTATATTTTTGACATAACTATTTTATTTTTTTTTTTATATTTTCTCTATTCATTATTTAAATCATGTAATTACCAATCATTTTTATTTGCTTAATGGCATGCTTTTTGATACAGATATTTATAGTCTGTGTCTATAGATGCTATTATTTTATCCAAGAGTTAATGTATATTTGGCTATTTTTTTCAGTTTTATTTATAGTACTACTCCTTTCAATATTGGCTCATAATTTTTACTGTATTGCAATTTGATTCTGTCATTTTGAATGGGTGTTTATTAAATTACTATTTTCCCTTTAAATGGTGGTATTATTGTACTAATATTTGCATCTAAGATCTTTTGTTGTATAAAGATAGTAATGTATACTTATTGTATTGTGTCTTATTTAATTGCAGTACTGGTTATACAAATATGGCAGTTACTTTTTAGACATATCTTTATATAAAATATATAGAAAGTAGAAACAGCAGATTATTATAAACTTATATAAAATTTTAAATTAATCATTGGAATAATTTGCCTGCCGCATAGATACATAAGATACAAAGATTATATTTTACAATTACTTGAATATTAATTTTAATGTATCAATAATAAAATGAAACTGTTTAAGGCATTTAAATCATACTTTATATGGGAAATGTCAAAAGTAGAAATCATGGTTAACATATTTAACAGTTGTAGTGTTCTCATGTGGTAAGAACAATTCAAAACAAAGCAAAATTCTCCATATAGTAGTGCCATCTTGTGCTAATAAGAGCAATCAATGGATCCCAGAAGGCTTGTGCATAAAATCCCTATCTAGTGCCTACTCATCCAATATCCCCAGACTATTTTCTGGCTTGTGGCTTTCATCAGTGAGGAGCCTTGGATCTGAGAGCACTGCACCTAGATCTTAGGATCTAATGCAATCCTCCAGAACCCACCTTTTAACTCTATTTAACTACAAAACTATGAGAATGAAATTGAAAACACAATTAATATTTTCAATCCAAGCTCAATAGCTTATATAGTTATAGTTTTGTGGTTAAATAGAGTTAAAAGGTGGGTGCTGGAGGGTTGCATTAAATCCGAAGATCTAGGTGCAGTACTCTCAGATCCAAGGCTCCTCACTGATGAAGGCCACATGCCAGAAACTAGTCTGGGGATATTGGATGAGTAGGCAATAGATAGGGATTTTATGCACAAGCCTTCTGGCATCCATTGATTGCTCTTGTTAGCACAAGATGGCACTACTATATGGAGAGTTTTGCTTTGTTTTGAATTGTTTAATAACAATTATGTGCTAGTATGAGATAGTGATCATGTGATGTTATGTGGTAAGAACTTCATATAGTTAATAAAAATTTATGTAATTTTTCAAGTCTTTCTCCATACATAGTAGGTATATTATTCCAAAATATTTGATGGTATTTTCAAAATAAAAAATTGCCTTTTTTTAAATAGTCATTATAATAATCTTGTTTTTTTAATAATACACTTTCAAACAAGTATAGTTCACTAAGATTGTAATAAAATTTGAAAGCATATTTTCTTGCTAACATCAGACATTATGAAATTTATAAATTGTTTTTTTTACAGTGAATAAGTGTAATTCCTGCTTTGATCTTGGATTACTAAGTTTTTTATGAGTAACATGAGCTGTATTCATTCTAAATAGGTCCTAGCTTTACCACATGATCCAGTAATCAAGCATAACTGTATTTTTGTTTTCTCCCAAAGCATACTCAACTTTTCTATGATTTCTAGTTAGCTAAATAAGATATCATTAATCTGAAATTAACATGTAATACTGTTATGTTTACCTAGTATGAACAAAATTAATTATGTATTATGAAAATTTCTATCTCTATAGTCTTTTGTATATGAAATAGAAAATATCCACAATTTTTTTATTAAAATAAATACTTTTTGCATAGAACAAAAATTTCAAAAATATTTATTACTTACTTTCTTAAATATATTTTCTATGTGAGAATTCTCTTCAAAATAAAAATTTAAAAAATAAATAATAATTTGACATAATATTTGTATATTAGATTATTCTATGAAATAAAGCTCATTCACATTAGATAATGTATCATAGATGTAACATCTTATGAATACAAGTTTTTATGATTACACTTTTATGAAAGATTTAAAGATTTACAAAAGGATAGTAATGAATATACTCATTTGAAAAAGAAATCTTGTGTAGCCCTTTTGTGTGTGTGTGTATATATATATATATATATATATATATATATATATATATATATCTTCAATAGTAACAAAAATGAAAAAAGTGTATAGAAAGAAATGTAATGTTAAATTGAAACTCGGTGGTAACTTTGAATCAGTCACTAGACAACAGGATAAAAATTGATCCAAAAGAAAACCTACAAATAATAATATCCAAACTGCTTATATGTTTGGAATGGAGAATCAAGAGAATACATGAATAAAGAAGCATCTATATAACAAAGCCAAAAGTGATCCAATAATGTCTTTTTTGGAGGTTCATTTTACTCTGAGAATATAAGGATAATTTATTTGGTACAAGATTATAGGAAATAATTAATGAGGCTGAACTCATATGGTATAAAAAGGGGTAGAGTTGTAATATCTCTCTCTCTCTCTATATATATATATATATATAGGCTTATTATGACCCTAGTATCAATTACCATAAACCAAAAAGGTCATGACTCAATAATGAACAAAATTTAAATTATTTTCAGTAATATATTTAATTGTCTAATGTATTGTTTTTTTAACATTTATCCTTTGAAGTTACTGATGTGCATTAAAAATATTCTTTAAATACATTGAGGATTTTTGAAATTTTTTCTTCCAATCAATAAATATTTGCATTAATGTATTAAATTGATACAGTTTAATTGTAGAATTTATATTCAATTAAATATGCCAAAAACTATATTTAGATCAAGATATGACGTTTCCCTGAAAGATGCCACAGCAAATTTCTTTACCATTGCAATAATATTTTTTTTTACAAAGGTAAAAATAGTTTATAAAATCACATCTCAATAAATAATAATAACAGTTCATTGTTCAACAGCAAATAAACAGAAAATGCAATTTTTTTTTAATGAGAATTGGGAATTGCTTTTATTTGTAATAATAATACTATCCAAATCTAAACTAATTTTAAAAGAAAATCATGACTTATAATGTAATGATTTTAATGTAAAGAAATTATTGTACAGTTATAAACATACAGTTTACAAGACTGGGCCAATCAATTTTGTATCTAAGGCAAGCCTGAGAAGGGTCTATCATGCAATGATAACACATCTTACCAAGACAATGACTTTGGGTTCAAATCCAAGTGGAATGAATTTATTTTCAAGAATCGTAATTTTTTTCAGCTGGCCCATAGTTAACATAGCTGACTATCTAACATCTAGCTATCCTTAAAGCTGAAACAACAACAAAATCGCTCAAACTCTCACCACCCAATAATTGACAAGTCTCTTCATCATTGCTTTGTGAGAGACTTTTTAATTGTAGTAGACTACAAAAAACTTATTTATTTAAAGTGGTCTGAGAAAGGAAATACATGATAGAAAAAATGGATTAAATAAAAAGATTTAAATTAAAAAATTATAAAACAATCCTCTTTTTTCTAGAAGTTTTATTAACTTGTCCTTTTATAGATTCAAATTTCCATTATAACTTCTCCATTGCCACAAATTTCCAGGGTAATGTACAAAGTAAAATTTATCAATTTTTACCATATATTTCCAGGATTCATGCAGACTGAATCTCCTTTTTTTTTCCCCCAATCTAATCATTTGCAGGTCAGGCTAACACATTAGTGAGGAAGTTATGTTTTTGGGTGGAAACAAGCCTTGTTGCAGATTTCTTTATGGATAGTCTGCATTTTCTTTTAGTGAACAGGCTTTATAGTGATATTTGTTGATGCTCAGTTTCTAGGTAAATCTTATCACATGGTTTTCCTCAAATCCATTTTAGAAATTATTTTTAAACTAGTAGTGAGATTAGCCTTACTTAAGATTCAAGATTATTTCTCATTGTGCTTTTCATAACTGAACTGCTATTGGGTTTTTTTCCCACAGATGAATCAAGAATAACTGCTGCTCACAAGTCACTAAGGTCTACTGCTTTAACCTGTCCTCATATTTCTTTAGAACACTTTTGTATCAGTCCAATTACATTTTATCTCGGACATGATAGCATTAAACCCTGACCAATTGCCTCTATTTTTACAAAAGATGATTTTCTCTTTTTCTTTATTAAAAAAAAAATGTAATCATAATTTTTTAAATTTTTTCTAGTTATTTTTTTCAACCCTGAATAACAATATAGTCCTTCAATTATTCTATATTTTGAACAATATTGCCTTTTGTTTTAGAGAAAAAAGAAGAAAAAAACTAATTAATTGAAACAATACTTCTTAACAAAAATGTTAGAACATGGTGAAGTGTAGATAAAATTTTCTTTTTTTTTTTAATATATATTTTTTTGTTTTTAAAAAAATAACTAATCAACAAATTACTAAAGAGATCAAAAAAAAAAAAAAATTATTTATCTTATTACTTTTTTAAAAATTAAAACTAGTGGATAAAATTACTGAAGAGAGAAAATAAAAAAAAATATTTACTTTATACTTTTCTTTTTTTCAGCTATTTATAACAAGTTATAAATATTCACATTATTATTTTTTAAAATGTTTGGAATTTCCATATTATTCAAGGAATGGAAAACCTTTAAATAAGTTCTTATTATTAAAAAAACATGAGAAAAATAATTATTATCATTTTTCTTTCTAATTTTAATTTAATAAACTTGTAATATCTAACATGGCCAAAGTTGGCCTCTGTTTACAATCTTACAGTATGTATATATATATCATTATTTGAGTTTCTAACAATTTACAGTAGTCTGATTATTTCTAATAGTACTTTTAAGTGTAATTATAAAATAGTTACATAAATGTAAATATATATATAAATGTATATGTAACAATTATAAAGAACCTCTAACAAATAGTTGGAGTAGAATTTCACATAACATATTAACATTATGTAAAGATCTATAACAATAATATTGTTTTGTACATAGACATATAAATATAATAATAATTGCACTTTTTCCTAATTAATATTTTAATTTATTTATGGAAAGCTATTGAATTTATGTTAGTATATATTTACCATTAGCACTGCCTTTTTATACATTTTATTGAAGCAGAGTTATCTGAATTGTAGAAGTACAATCTCCTCTCTTTGAAAGCAGAAATCAACTTTATACAAATGATGAAGAAGATTAGGAAATATGAAAAAAGAGCCAAAGCAGGTTTCATTTCTTTGCATATCTTGTGTACTTGAAATGAAATTGCTTGAGAATTATGCCAGCAACATATAATTTCCTGATAAGATCTAATATAGACATAATGAAAGTTATAAATAAGCATCCATGAGAAGAAATATCTTGAAACATTATTGGGTATGCATGTGTGTGTGTTAGTTAAAAAGTAAGGACTCATTATATGCACTAATAAAATTGCAAACTACTGTATTGTTAAATTATTAAATATAAACAAAAAGCAGTTGCAGTTTATCTAATAATAACTAATAACATAAGTAATGCTCAATTTTCAATAATTGCAATAAAAAAATAAATTGTTGATTTCACAATAATATTAAACACATTAATAACAGCTTTATTATTTCATTGCTTTGTTAGATTAATAAAAGTTCCAAGTATAAAATTCATATTATGGAACATTTTAATATCCATTTGTCTTATTTTAATAGTGAAGAAATAACTTTTGAAATTAGGCCACAGTGAGATTCTGGTTAACATTAAAATTGAGAATTGGCTTGAAACTTTCAAAACTTTGATTACATTGTGCTAATATCTTCTTTGAGACTTCATCAAGTAAAGTTTTTTTTATATTTACCTGAATCTGGTTCACTGATGAAGTATAAAATCGTTGTATATAAAAGAATATGAATATTTTATAAATTCTATACTGAAGTGTTTGTTGTATAAGGATATGTGCCACTCACAAGGATAGAGATGTTAATGAGCAAACAAAGTTTATCATGTGTTGTTTTTAAAATAATGAATTGATAAGAGAATTTAGCATTATTTGTTGATAAGATATGCTGTAGTCAGATATATAAAAATGTTAGGCATGATAAGGATAATGTAATTCTAAGTGATAGTAAGGTTACTTCAACTAGTTTAATATTGGTTCAAATGTTATGGTATCTACATTTAAAATCTATTATTGTAATGAGATCCAATTATTTTCAAAGGTTTAAACCATACATCAAATAACTTTAGCTTTAATTGTATATTATATATCCCTTTAAGGTATTGCATTATAGTACAGCAGTGTCAAAATACAATTAATGAATTAAAAAATACTCAAGAGACAAGTCAATAATAAGTAGATATACAGATTGTGCTCAATAAAAAACTGTTTTTGAACAACAAAATATGTTTTATTTACACTTGATTTAGAATATGTTTTGTAAATATTTGTTTTTATTAGAATATATATATATACATAATAATGGTAAATAAATCCAGGAAGCTGGCTCCTCGAATATTCCATGTATTGGGATGGCAGAATTGTTCTGTACTTATAAAGATAAAACTAACTATAAATAATATATTAATAATAATAAATTTCTCACACCAGGCTAGCTAAACATATAAAAGATAAATCATATTTATATCTAAGATTTCTATTACATATGTGTGTATTTCAAATAAATACACGTTGAAATCAAAGGGACATTTTATTGATCTCGAAATATATTTGGAATAGGTAAACAATCCTAAATAGAAATATTATTCATTATTAAATAATCCTAAAGGTTTTTTTAATGTAAACATTCTTTTTTATATATATTATCTAATAGCAATTTAATGTGGCTAGAAAAAAAATATTAGTATATGCATATTTCATGTACCAGGGTAAATATCAAAATGCCATGGTGAATCTAATACGTGTGATGATAAGTGTTGACTTTATAAAGAAAATATATAAAAACCAAACTTAATAAAAAAAATTATATACATTTTATTGCCATTTAACTGATTTCATATTATCATTAATAAGAAACATGAACTACTGGAACACATATGATCTTATGAATCCGGAAGAAACTAAAATTGATAATATTCTTTCGATTGGGATATTGAAGTTGACCAAACATCTAAAATTGGAACTGAGGTTTGTTGATTTTTTAATCACGCTCAACCTCGGGACCTTGCCTACTACTGATTTTCTACATAGTAAAAGGAATTATAATCTGGACCCTACATGCGCACTATGTAGGAGTAGTGATGAGACAATGGCACATATATTGGAAGAGTGTCAAATTTGGAATAGCATAAGAAACATTATTAAATCTCTCATTAAAAACAAAGAATCAGCTTGTTTAAATTTGACTAAAGCCTTCAACAATGAACCTTTTGAGGTCATAAGATTGGCAACATTTATAAATTTTTCCATTTGGTCAGTGAGAAATAAGATCATCTTCGAAAGTGGAGAAGAATATGACATGATTAAAATGTCACTATAAATTCATCAATACTCCTTCAACACTTTAAGCAAATAACTTTATTTATATATTTTACAGTTTCGAAACTGTAAAATATATAAATAAAGTTATTTGCTTAAAGTGTTGAAGGAGTATTGATGAATTTATAGTGCAATAAAAAAAGAAGCAAAATATAGAGGGAGAAAGAAGAAATGGACAAGAATTATATGTCAGATTAAAATGTCCTTACACTTGTTAAAAGAAATTAAAGAATTAGACCAAAAAAATTTTCAGAATTGGATGTTTAACCAGACCTGGTCCCTAATAAACCTAAAACAAAGTGTAGTACAGATGATGAAAAGAATATAAAGTTCTAAATCCACAGATACTAAGAAAATTTTGAATGAACCATTTACCTAAAACATTTTAGATAAACGTTATATGGAAGAGATCCAAGAACTAGAAAATGTTATTATAAAGTTACTCACCTAATTGATGATTAATAGGAATTGACTATCATTTGATTAACAGATCAGTTTTAATCAATGACCCAATAAATATATTAAGACTGCTTTAATAATGCCTAATGGTAACCGATTTGTTTGTTTACTGTAAAGAATCTATGATATATTTCATATAATTTTCAGTCTTAGGTATTCTATGAAGACCTGCTTTTAAGTAATTTTTATGAATGTTATCCCTATATTGGATTGGCTAACCTCATGATCTATAATTAAAGTGTATGGTTTTCATATATGGTTCATAATGACTAATCTCTTGAAATTTAAATGTTAAATTAATACACACAGAAACATTGGAAGTGCTCTTCACTTGGTAAGATAAAGCTCTATAGACTAAATGGCCAAATATGGTTTTTATTCATTGTCTACATGTTCGTAAATTAAACTTATATGTGTAACACCATCATATATGTGATATACATGATCAGATTAATGTAAATGGTCCACAACTATGATTTCTGGAATGGGAAGTTATATGTCTAATTTCTGGTGATAACTAATGTCATAATGTAATTGATATGAAATTAATTGTTTTTTTCTATGTATACAAGCCTAACCTCTGACTTTGTTAACTGGTCTCCATTGAGATTGATATGTAAATGTCCTTTTTTTTGTAAATGATTCTTTTGGTTCGTGAATAAATTTTCCTTTTGAAAGAAACATGAAGTTACTACAGCATTTCAAAATATTAAAGAAAAAAATAAAAAATCCCAAATGAAATGATGGTATTTAAATTCAATGCTGTTTTCTATAAGATGAAAAATAATATCTTAACGGGTTATATAAAATAATATAATTTGCTAATAAAATAAATAACTAATTTAGAATATAGTTTCCATCTGCATTTTGCAAGTAAAAATTCCATTTAATAATACATCAAACTTATCTACTGATATATAATACAGGTTTCTAAAACTAACTAACTTAGAATCCCGAGTAATGGCTTATTTAATAAATGGTGAAAGTAAAGTAAATATATTACTACATATATTCATGTACATTCTCATTTAACATATAATAAGGAATTTTATCATCTCTTACATAAAAAATGAAATAGACAATGAGAGGAATGCACATCTCTCAGAGATAAAACAAGTTTGTAATAAGAGGATTTTGCAAATAAAAATTATATATATATTACCAATTATGACAATATCAAATATATGAAGGTCACTATTCAAGTTTTCCATGCAATAAACTAAGTTTACCAATGCCTTTTAGTATCCTTAATGACTCATTATATATCAACACAATTCCTTTTATCCTGGAATGACATTTATAAAATTTTAAGTTTATAATAAATTTTAATAATCATTATATAACCCTTAATAAGCATAACCATTTACCTCAAAAATATATGGGATGTTTGCAAATGTATTACATATAATGCAAAAAAATATTTTTAAATTTTACTTTTGTTGTTTTAAAAGAATTGTTCTTTGGAAGATATAAGAGAAAAAAATGCATAGCAACAATTTGTAATAAAATTATTAAAGAATATAAATATCTTTATTGCCCCCCTTTTTTTATCTAAAGTTCATTTTTAATCTGATTTTCAGTGGGTTACCTGGGTGATAATTGTTGAACTAGGAAATCAATGATTACTAAAAGAAAGTTCATCTTGGTAAAATTTTAAATGTTCTAGTTCCTAAAACATTTAGATGATTACAAATGGACATAAAAATGTATGAATTTTTGGAAATGTTGATAAACTATTAATTGATCCATGCAGTAACTTTCTGACTCTGGTTATCTTTAAAATATAACTTCTTCAATGCTTCAGTTTAGAAAAGATAGCTTTCTTATTTGCTTGATATGCATTTTATTTTAGGCCTGTTTTATTTTAACATGTCACAGTAACTTGGCAGTAATGTAGTCACTGGAACAGAGGCTTCACAAGCCCCATCAGTCTATCTTTATCTAGCCAACTACCATGACTAATAACTTTAATATTGCTATTTTTTAAAAAAACTAAAGGAAAATGATATAGTTAGACTGAAAGTTTTTTATCAAGTGCCAAGGTTTTTTTCCATTAAGGGTAAACAATCCCCCTTACTGCAAAATTAATGATGTTGGAATTATAGTTATCTCCTAGAAACCCCATGGCACTAAAAATTTCCTATTGACTACTTTGCACATGTGCATGCACACCTTTAACAGTTGTTGAATACCTTGCATTCAACTACTTGAAAAAATAATATAATTTTTTTATTAAATTTAAATCATATATCCCTATGCCTTTAAATATACATTAGCACAGAAATATTTGGCAAATATTAAAAGTAAAATATTTGTCTATATTTCAATATTTTTTTAATTAAAAATAACCTTTCACTTAAACATGAATAAAAGATTTTACTATCAACAACCTTCTAAAAATAAACAATTTAAAACAAAAAATAACTTTATGTGTGAAACAAATAGACAACAGATTCCTCTTTTAAATCAGATTTTGACTGAAACTATATACAATTAAAAACAATCTTTTAGATTGCATAATTTTTTTTATTCACAGTGAGGGTTATCTACCACATTCTTCTCCCCTTATAAAAATTTTTAAAAAAATTACTTAGTCAAAATGAATAATAACGGAATCTCTAACAAAGGATGTTATTTTACAGGATTAAAATGTCTCATGACAACAAGTAAGTTATTTTTAAATATTCAACATAATTACATTTTCTCCATTTTTTCTAACTTATAATGAGTAAATATGCAAATTACATCATTTTAAAGCACAATGATCTAACAAAGATTAACTTTGCATTAGAATGCTTAATATCTATTAAAATCATATATTGTAATGGAATGGGATTTTATCTGGTATGAAAATAGATTTTCAAAATTATCACAAGAAATAAAAATGTCTGCTACTGATCATTGCACCTATATAACAACATACTTTAATTTCATTCTTAGGGGAGAAGAGGTAAGTGATCAAATAAATATATACCTAAATTCAACTTGTCCTTACTTGCCTTCGTTTCTGTTATTCCCAAGTTTTAAACTCTTGGAGAATCTGCATGATCATCTAGTTCACGGTATATTAATATTAAAGTATTGGTAAGAATAAACATGTAGGTGTGAATATATAAAAATATATGTAAGTATGCAAAAACAAGTATGTGAGAAGATATGACCAATTAAAAAGTAAGTTTAGAAAATCAGATTGACAGTCTTTAATTTAAACACTTGTATACATTTAACAATATATTTACATAGGCAACATTTTTAATAAAGAAAATTTATAAACTGTAAAACATTTAATTTGACATCTATGGTTATTCTTTGCTTGATTCCAATAATTATTCCCAACCCTTATCCCTTACAAAGAATAGCCATTTGATGTCCATGTCAACATAAAAGATTTATATCATGTTTATGTTTGTCTCAATCATTCTTGCTTACTATATTATTATTTAGAAATCATAATTCATTTTATTTTCATTAACTTTTATATTAAATTCCTATCTGTCAGTGATGATATGGGATCCCCCTCTTGTATGCTGTAGTTATGATACAGACAAGAAAAACCATTTATGATAGAAATAGTCAAGTATACCAAAAACATTTAACAAATATTAGTATAAACAAAAAAATATATACAATGCAATGGTACAAATGTATGGAATAAATATGTTTTAGGTAAAATCTTTCCCCTTTGTTGATGTTCAGATCTGTACACAAGCAAGTGCTCGTCATAACCTATATTTTATCTTACAATAATGGCAATAATAGTCCATTTTGTTACATATTAAAACTTATTTTTCCTTTGTATCCATGTTAAAGGAAAAATATGAACAAAAACATTTATACAAATAAATAAAAGTGAATTACTATGGTAATCCTCATTAATTCAATTTGGGTAGAGATGGTAATGAGTGTTCTAGAACCTCCATTAAGTCACTTATCCTTTATAACTTTAGAACTTTTGCTTTGAAATGTGAAATTGTCCTATTCATTTTTTAATAGAAAACTTGATATTCATGGCACAATTGTCAAATGCTTGGGCAGTTTTTTCTCAGTTCTGACCATTATAGCTTCATGAGCAATAACTTCCCCGATGTCACTTTTGCACTTAGCTATGCATGGTTGTATGTATCATTATTTATATATTTTTACTAACTTATTTTGAATGAATTAACAACAATATTGTTTATACTATTAGATATCCTCAAGTCTATATACTTTAATCTATGATTTTTAATTGTAGACACTGGAAATTTGAATAATCTGAATTTAATTTTGAAGATTTCAGTTCCAATTCCTTAGTTGGCTAGTTTTAATTCTATACGTTTATCCTTCCTTTCTCAAATATTCAGATATTGGTTTTTAATATTTCAACTCGAAACTGGCTGGACTTTCTATGCGAATTGCAAATTCAAATTCTCTGCTTAAATTTTTACAGATTATTCAGCCGAAGAAAAAAATTATCTTTCATTGGAAAAACTCGTTATTGAAAATAGAAAATTCATGACTATCATTTATGTCCATTGTTGACATCATTATTAGTGATTGTTATATATAGTTAATGTATTAATAACAAAATTTGTATTTATTTCTTTAACATAAATTTTTATTTCTTGCTTGCATTTACCTTATCCGATCATATTTTTAGACATGTTGTAGTGTGTTAGAGTTACATGACTCTTAACAAGATAATAATTACTAAAGATTAATTGTCATACATGAGTTTTATAATTTAGTTGAGGTACTTATTTATAGTATGACTAAGTTGGGGTTTAAATGTATCACAATTAATGGTTTGTCAATTATAGTGCTTTATTTTTATTAATATAGTGATAAAGAATGCTACTATCATGAGTCTTGGATTCGAATTAGGCCACAAGATAAGGTAATTGTTATTGGAGGGATATACAATATATATATACACACACACAAACATATTTCTCAAAACAAGAAAGCAATAAATTAGATTATAACAACTTATGCATATTAACAAAAAACAGCCACTCTATTGTACAGGCAAATTTTACTTTAACCACCTTGTATTGAATAATAAATCAAATTAGGCAACTATATCATTTTAATTCATAATGATGCAATAGTCATTGATTCTTCAATATTATTATATCCCTTTTTATTAACTACAATATTAAATATAAGCAAGTGATTTTTGAAAGAATAGAGGCTATCAATAAAAAGTCCACCATTTCAATTTTCATTCTTACTAGATATTTATAAAACAAGAATAGAATGATAAAAAATCAAGTCAGATGTCACATGACTTAATTTTAATAAAGTTTGTATTCACAAGTGTTATATATTGTGCTGGTCAGAAAATGTATATTGATTTAACCCAGTTTGAATACTAGGCAAAAGTACCTCGAGGCCACTCGTATGCGAGATATAAAATCTAGAATACTAAGGCCTCTGCCCTATTCATCTATTTTCGAGTCTAAACACAAACCAACAACATGTCTGAGACATGCATAAATTATTTTATAACCCTGGCCCAAAGCTTAGCATCAGGGAGAGACAATGGACTAAAATACTTAAGGAACTAACTACGTTAAATGTGCATAAAATATAATATGAGTTGTTTGTGCATGCTTGGATCATTGGACAAGTAATATAAAAGGTTGAAATAACATTAGAAGACATAAGCTTTTTAGTTTAAGTAATATATTTTAATAAAAGTGATTTTAAAATATTAGAAAAGTTTTAACTATCTCCGCTATTCCCTGATTGATTAATGATAAATAATTTTACAATGAGACGGATGGCAATTAGACGTAATATTTTGCAGTCTAAGTATTACTTTCCCAATTTAAATAAACTTATTAGCTCATATCCCCTCGATAAAGCAAAATTAAAATAACTCTTTCACAAAGCATTCTCTAGTTGCATTATACTTTATAAACAATTTCAAAATATTTAAAGACTTCTATAAATAACTATTATTTAAATGTGGAATAAATGTGAAAAAAGTAGCGTTATCGAGGAGATCAAGTTGGCAAACAAAAAGGAAACTTAACTAATATTTAAATGACAGATATTATTTCAAATTGGAAATATTTTTAAATGAAAAATAATTTAAACTGCAATAAAACAAGAAAGCATTTATATAACATTTTAAAATGAGGAATAGTGAAGGGGGAAAAATTAAGTATAAAATAGATGATCAAACGAAAGATAAATATAAATCTAATATTAGTCTGATAAGAGAAAAACAGTTACATTATAAATATAAATTAAAGGAACAATTAATGGAAGTTATTTATAAAAAGGTAAAGTAATAGTTCATGAGAAGATATATACAGTTACCAATCCTTCCTTTGATCGAGTTCCCTTGACGTTGGTGGCTTGATTACGTATGTTGGGATTTGTCCGGAAAAAGGGATTTGAAATATGCAGGATTTTACGTGAAGTGCACAGACATGGTTCACAGTTCGGGTTTACTATTGGTTGGACATGTTACGGCATTTTGATGGATTAGGACCCTGATGACAGGCAAAGCTGTTGTGTCTTGCTGCCGACCATGGTCACATCCATCAAATTAATAGAACTTTTAACGTTGCATGTTGGAACTCTGAACAGGAATTTTCCACAAATTTTCAAGGCAACCTCGGAGCTGAATCACTTAAAGCGCAAAATACTGAATCATCATAGCACAGGATCTGAGTAAATCTTCAAGCACAAAATCAGAATGATTTAGAGGACAAAATCTGAATAAATTCAGGAACAAAATCTGAATGATTTGAAAAGCAAAATCTGCATAATTCAGGAACAAAATCTGATTGATTTTAAAAGCAAAATCTCAAGAAGAATCAAGTCTTTTATTCTCCCCACCTTTTATACCTTTCTGGAGATACTCTTCTATTGTTTTGCATATGATTTTAGATCTCTTGTTTTGAAGTAACTTTTTGCTAAAAATAAACTTTCATTTCTTATTATCGATTTCTGTATTTAACTTTGAATTTGATTTAATTAAAAAGGCCATCTTTAATTTGTCTTGAATGGACTAACTAATTGAACAAATGCTATTCCTTTAGAAATGCTAGCAGGCTTTTCCAAAATAAAATCACACACCATATTTTAACAAAAATTAAAAGAAAAATATTGTATTATTTCTTTTAATAAAATAACATTTTAGTTAAACAGAATTTTGCATTTAATCATCTATATATGCTTCCGTATATATATGTTTGATTAATAAATTTTGTAAAGGAAATTTTGATAACAATTTAATCTTAAACAGAATTTTATTTTAAAAGAAATATTTTAAAGTAAATAGCTAATTTAATAAGCGTTAAATGTACAAAATGAAACATGTTAATTTTATATTCAATTCAAAATCCTGTTGATACTTGGATATAAACTTAACCCAGGTTTACAATATTGGTAAGTTTATAGAAGACTGTGAAGCATGGATCGGACTTCCAGATCCATTGCTTCAATATAGAGCTCGCAAAACAAGCTTTGAGAATATCCTCAACCCCAGACTGGTTTCTGCTTCTGGCAATGTCAGTGAGATGCCACAATATTCATTAGATTAAAAATACTAGGACAAGCCCAGCACTGTATCTAATGTATAACTATTGAGAAGAAAATCTGAAATTTTCAGACATCCATATGGATAAAAATCCAGCTAACTGAAATAGCCATATAGGATATTCTCAAAGCTTGTTTTGTGAGCTCTATATATAACAATGAGAAAAATTAAAAAAATTGAATGGCACATTTAACTTCAAGCCTACTTAAAATACAGATTCCTGATATCAAAATTATTATCACCAACAACTGATCTTAATTCTCTACTTCATTTATATCCCAACATCATACTCTCTAATTCCATTCAAATAGGATATTTATAAAACATTGTCACTAAGATCAGATAAGTAGTATAAATTCCTACCAATACATTCATTCCCTAATTTATCTAAAAACATTCTTTATAGCAAATTAAATCCCTACCACCTTCTCAACCACAAGCCAAATATTTTTGACTATATCCATATCTAACTACACATTTTAATGTATTTGAAAAAATTATACTTTGGAAATCTATACTGCTATAAATTAAACAATTTGCATTCACCTTGCCTTCATTAGCTATAAATCTTATTTCTCAATAACTTCCTATGCATATCTTGATATAGCAGCCCTTTATATTTAAATCCTTACAATATGTATTACTCACAAACTCTTTGTGAAGGTTTAACTCATGTAATAGTCCCAAATTTTCATCAGTCTTAAAATTTCTCCCATCAAAACTAAAATCACTATATTCATGACTATTATTTAGATAAAACTTATTAATATACTTTAAACTCATCATGGTACAACAACTTTTTCTTCCTTAAAGAATTCTCAATCTTAAAATTATCATTTTGCATATCCTCTATTTGTATTAGTTCTTGCTGCTGCAATATTTTTATCAGTCCTAGCACCTAATTCCATAAAGCAATCTGTCTGCATTTCTACATAATCCTTGGTACCCTTGACCATTATATTCACATGAACTTTTTTCTACATTAAAACGCATTTTTTTCCTAATCTCGAACAAATCACTGACCTCAGAATTGTTATTCTTATTAGCTTGCAACTTGGAATAATTTGTGTTGTCTTTTACTAAAGTGATTCTAACTATAGAGTTTTCAACCTTAAATTTATGGCTTTCCACATCTACTTTTATTTCCTTGTCAAATTTAGCATCCAACCTATCAACACTTGTTTGTCAGCTTTAGCTTCATCAAATTTAATATCCAACCAATTACTGAACATCACTAATATGTCTTAAAGCATTTTTATTATGCTAATAGGTTCCAAACTATCAGTTTGGGGTCCCCTGATACATCAGGATTAATATCACTCATAATTAGTAAAACAAAGCACAAAAAATTGTAAATATAATATATCAATAATAATAAATCTCTCACTTCTGGCTAGCTAAACTTAAAAGATAAAATGCATTTATATCTGACACTTCTATTACATATATGTGTACGTCAAATAAATGTACATTAAAATCAAAGGGGCATTTTATTGATCTTGAAATATATTTAGAATAAGTAAGCAAATAATCCTAAATAGAAATATTATTCATTATTAAATAATCCTAAAATTTATTTTAATGTAAACTTCATACTTTTAGATTTTTATATTACAATGTTATATTATCTAATGGCAATATAAGATGACTAGGCAAAAGATATTAAGGTAAGTGTATTTAATGTCTCAAGGTAAATATCAAAATGCCATAGCGAATCTAGTATGTTGACCATAAATCAATGATATTTGTCAACCTTATAAAGAAAATACACGAAAACCAAATTTAATATAAAAAAATTATATACATTTTATTGACATTTAAGTGATTTCATATTATCACTAATAAGAAACATATTTATGAACTTACTATAGCTTTTGAAAATATTAAAGAAAAAGAAAAAAAATCCAAAATAAAATGGTGCTACTTATATTTAACACTGTTTTCTATAAGCTGAAAAATAATATCTAGGATTGTATAAAAGAATATCATAATTATTACTAATAAATTAAATAATTTAGAATATAGTTTCTATATATTTTGCAAATAAAAAGTTTCGTTTAATAAAACATCAAACTTATCTACTGATACAAAATATAATATAGAAAGCTTCTAAACAAATGATCCTACAATCATAGGTAATGACTTACTTAATAAGTGCTACATATATTCATGTACATTCTCATTTATCATATAATAAAAGGAATTTTATCATCTTTTATATAGAAAATTATATAACTACACAATGAGAGGAATTCACATCTCTCACATAAACAAGTTTGTAATAAGAGGAATTCACCATCTCTTATACAAATAAAAATTATATATATTACTGTGTATGACAATGTCAAGTATACAAAGGCCACTATTCAAATTATTCATGTAATAAAGTAAGTTTACAAAGCTTTCCTTCTAGTACTTTTATCTTTAGAGACCCACTATATATCAACACAATTCTTTTTACCTTGGAATGACTTATAAGATTTAAAGTTTATAACAATAATAACTTTTTATAATCATTTAATAAGCATAACCTTTCACATCAAAATTATTATATAGGATGTTTGCAAACATGTATTCCATATAAAGCAAAAAAAAAAATACTTTAAATATTATCTTTGTTGTTTTAAAAGAATGTTTCTTTGGGAGATCTAAGAAAGAAAAAATGCATAGCAACAATTCATAATAAAATTATTAATGGATATAATGTCTTTATTTCCATCCTTTGTTTTTAATCTAAAGTTCTAAATTTGAAAGTTCATTTTCAATCCAAGTTTCAGTGGGTTTCCAGTCTGATAATTGTTAATGAACTAGGAAAGCAAAGATTATCAAACACAGTTCGGTTAAATTTTAAAAGTTCTAGATAAAAAGACAATTGTTCCCAAAACATGCTTAAATGATTACAAGTGCACACAAAAAAATTAAGAATTCTTGAAAATGTTGATAAACTATTAATTCTCCCTCTGGATATCTTTAAAATATAACTTCTTCAATGCTTTGGTTTAGAAAAAAAGATTTCATTTTTTTAGATGTTTTTATTTTAGGCTTTTGCTTTATTTTAACATGCCATGGAGACTCATCAGTATTGTAGATAACTGGAACAAAGGGTTCACAAGTCCCATCAGACTCTTAATTTATCCAATTACCATGGCTGATAACTTTAATAATATTGCCATTTAAAAAAAAATATTAAAAACAATCTAGTGGGTCAAAAGTTTCTTATCAAATACCAAGGTTTTTTTTGTCAAGCGTTGATGGCCTTGTGGTTAGCATAGCTGCCTTCCAAGCAGCTGGTCCAGGTTCTCTTCCGTACAATGCTTTGACACATGAATAAAAATACCAAGGTTTTTTTTATTAAGGATAAACAATCCCCTCTTATTACAAATTTAATGATATCTGAATTACTATAACTATCTTCTAGAAACCACATGACACTAAAAATTTCCATTGTCTGCTTTGTATCTGTATACACACCTTGAATATTTGTTTTTAAATGCCTTTCACCCAATTACTTCCAAAAATAACTATAATATTAGCAAAAAATAATAAAAATATAATTTAAATAATTAAACTTTTTATATAATTTTTTTGAATTTAAATCTTATATCTCTCTTGTTCTTTTAAATACACATCAGCACACAAATATTCTTTGACAAATATTATAAACTAAAATAATTGTCTATATTATTTCAATTTTTTTTAAAACTTAAAATAACATTTCACATAATAGTGAATAAAAATTTTAATCTTAACATTTTCTAAAAAAAAAAAAACTGTTTAAAATGGAAAACAACTTTAGAAATGGCCACATCAGATTCCTCTTTTTAATAAAGTCAGATTTTTGATTTCTCCTATAAACGATTAAAAACAAAATCTTTATTCTATTAAACATTACTTATTTTTTTTTATTCACAGTGAGGACTAATTACCACAATATATAACATTTTTAAATTTTTTTAAAAAAATTGTTGTCACATCTTGTCAGTCTGACTGACTTTTTTAATATCTTCATCAAAATTTAATTCCAAAATATTATTGCTACAAAATTTTACATCTATTATTTATTCAGAATTGATATATAAATGCAATAAGAGTGCTGAAGCAAAGTCGTGATCAGAGAATGCTATAATTTGTAATGAACTTAGTGAATTTAATAAATTTTTATCTCTGTATATGTTTTTTTTAATTAAAACTGTCTATTCTTATTGTTTGGAAAAACTGTGGATAGTATGGTTCATTAAAGATATTCATGAAAAGTGCATCAACAAAATCTGATAATATAATTCATTAATATTAGGTGACTATTTGATATAGATAGTTTGGTAGCTGATTTAAGGGGTAACGTTTTAGTCAGACTTGCTGCAATGTTGAATCCTGAAGTATACTGGAATTTCCAGTAAATTTTATTGTCACAGCTAGAAGTATTATATCCACATTAATCACAGTAAATGTAAATTGTTTTTACCCATGAATAATATTATTGATGTATCAGAATGTGGTTCATGAAGAATGTCATCTACACACCAATTGTCCTTTAATTTAAAGTAAATCTCCAAATATTTTTTCAATATCATATATGAAATAGAACTATCTCTTGAATTAAGTTTATCAATAGCCATTTGGACCTGCAATGTGCCAAAAAATGTAGTTAATGAAGTTAGTATCAAGTTATGAATATTTTAACTAAAAGCAATAGCATCAGCTTTTCTAGAAACAATATATTTGACTGGTGTATTAATATATTGGACTAGGAAATCTAGTATTAAGTATTCAATTGTTAATAACAGCACTCTTCTTCGGGTGTTGCTCACCTGACTAGTGATAGTACTAGCATGGGAATTGAACCTGGATCCTTAGATTTTTGAATATTGAATTTCAATGTAACATCCTGATCAGGCTCACAAAAATAAGAAGAGAATAATACTACTCAAAACATTGTGCATATCCTAACCTGTATGCTATTACTAACAGCTGAAGGTAATTGAAAATGTAAATAGCTATTTTTTTCTAAAGACATTTAATACCTAATATTACATAATGGAAATAGTCCAATATATAAATACAACAAAAATACCTTCATCAAAAACCTTCAGGAAAACAATAATAACTTTGAGTATTATTGAGTTATTTTCTCATAGCAAAAGTAGCTGTTGTTTTTAAGATTACAAATGTTTTTCAGAAAGTTGTCAAGATCTTGACTGGATAAAATTGGTTGATGTAAAGACAGTCTACTGAAATAAAAAAAAATAGCATGAATTAAGTTAGGATAAAATATTTATCAAAATGTCACAAGATACTGGTCAGATTGATGAAAGTCAATATGATGAAAATCATCTGATGTTTGCAAAAGATTTAAACATTTTATTTTTATGTAGTAAAATATGATATTTGAGTACTGAAGTGGAATATTAAATTTCATTCATTTGATCAAATTAAGATTTTCTTTATTTTAATCAGCTGGTAATCAGTACCAAAAACTTTCAACTTTTGAATCCATCATCCTGATATTGCATTAAGCTGTAGAGAATTTTTTTTAATGATCTGGGGTTTGATTATTAAGTTCCAAAGTTATTCTGAATTAACTTATTACTATTAGTTTCCAAAAGTTTCTATCATGTCATGATGCTTTTTTGGAATGAATGGCAAAGATTTGTAAGTTAGTAATATTCATGTCTGTTATTTTATTTGAAGACTCATTATTAGTAGAGATGATTTTTAGTTAAGTTTGCAAGGTTTGTATTTACTTGATTTATTTGCTTTGAATATTTTTTGTGAGTAAAAACATCTTTCTAAATACCATGAGTCAATTTTGATGTTTTTCATGATTTTTTAATGTTTATATATGATTTTTAATTTTTTGAAGACTTATTCAACATTGAAAAATAAATGAATTATGTATAGAACAACCTATCATTTTTGTTCTAAAATTTTAAGTTTCAATTTATATTTAGTTTTACTCAGAAAAGATTCAAATGATGATCCTAATATTGGTTTTGTGGAGTTAGTATTTTTATGAGTGAGTAAAAATTGTACATTTTAAAAATACTTTAATAACGTCAAGTGATAGTCTAAAGAAGTGATTCCCACCACGTATGCATAGCTTTAAGGATATGAACTAAAATGTTTAAATGTATGGAAAAAGTAAAACAATGACCTGAAAAGGCACATACATTATTTAATTAATGAGACACAGCTTTTTAAATATAATTGAATGCCAATTTACACACAATATCTAGCTACCTTATTATTTCATTATTTTTAATGCTATTAGTATTATCAGGAATACCTATATTTTCTGAATAATCAAAAAGTGATGTGATAATATATAAAGTATACATTAAAAATCATTAAAAGACGGTCAACACTTAGACAATATCAATAACAATCAACAAATTCAAACTGTTGTCAAGACAACCTCCTTTTAACAATATATATTTTGAAAATTTTATTTTTAAATTCTTAGAGTTTTATGAATGATTTTTTTAATGTTTCTTGAGAGATGGGTGTATATTTTATTAATAAAAAGCAATGAGAAGATGTTAATGGAAGAATAGATTTCATGTAGTTGTCACCCAGATACTTTCCGTGTCTGTCATCTGTCATTAACAGAGTAATATCTGCTTATCTTTTACTAGTATCTTTTGTAATGCTGTAAATTCTCAATTTTAGAATACTGTAATATGAAATTTAATTTGTTTTTAAACTAAATGTGACAATTTTAAACTTCCTTTTGAAAAAAATTACAAAATAAAATAAATTTAACACATCTGGAAAAATAAAAGAATAAAGTTAATAGTCATTTAAAATTCTCAAATTGACATTTTTGTTATTTATCGTGAAAAGTAAATAAAATCCAGATCGCTGCAAGATAAAGATGTAAACTTATGTATACCTATACTCGCAGAAATTTTTGATTTGATTTTAACATATTCAATCACAAGAATGATAATTATTTCCATAATAAAACGGAATGCAGTTTTGTTCCGATATTTTCATGTGGATATAATTTTTAAGTTCATCCTTTTGAAATATAACTGGTGGTCGAGTGGTCAGCACAGCTGCCTTACAAGCAGTTGTCCCGGGTTCGCTTCCTGGCCGATGCTTTGACACATGAAATAAAAAATAATAAAAAAAAGTTACTTGACTTGATTATCAATCAAATAAACTTTTTATCTTTTTTTTTTATTACATTCCTCTATTAATAATAACCATTCCTTTTTTGATTTTTCAACTATATTTTTTTAGCTTTTAATTCTATCTTCACATAGTTGTAATTATTTTTGTATTATTAGTCTACAACAGCAAAACCACTGCAAAGAGGCATTCCAATTCTAAGAAAAAAAGATAAAAAACCAATTCAAAAAAATTTGTGATAATTATATTAAATCAATCTGTAAACACAAATATGCCTACATGTAGAAATTCCTACTCCATTTTTCTGTTTATTTGATATTTTATGTTGTTGCCTTTTACTTTTTTTACAGAAAGAAAAACTTTCCTTTCTGATATATTTAAACATCATATCTAACTTTAATTGTTCAACATATTCTATTCTCTGTCATATCTTCTCGTTAAAATCAATCAACATTACACTTCATAAAAATGGCTTTGAGAAAATCCTTGTAACATAAACAGGATCTACTCCCAAGAAAATCATAATCAAGTTCATCATAAAATGGCTTTTTAGAAAACCCTGTATTCTTTATTAATTTCACATGTCCAATCCAATGAAAGTGTAATTCTACTATGGTGGACTAAATTCTAGAAGATGAAGTTCTTGTTTACACTTTTAATCCACTCAAAATTTCTATCACCCATATTACATTTTAATCTCTGATTTATTGACAACTTATAAACATTGAAAACAATGTTGGAATAAGTAAATATTTTTTCTTAACACCAGACTTTTCATTGTCCTTTTATATAAAAGCTATAAATCCATTGTGTAAAAACTGTACAATATGAATTAACTTTGATTGATAACAAATATTTTCAAACAATCCATAGATCTATTTGATTAAATCACTAAAAGGCATATATAAGTCAGACTGTTATGCCTAATACCTTTTTGTATTTGCTTGGCAACAAAAAATATATTAATAAAGCTTCTTGATTCTCTAAAAGCACATTGGCTCTCTGTTAATTATTCATCTATAACTGAAGCAAACTATTTAATAAAATCCTTGAAATATCTTTGCTATAGTTGATAATAAAAATATTCTAGAATAGTTATTGCATTTTTGTCTATTCTCTATATTTTTAAAAGTTGGAATTATAAAAGTATCCTTACATTCGGATGGCACAATTGCATTCATCTATATTTTAAACTTCTACAAGTATTTTGTTAGAAATTCCAGTTTTCTATTTTTGAGACTAGAATGAGTTGTTTTGACTTTACTAAGCTTGACATCTTTGTCCAAATCTAAATTAGATAAAATAAATATATTACTAAATGTCATCTCAATTCTTGTATCAGTATTTAAAATATGATCAACATATTCTTTCCACCTGTTCAAATATCAATGTCAATATATAAGAGAGGCCATTGTTGGTTTTAGTAGGGTATTTCTTAGATGTATATGTTGCCTTCAGTGCATCAAAATGGTGTCCATGGTCAAAAGAAGAAGGAGAATAATAAGAAGAAAAAAATGACAATATGTAAAATAGGAAGAGCCATGGTACTAACAACACAAACAATAACAACTGTAATAATAATAGAAAAAATGAGCTTATTTTTTGTTTGATTGGGATATTTCCTCATTCTGTATTACAATTTTTATTTCAATAAGTAGATAAAAACTCTTCTTTCCATTATGGCTTGCATTAATAAGTTTTGAATGAAAGATTTGGCTAATAAACTACATTGTTATGTGATATTTTAAGACAAAGCCAAGAACAACAACACAATGAGGAAAATTATTAGAAAATTTATGAAATGTGTATATAATCTAAATGTTGAAAAAGCAGTATGCAATATATATATATAAAGCACATTCGTTGATTGGATTTATATATTAGACTATTTTCATCACTTAATATTATGTATTAAATTCCTTTAAAAAAATTAAACTTTATTTAAATTTTCCAATTACATTCAACTATTAATAATAACAAATATGTTAATATATGCACAATGTTTCGAAGGTATGATTTCCCCCTCTTTTCAAGTTTTTCTGGCTTGACCAGTGCCAGTATTTATATGGAATTGAACCTGTATGCTTAGATTCTTGAATATTGAATTTTAAGTTAATACTCTAAACAACTGACTCATTCTGCCAAAGGCAGTAATCAGTAGAAATTTAATATACTTATTCATGATATCCTCCTGATTTCTTCACTTTTCCTAAGAACTAAGTTGATTAATGGTATCCATATTTTATGTATAGTCACACTAGGTCAACCTATGAGGTTATTTTTCATTGTCAGGAGGAACTCATAGATAAGTATATAAAATTTGTACTGATTGTTGCCTTTGGCAGGATAACTCAGTTGGTTAGAGTGTTACTTTAAAATTCAATATTCAAGAATCTAAGGGTACAGGTTCAATTCTCATACTAATACTGTCACTGGTCAGGCCAGCAACACTTGAAAAAGAGGAGAATAATACTTCTCAAAACATTGTGCATATATTAACCTATGTGCTATTATTAACAGTTGAAGTAATTGGAAAATTTAAATAAAGTTTAATTTTTTTAAAGACATTCAATACTTAATATTAGATTATGTAAATAGTCCAATATATAAATATAATTGAAATACCATCAACACAAACCTTCAGGAAAACACATTTGTTGATATCTAAGTCTTTTGGTAAATTGTTCTTTGATGCACCCATAAGATGTATATATAATATAAATAAAATATCTGTTAATAGAACAAAATTGTAATCATAACAAAAACAATTATATTTATTATTTTTATTATGATATATATATATTGAAATAGATGCTTTGCTATGTTCATATATATATATATATCATATCAAGAAAGGTTTTCAAGTAAAATTTGTTCTTCAAATTAATTTAAAAATTTTGCTACTTTAATTTTATATTAAATGTGTGTTATAGAAATGAGTTCACATGTATATATGCACACAGACATGAATCGGGAAAATACCTTATTTACTAAAAGTAATATCAATTTTTTATATATAAAAAAAATTAAACTTTTTAAATAAATCTGTTATCTTTTTATAAGGTTATTTTAAAACTTTGTATAACAATGCTTAATCTACAAATAAAATTTTAATCTGTTGTAATAAAAAGTTAAGCATTGTTCCGAGAAGACATGTAATGAAACTAATTAGTCTGAAATGTAAAAATGTTAAATTTTAAATGATTGAAATGTTTTATTTAATTAATTAAAAACCTGGCTATTTTGAGATGATAATCTTGAAAGATGTAAATATAATTTGTGTGGTAGAACAATAGAACAAATGGGTATAAAAGCTCCCAATTTAAAAAGCATTCAAACTAGGCAGAAGCCAGTCATGAATTCAGTCTATTTGTAAATTTAAACTATTTATTCATGAGAACATTCCTTGATTATTCATACAAGTTTTCTATGCTATAAGTCAAAATCATATTCTTGATACATCATATTCTAGATGATGGGACTCTTCGGGCTATGCAACAAGCTGTACTTCTTACCAGATTTCTCCTCAAAATCATAGATACCTGCCAAATGTTCAGGACAAGTGGCTCAACAGTTTAAAAAAGATAAACTCACCAAATTTTCCTAGTGATGATCTTCAAAATATATATGCAAAATATGCTGATCTAGGCACCACATCAAGATATAAACTCTGTGCTCTAAGTTGAACTTTTATTCTTCAACATGTCTTGAAATTATAAATCTTTAGAAAGCTGACCTCCTAAAGACAAACTACAAATAAGACTGAACTGACTGCCCAGCTAAACACAACTATAAAATATACCAAGGTAGCTTAGCTACTCCTTCAATAAATTGTAAAAGCTAAATAACAACCATGAAGGACTCCCCAGTAATATAAACTTTTATATACTTTAAAATAAGTCAACAGTTGTTATGATTTTATAAATGCACATTATTTGTTTTTTTTTTTTTAGTAACTGTAATATTCTTCATGGATGAGTTTTTGTTTTATTATTGTGATAGATGTCTATTTAAGTAATTATTTGACCTTAAATTAATTTTTAAAAAATCATACCATTGAATAACAAAATATTTTTTGTTTAATGTTTAAATTTCTATTACATTTTTTTTTATTAAATCTGTTTCATAATGCATTGCTATTAGTGACAATAGCAATCTCCTATTTAATTTATTTCTACAGAATGTTTAAAATCTGTTTAGTTATATGTGTTGAAGGAATATTAAAGTGTAAAGATCAGAATTGTGTGGCGATCATAGCCTACAAATAGTAAATCACATGTGATTATGGGTGTTGTGTGCAATAAGATGGCCGATTGTAAGTCCACTATCTCCTTGGAGTGGCTTGAGCTCAAGTGCATCATACTTTGCCTTAACAAAACATATAGATCTGCATAACTTAATAACAATAATAGGAAAGTTAATTTAAATTTTGTACAATATCACTATGTCTTAAAGATCATTGTTTTTATATAAATATTTTTATAATGATTGATTTTGCTGGAGATATTACTCTAGAGAAATATAATGGTCTGAATCAACTTTTCACTTAGGCCTTATCTGATGGACTCATTGTGTTAGGCTAATTTATTTTATGTCAGGATGCTCATCATCATTAGTGAATACTTGGTCATCCCAAATAAATTTTCTAGGTTTATTAAGTAGTCTAGTGTACCTTCAAGTGATGTGTTCTTAATGTTAGTGTGGATCTGGTATCTGGTACATAAAGTAATTTTATAGAACTAGTTCAAGCAACATGGGATCTTGAGTTTGAATTTCTTAGAGATTTTGTTTTAAAAATTGATAGAATATTAAGAGTAGGTTGGAAAAATTAGGTATTTAGAAAAAAATAAGAGGTCAGTCAATGCTAGTAATGATATGGTTGGAAATAGAAGGTGGTTTAGAGTAGGGGTTTGTCAATTAATGTATATAAAAAGTAATTACATATAAGAGAAATCAGTGTCTTTGAGCATAAGAAAGAATATTTCAAGTATAAATTAATTGTAGAAAGAAATTGGAGTTCATGAGAAAATAAGTACATTAGTTTTTGTTTTTGAAATAGAAAAGTTTAGTTTGAAATAAATGTTTTGATTTTATTTTCCAATTATGAAGACAGTCAAGCCCACAGAGATACAAATGTTTGTCAAGATGGTAAGGCAAAACCATCATGAAATAATGGGAATATTTTGACAAAGTTATGCATTTAATGGAAGAAATAATAGACAAGATCTTAAAGAAAAGGAACAGCAAGAGAAGGATAAAAGTGACTGTGTTGAAATCACAAAAAAAATAGATAACAGGTCAGAATAAATAATAAAGATGCAAGAGTTAAAAAAGATGATAGAGAAGGATATTGTAGAGGTAAAACAGAAGATTAAACCAATAAAAGAAGAAAATAAGAAAAGATATGATTAGAAAGCATAAGAATAGATAAGTGTGAGGAAAAGATGGTGCAGATAAAAGTAGTAACAAAGCAGATATCAGCAATTGAGTCAGTAAATATAGAGAATAGGAAAAATGTAGAGAATCAAAAAGATAAAATAAAAGAAATGCAGAATAAAAAATTAAGTAAAGAGTCTAAAGAAGTAGAGCAGAAAGTGGATGTAGTGAAGGTCAATGTAAGTGAAATTACAGAAGAGTAAGATTAGATAGTATAAGAGATGTTAAAATAAGTTGGTAGTACTGAAATAATAAAAATAGATGTATTAAAAGAAATTGGATAGAAGACCCAAAAGGTGAGCTGATTATAAATGATATGAGGGAAGAGATAAAGAACAAAGGTATAACTATAGTTAGCCAGAAAAAAGCAGAGATAGTAGGGATATGGGAGAGTAGTACGCAGATAAATGTAGTTTTGCAACATCAATTGAAGTTGATTAAAAAAGACAGGATCTTGGATGAAATAAAAGATAGAATAGAAGAAAGACAGAACAAGGAATATTTGTATCTAAATTGTGAAAGATAAATACAGGTTGATCTAGAAATGCATAGGGAATTTTAGTATATAAAAAAAATCAGCACCTACAAAGAATGGCAGAGTGTATAATGCAATGTGGCAGATATTTACAGAATCTAGTTTAGTATAATGATGTAATAGAAGGATAGGAAATTTAATAAAGAAATTCTAGGCATGTGGTTAAGGAAGAATCAAAAAGAGTGTAAGTAATTAGTTTATGTCAGAAATACCTTGCTACATCATTGTTTACAATGTTCACAATGAAAAATATAAAACTAATGGAAAAAAATTGTTAGTTGAGTTTCCTAACAATACCTCAACTGTGGACTGTAAATTCTAGTTTTGTGCAGATAAGAAAATGAATAACTATCTTGAAGTTATAAAGGTTTTCTTGAATAAAGCTTATAGCTTAGAAAAATAACAAAATCTGGCTAAGCTAGAAATCCATAAAAATAAGAAAGACCAAGCTCAAATAGATATATTGAGTATTGTATCCATAAACCTCCCAGTTAAAATAGCTTAAAAAAAGGAAAATCCAGAAGGAAGTCAATGGGTAATGTGATCAGATTTACAGTAAACAGATCAGAAAATAAAAAGATAGTTGAGAATACAAAAATCCAATAGACAAATGACAGTGCAAAAGGTCAGCAAAATTTTAATTCTCTGTATCCAAATTTGTGAATGTTTAAAAATTTAAAAAAAAAAGATGAAGGCGTAGATGAAACAGATGCTTTGCTATGTTTCAAATATGTATCAGATCCTTTTCAGCTAAAATTTGTGCTTCAAATTAATTTAAATTTTTTTTTAAATTTAATTTTATATCAAATGTGTTATAAAAATGAGGTTGCATGTATATACATGCACACACATGAATTGGAGAAATACTTTATTTATTAAAAATACTGTCATTTTAAAACTTTTTAAATAAATCTTTTGTATACGATTATTTTAAAACATCATCTAACAATGATTAATCTACAAATAAAACCTTAATCTGTTGTAATAAAAAATTAAGCATTGTTCAAAGAAGACGTAATGAAACTAATTTGTATGGAATGTAAAAATGTTTGATTTTAAGTGATAAAAATGTTCTGTTTTGTCAAGCGTTGTTAGCCGAGAGGTCATCGCACCCGCCTTGCAAGCAAGTAGTTGGTTGCAGACGGGTGTGGGTTCGCGTCCCAGCCGATGCTATGACATATGGAAAAAAAAAAATGTTCTGTTTAATTAATTAAAAACCTGTTTATTTTGAAATGATAATCATGAAAGTTCTAGAAAATTTTGTGTGATAGAACAATAAAACAAATGGGATAAAAGTTCTCCAAAATCTATTGTTTATTCAGAAAGTGTTCAAGCTAGGCAGATGCTATTCATCCATTAATTATCTATTCATTCATTAGCAGCATTCCTTGATCGTTCATCTGAGTTTTCTATGCTATAAGTCAAAATCATATTCCAGATGCTCAGACTTTTCATTCTATGTAACAAGCCACACTTTTTATAAGCTTTGTTCTCAAAATCATAGATACCCACCAAAAGTTCAGGACAAGTAGCTGACAGTTTAAAAAAGATGAACCAACCAAATTTTCCTTTTGCTGATCTTCAAAATATGCTGCACTAGGCACCTCACCAAGACAAACTTCATGATCTAAATCAAACCTTCATCCTCCAACTTGTTAAGAAATCACAAAACTTTAGAAAGCTAATCTCTTAAATCCAACCTACAAATAAGACTTTCAACTGACTGCCCAAACAACTACAACTATAAAATAGACCAAGGTAGTTACCTCTTAAATAAATTGTGGAAACTAAAGCAATAACATTGAAGGACTTAGTGATAACATAAACTATTATATATCTTAAAATAAGCCAGGAGTTGTTATAAGCATTTTCCTTTGTAAAAACACATTTTTTTTAATTAACTGTAATACTAGATTTAAATGTAATTTTTTTTAATTTTATGCATTTTATTAATTTCTTCATAGATGGGTTTTTGTTTTATTATTATGATAAATGTATATTTAAGTAATTATTTGACCTTAACTTAATTTTTCAAAAAAATTCATATCATTAAATAGCATAATATTTTTTGTTTAACATTTAATCACTGCATCAAATGAAAATTTTCATTCATGGCTTCAAGTCACTCTAAAGCTGTCTATTTTTGCATTATCATAATAAATTTATGGTCTTTTTAAAGCTTAAAATGTAGCATAAGATGCTGCACATTCTAGAATTATTTTATAAGTAAAAAATCTATAATATTTAAATTTAAAGTTTTAACAATGGGAGAAAGCGGACTTTTGATGGCACTGATTGGTTGTTGCTCATATGAAAAAAAGAGAGCGATTGTCAACAATTTTCACCACTCCAACTTCTTTGTTTTGATTTTCAAAATGAAACTGAATGTTTTAGAGTATTTTTTTTTACATATTATAAATTATTTTGATAAAATATGCTGAAAATATAATTATTTTTAAAAAACAGTTAAGATTTTAATAAAAATTCTTTACTTTTACATAAATGTTAATTGAAAAAAAAATCAATGACATACAAAGCATTTTTTAATAGGTTACGAATGTTCTTTTTAGGTTCACCACTATAGAATATTTTTATAATTATAAATAGAAATTTATTTTTGAAAAAACTTATATTCACTTTCATAAACTGACAAATTATTAATTTGCTTTTTAGAAATGAAACTAAAATGAATATAATATTAAAAGATGACTATATTTTTACTGCTGATTTTTTAATTGACCAATCAAAAGTATAGAGATTTAACTCACTCGACCCACTGGAATTTTTGATAGAGAAAAGGTTAAACCTCTGTTCTATTTTTTTATTTAATTAGTTTCATAATTCATTATTTTTAGTGATGAAAGCAGTCTAAAGCAAATGAAACTCTTATTAAATAGAATAAATTGAGAAATTCTAGACTAATAATTTTCTATTAAATTTATTTCTTCAGAATGTTTAAAATCCCTTTAGTTATGTGTTCAAGAAATATTGTAGTGTAAAGGTCATAGCCTATAATTATTATATCACATATGGTTATGGGTGTTGTATAAATATAATGCTGCATTGTAAGTTCACTGTCTCTCAGGTATGGCTTGGGTTTGATCATACCACACTGTGCCTTAGCAAACTGTACCTGCATAAGTTCTAATGATAATAGGAAAATTAATTTAAAATTTTATAAAATATTACTATCTCTTAAGGATCATTGTTTTTATATAAATACTTTGATAATGATTGCTTTTGCTGAGAATATTACCTTAGAGAAATGTAATAGTCTGAATCAATTTTTCACTTAGGTCTTATCTGATGGGACTCATCGATGAAGAAACATTTACAAAGATTTGTTTTCTTTTATATTTTAATGTTTTTCTTATATGTAAACTTGGTATTATAATAAACATTATTATTATATATATTAAATTAATTTGGCTGTTTGTTTACTGTGTCTATCTATCAATTTTTTAATAATTCAGACTCATATTCCAAGCTGATCTAGTGTCAGGGGCTGGTAATTTATTTTAAGTCAGGATGCTCATCATCATTAGTGAATATTTGATCACATCAAACAAATTTTCTAGGTTCATTAAATAACTTAATGGTGCCCACAGGTGATGATGTTTTTAACACTGATGTGTGTTTGGCACTATATATATGCAAAACCATAAAACAATACAGTACTAGATTAAATTCAAAATTTTACCAAAATCCTTACACAACCATGGTTTCATCTACTACAAATAGACCTTCTCAAGTGAAAATCAACCTAAAGGAAAACATATAGTACTGTATTGTTTTATGGTTTTGCATTTTTATTTTTTGCTAGTATAATGTTAGACAGTTTTGGTTATATATATATATATAATGCAGTTACATTATTTTTAAAAAAAGAAATATATATATATGTTAGACAGTTTTGGTTATATATATATAATGGGCACACATGCAGTTACATTATTTTTAAAAAAAGAAAATTAAAGTTTAAATGTTCTCAAATAAAAGTTGGAATTAAAAATTGAAAACTAAAAGCGTGCAAAAACATATATATAAATTGCACAGATGGAAAATTATTAAAAGAAAACTTTATTTAAAAAAAAGTATTTTAAAACTAAATTTTAAGAAAAAACTTAAAGATATAAAAATATATATCTTTAAGAATATACAATAATTAAATTACTTTCTATTGTGTTAAAACTCAAGATGGAAATGATTGTTGAAGGTCAACTAACACTCAGACCCTAATGAAAACCACTGTAACAGGAAACCATCATCAGTGAATCTGAAGGATTAGTATAAAAAGAAAAATTTTTAAATTAAGAACAGATCCAGCTTGATTTTTGAGGAGGAAAGGGAAAAGATGCACTTTTCACCCTCTTACTAATTTCAAATGAAGTCACTGTTGATATATGAATGGCACTATTGTAGACCCTGGATCATAGGCATCCTAAAATAAAATAATTCCAGAATCAAACCAGCTAAGGCAGCCTCCGGATTGATAACTACGGTATGAACAACAGACCGATCTTCTCTGAAATTTTGAATAATAAAGACTTCGCGAGAAGTGGCACAAGGAACCAGGATCTCTTCTAATGTAAAGTATAAACTGTGAACTCTAATTATTATAAACTTTTACTAAATGAACTTTTAATCATTTATTAACAATTAAGGCCTAACTAAGTTTAAGTCATAAACTCTTATCTGACCAACATGAAAGGTTAAATCAATTATTAATATTTTAAATGTAATCATAATACAGTCAATTTTATTAATTTATTTCTTATAATTAATAACTATAATTGCTAATTAAATTAAATGATGTTATTTATTATGACCTCCACACTCGATATCTCAGGAAATATGACACCTTATGTTGAGTGTCTTCAAGTATTTGCCTAAGCCTCCCTATAAGTTCATTATTTGTGCATGTGACACTTCATGATGAGTGTCTTAAGGAACTCAAGAAAAGCATAACTCTTTTATGCATTCAATTAATAATAATTGAATTAGAATAATTTGTGGTGTACGGTTGTGCTGTATATATGTATACATATACATGCTCATTTAGTTTTTAAAATATTAAAGTTATAATTGTTAATTAAATTAAGTGATGTCATGTGTTATGTATATGTGTATGCATGTACCCCCATACTCAGCATTTATCAGTAAATATGACACCTTATGTTGAGTGTCTTGATGTATTTATCTAAGCCTCCCCTATAAGTTCATTATTTGTGAATGTGACACCTCATGATAAGTGTCTAAGGAACTCAAAAAGAGTATAATCTTTTTTTATACATTCCAAGTAATAATAATTGAACTAGAATAATTCATAGTGGACAGTTGTGCTGCATATATGTATACATGTGCATGCTTATTTGTTTTTTAAAATATTAAAGCTTAAAATTTAAAACTGGATGTAAATGGCTGCATGGATTCATGGGTTTTATGTGTGCAATCTATGTAACGTATTATGTCTATAAAAAAAGTAAAATGTATAAATAAGAATCTCCATCTGTGTGAACTAAAATTTTAATTTAAATACAATAACTGCAAAAATTAAATTAAAGTAATAATGTTTATTCCTCCAGTTCAAATTTTTATATGTGTGATAATAAATGTTTTTTGCGTAATATTACTTGCAGTAGTTTATTTATTTATTTTATTTTTTATCTTTTCATTCTTAATTATATATATTAAGAATATTAGATTACAAATCTCAGCTACTCCTAGAGCTAGTGACATGGGCTAACAGTCAAATATAAAATAAAATTGGATCTTAACAATAAGTATCTGCCTACAATATAAATTTTTCTGGTTCGAATGGCCTTGTATGGCAGATACAGTATGACTCAATACACCCCCACTATTATATATATATAGTAAAAGGTTAGGGGGGGTGAAATGGTGATGATATGGTCATACCTGGAGTGATGGCAAAAATCATCAATCCCAAGTCAAAATGAGTTTAAAATTTACAAAAAAGTATATTTAAATAAGAATATTAAAGTAAATTAGATGTAAGTTATTAAAGGTATGTTTAATATCAAATAATATATAAGAAATTTTATATATTAAAGGAAGCATGAGATCCTTTAAAGATCTCTCTGAGAGATCAGCCAGCTAGATTAGTTACTCTTTAGAGCCACTATGATTAACTATACATCAACCAGCATCATCCATAAGTATAAGTAATACTCAAAAGAAATAACCATTCATCATTATAAATGATCCATCAAAAGAGATCAACAGCCCTTCTTGTGACTGGATTTGAACAATAACAAAATATAAATCCAACAGTCAATTTGGTGACTGGATTGGAAATGGGTCTTCTGTTGACCAGGCTAATTATTAAATCATTGCCAGCTTGGGGGCAATTATTTAAACATTAATTTGGAGGCACAAACTAAGTGCTCATCCATCATAATACATAATAATAAAAAATCAGAAAAACAATGTGACATTAAAATATACTGATCATCATCAATGCTCAGGCCACTTGTACTGGCCAACTATAAACTTAACTTTTAATAAGACAACTAAAATAAAATGTAGTGTATGGGCTTTAAAGAGTATTCTTTTTTGCACCAACCAGAATGATGATTGAACATCTCTGGCTGCCCAGACACATTAATATACACCCCCATTTATATATCAGTCATTATTCACAAATCTAGCTCAGAAGAACATAAGCTATATTGCTGTGTGTGATCAAGAGATGATGAAAACAGATATTCTAAAAATACTTAAAACCACTGGAATAATTTTCATAATTAAACACAAGTTTATTAACAACAAAAAATGATAATAAGGTCTTTAGAATATGACTATACACATATAAACATTCTGATTTTTATTACTATACAAATTTCAAATTATCACATTGTGAATAATATACACAATTCAAGTTATTACATTGGTTTAAATATATGTTACATTATGTTTATTTAAAACCAGACAGAAGACAGACATGTGGCTTAGTAAAAAATGAACATGTTTGAATTTACCAAAATAATAAAATTATTAAAAATATATTTAATAATAAATTCCATTTGAAAACCATACATAAAATCCATACTTACATTTGTATCTATGAACATATAGATAATATGAATTAATATTAATGAGTCACTTTTTTCAGTCAATAAAAGTATTTTCTTTTTCCTTTTTTTTTAAAAAAAAATAAAAAATAAAGTCAATTTTTTGACAGATAACTCAAAAGTTTTTATGAAAAGTTACTCTCAAATAACTAATTACATTTTTAAATTAATCTAAAAAAGATTTTTGATGTTTTCTTTTTCTTTTTTCAAAATAAATTGTCCATGATTCAATCATTACTTTTAGATTTTAATTCAATTCAAACAAAATTATTTACTTGTTATTTTTTAAAATATATAGATTTTTTAAATGTCATTTTTACCAAAGAAATTATTTAAAATTTTATTCTCATTATATATTATGTTACTCGCCATTGTATATTCATTTATCTGTGCTTTTCTTTATGAGTTAGTCTTGATGAGACAGGTATAGTCCAGGATTGTCATAATCAAGAAGGTATAAACACATATGTTGGCATTCTCCCTTTTGTCTAGGGCTTGATGAGTTTCAGGCCCGCAAACTGTCTTCTAAAACACATTTGTAAGGCAATTGATCCATTTTAAGTTGACCCAGTCTTCAAGCAAATCAAAACTCCAGTATGTAGAATTAGTAGACTGTGCTCTGCTGGGTCTACTGGCTTGACTTCAGCTACATCTTCATGGGAACTATTTTTATTTTCATAACTCCAAACACCAATTCTGCTTGCCAACTACAGTTAGCTATTCTGCTTTTCAAAAATATTATTAGCCAAGTCTTCTGGCCTGCTTTTACAAAGGCTACAAGCCATACTTAAATATTTTTATCAGTCTTTTTATAATCTTGGTTGGGTTAGGTGATAAAATCATAGTGACTGTTTTCAATCTGTCTAATCCTTTTGAAAACAAGTTTGAAGTTTTATCAATGTGTGATATACATGTTTTACTTAGATAGAGATTTACCAGTTAATTAAAAGATTTCAAAAACAGATGTTCTTATAATTATCAAAAAAACATGTTTATTTTTAAATTTCAAAATCATAGTAATAATAATACAATATTTAGATCTTTTTAAATGTTTAATTAATAATAAAATTCTGTTTTAAATTGAGTTATTTAACCCTTTACAGTTGTTGTTATTCCAAGTGAAATGCAGAAAATATTCACAAAAAGTTATGTCTGTCTTTATTTCTACTTTTCTTTTATTTTATATATTATATATAATATTATTATTAGAAACAATAGACAGTATTCATTTCTATTGTCTAGAAAAATGTTTATTATACAAAATGTTTGCATCACTTAATTCTAGCTTAGATTTGTGAACTGAAAACAATCATTTTACTCTTTAGTAAGGTGTTTTTATCTTAATAATTCAATTTTACTTCAACAGTAATGATGGTTATAATTTCCAACAGTCTGTTAATATATCATAAATAGAGAAGTATAAGATTTACATTTGTGAGATAGGAAGGATTACATCAATTAGGACATCTATCCAATAAAAATATTAACCATACTTAACATGTTTCAGAATCTGCTAACATGGAAGAATGCTATATATTATAGTTTATGGAAAAGTCAATCATGTATTGATAATTTGATTAAATTTAATCACAATTGCATTAAAATTTGTTTCATTATAACCTACATTTTTTATATATATTGTTTTCTCTGAATATGTATTCCATTAATAAAACAAGACAATTAAATAGTTTTAAATTTTCTTCAGCTGTTATATGTGAATAAAATATATAAATAATGAAATTGAATTATTACTTCCTTAATTATAAAATAAAAATATGAGGTATTTTGTGTGTTATTCTGTCTACGAAGCTCATAGACATTTTTTTAAATATACAGTTTCAGGGGCATACAATAAATATTTGCAACCAAATGGCTGACAAGAAGTCCTCATATTTAATATTTATATTTTTTATTGTTTTTTTTTAATTTATACAAAAATTAATTATAATATTATTTATTTGGACGCAGTCAATTTATTAATATAAAAAATATATGAGTAACATAAAACAGGTCATATAATGCCCATTTTTGCAGACTTTTCAGGAGAGTAGTATTCCATACCTTTGGAAATACTTCACTGTATGCAATTCTGTCAAAGGAATATCCCAAACTTTCATCAATCTGCCAAAATGATGGTGACAAATATAGTGACACTAATGTAAATAGATTATGACAATGTTCAGAGCATGCATTGTAATATATAAAAAAAATTGAAATAAAGCTTCTGAATGGAATTCATAATCAATTTATTAATTTTTTTAAACTTAACAACTAACACATTCAGTAAAATAAAACTGGGTAAAAACACAAATACTTGTATGTCCCTGAAAAGGTATATTTAAAAGAAAATGAGACTGATGAGCTTTGGTAAACAGGATAATACACAAATACCAAATATTATATGTATCATAAATTTTCTGTTTTATTTCCAAAATAAAAATTTAAAAAAAGAAGATTCGATGTAGTTTGTGAATAGATGTTAAAATTTAATGATGATTTTAAAAATTTGAAAAAGGCTTAAGTTAATCCATTTCCACAATTCTACCAATTATTTGAATTGTGTTTATTTTTTTCAAGAAAGAAAAATAATAATGCAGAGAGAGAGAGAGAGAGAGAGAGAGAGAGAGAGAGAGAGAGAGAGAGAGAGAGAGAGAGAGAGAGAGAGAGAGAGAGAGAGAGAGAGAGAGAGAGAGAGAGAGAGAGAGAGAGAGAGAGAGAGAGAGAGAGAGAGAGAGAGAGAGAGAGATCAAAATAAACTGGTAAATTCAAATTATTCCAGATTAGGCAGTAAAAGTCAATTAAGTTTCTTGCTTGTTTAGATGGAAAATAGGACATGTATATTAGTAAATAAATATAGCTACTGCACTGTGTGAATAATAATAGTTTTTTGACTAAAGTTTGTATTCACTAGTAAATCCAGAAAATTAAATAGCCTAAAATTTTTTTGAGATTTGGTTATAAATAAAAAAAGAAAGATGTATTAATTTTTCAATTAACCTCACTTATTTTATATAGTAGTTGATATAATGTTGACATCTATCTTTTCCTACAATTTTATTAGATTTATGCCAATAGAAATTTGATCAGATCTCCATGACCAATTTTAGCTGTGCAAACAATTTTATTCTTTCTTCTAAGTAGATTTTAAACTTTTAGGTTATTTAAACTAATGTTTTAAGCTTTTTTATTCCAAAATTTTGAACCTCAGCTACCTACTTGTTCTTTTGTACAAATATAAACTTTAGTTCAGTCTATATTTTATAATCACAAAACAAACTAACTGCAGTTGTATATCAAGCTAAAAAAATTACACCATCTTTTTTACCTTATATTTTCTGCATCATGTGATGAGGGAGGGAATAAAATTTTTACTTTCAGTCAGTTTTTTAACTAATGAGTGCATTATTATATATTAGTTTCTCATGCCTGTGTAAATGATAGTAAAAATCTTAAATCAATATTTACTACAAACTATTCAGACCTATGTGAGATGTGAAAGAAGAGAAATATCAGAGAGTTTAAATTAAAAAATAGATTATGTGGAAGAAATCATGTGTTATCTAGTTTGAAATATGTCATTTATATCTTGATAAAGAATTAAATCACAGACAATTAATAAATGAGATTACAAAAATAAGTAATTTCCAGTTTTTATGGTGGCATAAAGAAAAAAATTGATTCCAATACTTTAAAATGCTAATCTTATACTTTATCAATTATTATCTCATAATCAAAAAATGACTGAATTTATTCTGACTAAATGACAAATAGCAAGATGTGATGTGATGCACTGTGACCTCCTTAAACAGAGTCAGGAATCTCTCAGCACCTATTCCCAGAGAAACTTGTTAGCCACTTTACCTTTCTTTTCTACCCCCCACTCTAAGTTTTCCCATAATCTGCTCCATCCCATTTTCACAACATAATCTTTGTCAACTCTATGGCCTTTATATCTAAAGCTCCCTATCTTTTCCCAAACCCAGCATAAAAACCAATAAATCACTTTCTGTATAATCACTTTGTTCATATTTATTTTTCCATAACTTCATTATTTGTACCCTTTCTGCTTTCAATCATTTACATTCAATTAACAGATGGCTAATATTTTCTATGCCTTCTTTACACAATTTGCAAAAAACAACCACTGACTTAAGTTATGAATGAACATAAGTGAGGTATCATATAAGATTAACTATTTCATTACTAATATTATTTATTGATAATTTTATGTTTTCAGTGCATCAATTTAAACATTTATAAACATAATACAGAAAAAAATATTTACAAGATAAATATAAAATAAAGCCTTTATGATATTGGCTTAAGAAGAAAGTCTTTATATTAACTTTTTGAAACTAGAGACATTTTTGTTTCTAATCTTAGTAAATTAAATCTATAATTAAGAATTAAGTTAAAAAAAATAAACAATCATTATCAAGAATATTTTATAAAAATATAAATTATTTTAAACAGGGTCAGACCAATCAATTTTGGCATCAAAGATAGACCTAGGAATTGGACCAAGCCAAATAAAATTAGTTTCAAATTCTTAGAATTTTTTTTGCTATATAGCTAGCTGGTCTGTAGCCAACTTAGCTAACCATTCTCAGTAAATAAGTATCTAGTTATATTTATTTATCACATAAAACAGGAATGGAAAACTACACAAATGGTCATTGCCTGGCAATTATTGAGCCTTGTGTAAATTGCCTTCTTCCTTATTAGTCATTTAAGAAAGGCTTTTGGAGTGATCTTTGTCCTGTAGTTATCTATTTATTAAAGACATTTTTATTGTTAGATTGCCTAACTAATTCTAATAGTTGATATGTATATATTTAATTTTCACTTTAGAAAAACTGCATCTTCCTACTGTTATATATTAGTAAAAAAAAATTAGCCAAAACAACGTTTGGAGATAAGCAACCAAAAATCAATTTCCAATGCAGAACAATTTTTTAATATAACATTCTGAATTTTCAAACATTTATTTCTCTAGAGGCCTGTTACATGCATATCTTAATATTTAGTTTTGATTATTGAACGATTTTCATTAATTTATTGCATTTTAATTTTAAAATGCCAAACATGATCCACTCCAGGTAAATATAGTCATGATTACCATTAAACTATCCCAAATATAAATGTAATTTTTCGTTAAAAAATAATCTTTTTTTTTTTAATTTTTACTTAAACTATTTTACCTTTTCTTAACAATTGTATATAACGAGTTTATAAATATTAAATATTTTTTGAAACTAATTGAATAAAAAAATTCTTTTTTTAGATATTACAATTTATTTTAGCACCTATTGTAATTCAGTACCGGAGATAAGTTGTCTCTTTGCTTTATTTATTGGAGCTATTTATTTCTGAAGATCAATGTATGATTGTGTTGTTTCACAACTCCAAATGACAACAGATTAAAAAAAATAAAAAAACATAGAAGTAATTTTGTTTTTAAAAAAGACGGAAACCAACACTATGCAAAAACAATAATTGCTATTTATTTCTAAATTTTCACATTATTATTGCAAGTAAACTGGTATATAAATGTGAAAGAAGCATAATATTTAAAAATATTGTTCACCCTAAACGGTATTTTATTTTATACAAATTGATATTTTATCTGTAAAATAAAACTGATATATTTCATTATCAGACTTGTTGATGGGAAATAGTCTGGCTCTGAACTAATTGTGATTCATAGCATACTATTCTCTTTGGTTTGTTGGTCTAGTGTGACCAAAGTGTAATGTAAAGAATCATAAGGCCAGATTTATATGAACGTTTTTCTTTTTTCATTGTTATCTGTCACAAAAAGGTAATGATAAAAGCTTGTATTATTTATATAAATGTTAAAATAATCTTCATATTCACTATTTAAAAAAAGAAAAAAGATGAAGGTTATTTTATTATTCTTTGAAAAAGCATGCCAGCAAGAAATAATTTTACGAATTAATACAGTGCAATAAGTTTAGGGAAAAAACTCATCTAAATCTGCTCTAAATTTAATACTTAAAAAATAAAAATAGATTTTTAAGTATTGAAAAAGTAATGCTGATGAGCAAAAATAAAAATCACTAAGAATTGTGCGTTCAAAAATGTATGTCTATAAACATAGCTTATCACTGAGGTTGATCTTAATTTTTCAAAGCATCAAGTTATTATTGTACATGACATTACTATTACTATATTACTACCGCTACTTTTTTTAAACCAGGCTTTGTTAACAATTTTAAGGCTGATATTGTAATAATTAGGTGTACAGATTCACATAGAAACTGAATCATGAAGAAAATCATAAAATGTTGCAATAAGAGAATGAATAGAGTTTAATAACATGTTTCTTAATCATTGAAATAATAATTACCATCTTTAAAAGATTAAGGAAGAAATCCTACCTAGTCCAGATATTTGATAATGAATTTTTTCTTATCAGTTGTATAGAAATTTCTAGAAAATTTTCACAAGCCAGCATATATTACATTTAACATTTTTTGAAACATTTATAATTTAAAATCAAATGTAATGTTAGTTCATTGTTCGACTGATTTGTTATGATATAAAACATAGTGAAACATTTTATACCTTGTAATAAATTAGTAAAATAAATATTCAATATACAGCTAACTCAGTTTTCATAGTTACTTCCCTGTGATGAAATATATTGTATTTTTAATTAATAAAAGCAGCAGCATATTGCAGTCTCTCATAAATCTTAACATCTAAGTCTACTTTTCTATTTACAAAATTGTCAATGTACTGAAATTGGGTAACATTTCTAAGTTGACAACTATCCAAGTGGAATATTGCTGAAGATATTTCTTCTATCCTGGCTGACAAAGAGATTGAATGTTTTGAATCTTAATTATACTACCAATGTCTTTAAATATTGAATTCTAAACATTAAATACATTCTATAAATTGCCTTTTGAAATGGCAAAAATAACATTATCATAAGCATAATTTAAATCCAGAATATAAAAAAAATAAGTTCTTGTTTTTGCTTTTAACTGATTCAAAATAAAAATTCCAATTTCATACCTGTATCATATCTTCCCTGTTTGATTAAGATGTCTATAAACAATTTCAAATACCACTGTCATAAAAATTGAAACAATGTTGGAGCTATTACATATCTTGTTTAATGATAGACCTAGTCACCATTCAATAATGATTTTTTTTATTTAAAACTGTACATCTACAGATCATTTTCAAATAAAAGAAGATTGCATAAATTGAAAATTAAAATGTCTAGTATTAAATGAGATATTTCTAGACACTATGGAGTTAAGAGAAAAGTGAAAAAACAATTGATTCAAAAAATAGACTTGTTCTGTCCAAAAAGAATAAATATTCAGAGCACAAATGGTTTGGGAGTCATTATACATAAGTGGAAGAACAACATGTGAGAATAATAGATTATCTTGCAGTGTAACAAAATTTGTTGTTCAATTTAATAAAATATACCAAATACAGGTTTAGGCCCAACAACTTTTAATAATGGTGAAAAAAAAAGAAATTTTACATAGAAGTACCAAATGCTTTTGGATTGGACCAAACAAGATTTTAAAATTTTATGAAAAACTTTAATTTTAAAATTAGAAAATGATTGAAAGCTGAAAGTGCTAAGAGTAAATTTGGTTATGGTGATAGAAATGAAGGCTTGTGGAGATTGCAAAAAAAATAAACCATGTATACCATAATTTTTTTTTTTGGAAAAAAATGCTTAATGTAAATGAATATGGTGGCATTTAAATAAAAGTACAGCAGAATTGGATTATATTTTGATTAAAGAAAATATGTATTTCAAGATTATGATGTTCTTAATCGGTTAATTACAAACCATTATAATCAATTAATGAATTATAATATATGCATTAATAAAAAAGATTAACAATCAATATTCATAACCTTCAGAAACATTCTAGTGACTTTAATATAGAATGTGTGAAACATTTTAAAATATTAATAGACTTTAAACATAATTATTGTTAGAGTTCAATCAATAAGAAAGATAATTAATACTTTTGTAATAACTGTAACAAAGAAAACTGGTACGAAAAAAAAAAAAACAATTCTCTAATAAATTATTAACTGAGGCATGACAATAAATGAAAAAAATAATAATAATAAGAGAATTTAAAAAAGATAATCAATTAAGGATTGAATATGTGAGTTTTGTAAAATGGTATATAAAAAAATTAATAATGATAAGACAAAATATAATAGTGAATTTGTAAAAGGAATTATAGAAGAGAATAAATATCTCAAAGGTATAAAACAGTATCTTGAAAGTGAGAGGAAAGTTGTTCCAGTGATAAGAGATGAGTATGAAGCCATTATTAAAGAAAGAATATCATGAACTGTATGAAATAATGATAATAAATAATTATATAGAACTGTTTACAGCTTTGAAAATGAAGGCCCAATTCTTTCAGAAGTGCTAGCTACAGTAAGGAAATAAATAGAATTGTCGAAGTGTTAGAATTAAATGTGGAAATAATATTATCGCAAAATATCAGAACATTACATAGAATAATAATAAAAATTCCCTAATATTTCTACATCTGAATTACCAAGTATTTAAATGAAGAAATGTTTAAAGATTTATGAAGAAAGGAAAAGCTCCAGAAAATGATGGAATTATTATTCATATTTTAAAAGCAGGAAAAAATAAAAAATTGTTGGCAAAGTTATATACTAAATGTCTAAATAATAAAAATGTGCCACATAATTGGAAGAAGGCAATAATAGTGTTGATGTATAAGAAAAGTGAAGAAAATATTTCTTTGTCAAATCTTCACTAAGATAAATTACAACTAAGTTACAACAAAATTTAAACATAAACCAAGCTGGATTTACAAGTGATTTTAGGAGTATAAATCACATGCAAGTATTGAAAGAAGTTAAATAAATGGCCAAAGAATGAGCTGCCATTCTACTTTGGATTAATACACTATAAAAAGGCATTTGATTATATAAATATTTTTACTGGATTAGGATCATCAAGATATAAATTAAGAATATTGTCATATTTTTACGAATATTTAGCAAAATTTTGGCAACACTAAGAAAATTAACATTGATAAGGATTTAAGAATCAATATCTCCAAAACTTTTTATAAAAGTTTTACATGAAATATTTTACGATTAAAATGAGAAGCTAAGGAAATTAAATATATTGATTATTTAACTCATCTATATTTTGAGTTTGAAATAATGCTACAAAGATTTAGAAAATGTAGGAGTTACGAAATGAAAATAAAAAAAGGCTAAAGATAAATACTAAAAAGAATAAAGTAATGAATAATGGATTTTTACAGAAAAAAGAAATTCAAGATTGATAATTAATAATTAGAAAAAGTTAACAATGTTGAACCAAATTAATTGCAGAATTAAATTTGGATGGAGTGCTTTTGGTAAAAATTACTTAGTATTAAAAGAAGGTATGTCTATATAAACAGTGAAAATTGCTAATTCCTCAACAAGCTTTATAATAAATGCTTAGCCAGAGAAAGCATTTAAAATATCTCTGTCAGGGTTGGTATTTTTAGATCTAGTGTCTGAGGAGTGCCAAAGCATGAAACCATGGTCAGGGGTTAGGGGGGGGTTCCTGACAGAGATATTTTAAATGCTTTCTCTGGCTAAGCATTTATTATAAAGCTTGTTGAGGAATTGGCAATCCTTACTGTTTATAACTAAAAAGCTTAAGAGAATAGGGTCATGTGATTTATGACTCTTATTTTGGTATGTCTATATGTTTGAAAATGAAGATTTTTAATGTATGTGTTTCGCTAATTTTTATAACAGTCACAATGCAAAAATTTCAGATCACTCAATGAAGTATGAAGAGATATAAGTTGGGAGTAACCATAAAATACTAAAAGCAAAATATGTAGGTGAGAGAACAAATAAATAATATTGAGATCTTTAAAAAAAATTAAGAGACTGAAATAGAGATGCACTGTTGAAGTTTTAAATTGTGTCAGAAGTGATTGTAAAAAATCTAGAATGAACTTCATGTGAGATAGGTGAATGAAATAAAGAGTTTTCTAGTATGATGAGAAGAAGAGAGGCTATCAGAGAAATTGAATTATGCTTGCAAAGTCTTTCAAGCTGCAGTTGATAGTAATAAATAAAAATTACAATAAAATGAAATGTTTAGCTAGCTATTTTTAGCTAAAGGATGAAATAAAAAAAGAAATATCATTATAATCTTTATCAACGGACACTTGAGTAATTGATGAGTAATGTATTCCTTTTCACTAAACCTTTTGAAAAAAAATGGAAATATTTATGTCCTGCAAAGACTTATTTATAGTTGTTTTACTTTTGCCACATGTCTATGCACAACATTATTTTGAAGCAATAAATTATGGTAAATATCCAATTTAACACAATCAAAACTAAATATGACTAAGTACTATTGTTTACATATCAAGTCGACAGTTCATATATTACATGTTGTCAAAAAATAAAAGTTTAACTATTTGTTGATAATAAAATAAATTAATTATTTATTGCTCAGGAGATCACAAAAAATTTGACCATTATTTTATTATTCGTTATTTATTAATTTATTGTTTTAAAAACTTATGTTATCTAAATATATATATATATTAGTATTGCTACTGGATTCTGATATCAATTTAATTACTAAAGACAGACAAGGAGAAGAATTATGATTCAATTTCTTTGAATTAATTGCAGTAAAATTATAAATGCCATTTATTGTTTTGAGGCAGTGACAGAATGACAGGCTCTGAAGTGTAAATAATGTCCATGGATCAAGACCCAATTCTGTTATTTCTGTAATCAGACTTCTTATGAATTCCCAAGCAGCGATTCAATTATTTATTATTTATGTTTCATGCCCTCAAGCAAACTGTGGAGTGGTATACTATGGTGAAACTCGGGCCACTATAAAGAATAGAGTGGCTCAACACAAATATTTATTCAAAAGGGTATTGAGCAGGAATGAAGGTAGCTCAGTGTTTGTAGACCACCAAAAAGTGGCTAATCATGAATTTGAACCTACAAGTGCTACAATAATTTCCACTGAAAGGATTGACATCAAAAAGAAAATTAAGGAGGCATGGTTTATAGCAAGAGATATAAATGCAATAAACAGAAAGGATACATGCTTTTCTATTTCAAAGAGATGGATGATATAAATGAGTTTGCATAGATTTGCATAAATTATTATAGTTGAAGGCTATGAATATGGAGATGAAAGCTCTGAAAGCGCTTAGCCTTAAAAAATAATTATTACAGTGAGGAATTTAATTTCACAATATATGTTAATAAAGCGTATTAAATTTTATTTATGTTTCAAAAATGTTTTTTTTTTTTTTTTAAAATATTGATAATTATAAATACTCAGAAATTACAAAACCTATCAAATGTTTTCATGGTTTTTAAATAAATACTGACAGCAAATAAAAAATTATAAATAAAACCTTATAGCATATAAATTGGGTCAATGATTGCATCTCATGCTAGGAATTTAAAAAAACACAATTAAAAAAGTTCTAAACTATGTACTAATTAATTATTATTACAAAAACAAATGTAAATTAACTTGAGAAAGAATTCTATAAAGTGTACATAAGCTTGTAAGTTATGGGATAAAATTAAAGGTATGAAAAAGAATCACTGATATGGAAAAAAATATTTCTTGATATGAGAATTAATTATTATTAATACAAAATCATATTTTTTTTTAAACCATAATATGGAGACATGCAACTTTAAATTGATCACAAGGGCAAATAAAATTTAGGTCAGTAAACTTTCTGTAGATTTTTCAAATAAAAAAGAGAACAATTTGAGTCTGATATTACTTTGTTAAATCCTTTAAAATATATATATCAAAATTTTTAAGTGCAAGAAAATTTAAATTGAAAATAATGTTAATGGTATATAAACACTAATTCTAATCAACAACCTCTAAACTACTTTTTTGTATACTAGTTTTATCCTAAGCATAAATATAAACATTAAGTTGTTTTTATTGAAAAAAAATGTAAAAGTATGATTTAACACAAATTAGTTTTTAAAATGCATATGGTAACAATTTTCTCTTATGATTTTTATGTTTTAAATTTAAAAAATCATATTATCAGAGTGAAGTCATCTTTTTGGAAAATACTGTACATAATAGTAAATTTTAAGTTTATATATATATATATATATATATATATATATAAACTTATACATATATACTATTATGTATTATAATATATATATATATATATATATATATATATTATAATACATAATAGTGTAATTCTTAGCAGATGAAATGAGTGAAACTGTTTTGTTCAGTTTTCAAACATCATATGACCTTCAAAAGAATTATCAAACAACTATTGTTTTTAATTCTAATAGTTACTATTTTATATAATGATCATCATAGAAACCAAGTCACAGGCTTATTAGTAAAAATACTTTATAGGTATCACCAAGATTGATATTGATTATTAAAAAAAACCAGAAAGATTTGTATTTAAGCTTAACCACAGAAAGAAAATCAATAAAAAAAAATTCAGAACTACATGTTAACCTCTATCTATATTAAATGATGCTGTATAATGCTGAAACTATATCACAAACTCAGAAATCCATTAATATAATCTCTTATAAGGATAATGAAAGACAATATATAACTTAATCTTTTGAAAATAACTTTAATAGTGAAGATTTTTTAGTTTTTCTGAAGGTTTCTCAATTCTAAACAACTAACAGATGCTGAAATTTCTGGTCTTAAAAAAGAATTAAACTTTTCCATCATATCATCTAATATCTCTTTATTAGATATGATGGCTGCCACTGAAGAAGACACTCAATAAATTGTCTTTAGAAGAAACAGCCAAATTAGGCTGGAGAATAAAAAGAACACTTGAGAGGCAACAAAAATTGAATTCAAACATATCATATGATAAGAGGAAAACAATTTAATCTCTTAAAGTAAATAAATCTATAATTATTATTCTTGCTGACAAAAGCAATGCAACAGTTGTAAGGGATACAACTGATTATGACAACAAAATATAAGAACTTCTCACAGCAGGCAAATACAGACAAGTGGCAAAAAAGTCTGACACTGAATATAAAAACAAAGTTACAAACATAACACAGAAAGCATAGCAGATACTTCAGTGATTCAGAAAAAAGTAAATATCATATTTCAGCAAACATCTTTATGGTTTACCTAAAATCTATAAGGATTATGTTCCATTGAGACTTAATATTAGTTCTAAAAATTCACCTTTCCAAAATTTGTCAAGATTTATTTTCAAAGTCCTTAGTCCTTTGGCATATAAGACCTAGTCTTTTGTCAGGAATTCTAGATACTTTGTAGAATTAATCAAGAACATGGAAAGTGAAAGAACTAACATACTAGTAAGCTTTGGTGTGAAAAGTTTATACACAAATGTACCATGTGAATAAACATTGTCTATTGTAAATAAAAGATTAAATGGTGATAATAGCTTACAGACCTAAACAACCCTTTCTATTTATAGTATAATGGAACTATTAATATTGTACATAACAACAACCTACTTTTAATAAAACACATAATTCTTTCCAATAAAATCAAAGATTGGCTATGGGTTCATCACTGTCACCCCTGATTAGCAATATTTACATGAAAGAACTTGAAACCACAGCCATAAAGACATCCATATTCACCTAAGTTTTGCATTGCTATGTTGATGATACATTTGTTGTATGGCTACATGGTGGAGCACTACTACAAATTTTCTGGAACCACATCAACAACATATCCTCTTCAATTAAATTCATATAAGGATCAAAGCAAGAACAAAATCTGGCATTTTTAGGTGTTCTAGTGTCAAGATTTCCTCATAACAAAATTAAAACTACAGTTTACAGAAAACCCACACATACAGGAAAATATTTAGCATATACATTAAATCACACCAGAACACAAAACATGGAGTTATACTATCATTATAGAACAGAACAAAAGAAGTTTGTTCAGAAACCAGTGATTTGAAAAAAAAAATCCATATAAAACAAACTCTTATGAAAAATGTTTATCCATTAGCTGTTACTAAGGAAACCTTAAATAGACAACAAAAGGAACCATTAAAAGAAAAAGAAATTATTTTTATGGTAGTGTATTCATATATACCAAAAATATCAGACTAATTAATGAAAGTCTGCAATGAAGAATTCTAAAGTCAAAACATGAAATGATGAAAAGCAAAAACTGCATCTATGAAATGCCATATGAATGTGGAAGAACATAGAGACCAGTTGCCCCATTGAAGAAGCAATTGCAAGAACATAAACTGATAATTATAAGAGAGAAAACATATGTTTCTAAGGTAGCAGACCATGTTTGCACCAATGAACATATATTTTCAATTTAAAAAATACTGGATAGAGAAAAAAAATATAAAGAAAATTTAAAAAAGTTGCTCATATTATAATGGTGAACAACCACATAAGTCAATCTAGTGTGACTATACATAATGTATGGAAATCGCGAATCAACTTTGCTCTTAGGAAAAAGTAGAAAAATCAAGAGGAACCACATAGATAAATATATAAAATCTATACTGATTGTCCTTTAATAGAATGGCTCAATAGATTAGAGTGTTATCTTAAAATTCAATATTCAAGAATCTAAGAGTCTTAGTTTGATTCCCATGTTAGTACTATCAGTGGTCAGGCCAACAACACCTGAAGAAGAGAGGAAAATAATATCTCAAAATGTTGTAGATATACTAATCTGTCTGCTATTACTAACAGATGAATGTATTTGAAATATTTAAATAAAGTTAAATTTTTCAAGACATTCAATACTTATATTAAATGATGGAAATAGTCCAATAAATAAATACAACAAAGATTTTTGAGAGTTTAAGCAGTAATAATTTTTGGGGGATTTGGTTTTTGATAACATTCTGAGTACTTAAAACTAATAGATAAATTTTATCATTCACAATATTAATAACATTCTAATGAAACCTGTTTGTGGTTGAATATCTCAAAGAAAACATCAGATATATATATATATTAACGATATATTTAAGCCCCCTACGGGTTAAATATAAATAATAAAAATAATTTATATGATTTTTTTTTACAGTACAGGCTTTTTTTCCATACCTGCACTCCAATATGTAAAGTGTTTAAGCAGTAATAATTTTTTGGGGGATTTGGTTTTTGATAATTTTCTGAGTACTTAAAACTAATAGAGAAATTTTATTATTCACAATATTAATAACATTCTAATGAAACCTGTTTGTGGTTGAATATCTCAAAGAAAACATCAGCTATATATATTGTAACGATATATTTAAGTCCCCTATGGGTTAAATAAAAATAATAAAAATAATTAAATATATGAATTTTTTCTACAGTATAGGCTTTTTTCATACATGCACTCCAATATGTAATATTAGAGAGTTTGAACTCAGATTTTTACACAACCCTCAAGTATCCATGCTATCTCATACTGCTGATATACTTGATCACACACATATCAAAAAGAAAATAATCACCAATATACATATTTCATGCTAAACCGGCACTCGTCAGTTGGTCCAGATTATCATCTCCACACATATTTACAATCAAAGCTCAGCTTATATTAAGATAGCCAATCTTCTAACTTTAATGGACAGGCTTCAATCCACTCCACCCCACAACTCTTTAGCCATCCATTTCTTTGAAAATCTGATGATGGAATGCTCAAAGCCCACATTGATGCCAACCTTCTCATCTTATTCATGTTACCATAAGTCTCTCTGACCCTTCATGTACAAGACATAATCCATTTGCATACATATACAAGGGATGGTCAGACCTTGCAGCACTATATTTTAATTTATGAATTTTTTCTACAGTACATATTTTTTTCCATACCTGCACTCCAATATGTAATATACAGGAGGTTTGAACTCAGACTTTTACACGACCCTCAAATATTCACACTATCTCATACTGCTGACACTCTTGATCACACATATGTCAAAAAGATAAATAATCACCAATATACATATTTTATGCTAAACCAGCACTCGTCAGTTGGATATAAAATGTTTTATTTATAACTTAAATAAATATTGCATATGACAACATTGAAATGCCTACTATAATTATTATTTTATGTTAAGTATAATGTGAACCTGAGATACAGCTAAAATATTGAAACTTGAGCTAGTATTTAACGTTTAAAAATATCTACGCTTATAATATGAATCCTTTAAGAAGTTTCAAACATCATATTTGTAACCTATTAAAAGTATTCTATTATTAGTGTTGTTGTTATTAATTACATTCATTATTTGAGATTTACACTATACAAGAGCATGAAATATTTGAGTTTTAAAGTGCATTGACTAGAAATTTATATGAATCCAGTTGCATGCCATTTATTTATTTCTCTATCACAGACTGATGTCAGGTTACATATTTTGTATTTTGGTGACCATCATAGTAGGCTTGATTGTAAGATTTCTTTTATTTCTGCACCTTTTGGTCAGTCTTTAAGTTGTAATATATATATATAAATTAAGAGCGTGCTAACAGGATGGCCTATTTGATAGCCCTAGTTGAGGCATCAAATATAATGGAACGGTATTTAATCATCCCAGTTGATATACCAAGTATAACAGAATTGATTATATTTAATACTTGGAAATCATTAACTTAATGCTTCGTAGTTAGGTTCGCTAAATATAAAAAAATGGATTATATTTAAAATCTAAATTGGTCTTGTTAAATATAAGGGGATGATTAAATTCCTTAGAAAGAGGATATGCATTTCACTACAATCAGACTTTGGGTCTTCAGGTAGAATGCTAGAAATGAATTGATGAAATACTAAGTCCATGATTATATTTATCTTTATTATGCTAGCTCAATAATCTTTAAATAAGTTTTAATATAATTTAGACTAGTTCATCCATCTTTCATCCTTCTTTCAGTCACCATTATAAACGATATTCAAACTCATGGAGAATTTGCAATTAGCTCTTTTCAGAGATAATTCAAAACAAGTTATTATTTAAAATGCCTTTACATAAGCATTAATTATAATTGATATTCATATGATATTTATAATACTAACATATATATAACATAATTCAATAATGATTAGACAAAGAGATCAAGTTAATAAATCAATATTTAATAAACAATAAAAAATATAATATAATAGATAATAAAATATTAATAAATAAATACGGATGAATTTTACCATTTTAAAAATATTAATAAATAATATTCTTATTTAATACCCTATGATAAAATTCAATACTATAATAAACTTTCAAAAATTAAAGAAAATAGATATATAAAAACAATATCTGGATTCAAAATTAATAATTTATGTAACTTATTAATTTATTTACCTTCTTATTTATATGTTTCATAATTACTAATATATATGTACTATTTACAATTGTATAACTTATATATTATATGTATTTTTGATAAATAAAATACATTGAACGTTTACAATATTATGTAGTAAATACAATATAATCCTGTTTAAAATATCTATTAAATAATAACTATTCTTTATATCCTTCATCTAATGTAATGAATTATGTCAAGCTTTCAATTAATTATATTTAATAATAAATATAATTTTCCTATCAAGATATAATGATGCGATGCCAAATTTGAAATAAAGATAATAATAATAATAATAAACATATTAAAATAATATAAGCATTATTATAATATATATAAATAAATAATAAAAAAAACTTATTTTCCAAAGTTGACAGTAGATATTGAAGTTTATAGTTCATCATCCTAATGAAGATCTTTTACGAAGTATATTATTAATCCATTGGTATAATTATGATTTTATTTATTCTTAATTGATAAACTGTTAATAATATCCAATGACTTGATTGATATAATATATAGTAAATATTCTTTGAATGATGATGTTCTTAATCTCCATTTTTCTATTATCATTAGACTTTCTTTTCAATTAATATTTCAAATATTTCAAAATATTTTAAAATAGCATGCAAGGTTGGTTTCGAATCCTTTATGATACAAAGCTGTTCTACTCAAAGCACACTGTTTTATGCTATATATATATATATCTTAAATTTATATATATCTGAAGAATAACAGAAGTGTTAAAACAAGGTAGTTTCCAAAAAACTTAAACAGACATTCTTTTCTTTTATATTGCTATTCCTTTAAGATTTAATAGAAAATTAAAATATTTTTCTTGCAGACTTTTAATCCACAGATTATCTTAATTTGGAAAAGTTAATATTTAAATTCCAATCGTTTAACAGTAGTATTGATAAAAGAAAAAGTTGTTTAAAGAGAAATGATTTTCTTTTTTTCTTAATAACAAGAGAACAAATCAATCTGCTCGTGTGTTATTACAAGTTCATGCTTTATTCAAATATTAATTGTTCAATAGACATTAAGATTTAATAATAAAATATATATAAAATTATTTATTATTCTACCTCAAATCTGGCATTTTACTCAAAAAACTTGACATTAATATATATATTGCTTAAAGTTCACGTATATATAAAATCATTCATTTCAATTCCAAATCTGACATTTTACTCAAAAGCTTAAGGTATGTATTATTTAAAACTCACATGTACATATAAATAGTTTATATATGTATACATAATAAAATAGTCAAATAAATTTTATATTTATAAATAATTTCATAAGAGATAAAACACATTAGACCAATAATAATAACTGTAAGTTACTATTATAATATATATATATGTCATAATATTATTACTATTTGCGGGATATTCCGTGTAGTGAAAAAGCTAAATGCTGACGTTTCAGTACAATATCAAGTACCTTCCTCAGAGCGTCCTCTTTCTCAAATCATAAGAATGCATGTGAGATTTAAAATCGTCTTTATCATTTTCTTTCTCCTCATATTTAAATTCTATTGGTTGAGAAGTTTTAAAATTTATTTTCTCTTCCAATAGTTTCTTCCAAATGTTGTTAATCTTCTTTAACTCACACCTTTCATTTATGCTCTTGGTCCTTTTAAAAATCTCTATAGCTTCTCTTAGCAATCTCTGATCATATTGTTCAATTTTTGCTAAAATATTTGTTTTTTCAAAATTGATATCATGATTTGTTAATTTAATATGAGAATAAATAGCTGATGAATTGGATTTTTCTCTCACTGCCAGAATGTGTTCTTCCTTTCTAATATTTATTCTATGATTAGTCTGTCCTATATATGTATGTGGACAGACCCTACATGGAATTTCATACACACCATGACACTCCAAAGCAATTTTATCTTTAGGAAGAGGAAATATTTCACTAATTTTTTTTTATAAGTAGTGTAAATTGTGTGAATATTATTATTCTTTAAAATGTTACCAATTCTATCAGTTACTCCTTTAATATATGGCAAAATTGTCTTAATTTTTGATGTATCAAAATCTTTTTTCTTTTGATATGTACAAGCCCTATTAATAATTTTGTAATTAAAACCATTATGAAGAAGCATTTTATTAGTAGCAAAAAGGTCCCGGTGAAAATGGCTATCATCAGAAAGTCTCTTTGTTCTATCCAATAATGTCTTTGCCACTGAAAATAGTTGTGCAGGATGGTGATGAGAGGAAAAATGAAGATATCTCCCAGTGTGTGTTGGTTTTTTATATATACCATGGGATAAAGAACCATCTTCCCTTTTTTTAATCAAAACATCAAAAAAGGTAATTGATTATTATTTTCTATTACCATGGTAAATTTAATATTGTTGTGAAGAGAGTTTAAAAAATTAAAAAAGTCATCAAGAGCATGCTTACCATGAGGCCAAATAACAAAGGTATCATCAACATACCTCAGCCATATAGATGGTTTTTTAACTGCTAAAGTCAAAATTTTATTTTCCAAATCCTCCATAAAAATAGAAGCTAATGCTGGAGAAATTGGTGAACCCATAGCTAGACCTGATGTTTGTTTATACATCTGCCCATCAAAAACAAAAAAATGTATTCGATAAGCAGTGTTCAATCAAAACCACAGCAAAATTAGGCAACTGAATATTTTTTAAAACTTGAATCGCTTCATTTACAGGTACACTAGTAAAAAGTGAAACAATGTCAAAACTTACCAAAATATCATTCTTAGTCAATTTAATATCCCGGATAAGCTCAAGAAAATGATTAGCATCTTTAACATATGATGACATCGTTGTTAAATGCGGCTGTAAAAGAGAAGTCAAAAAACGAGCTAGTGTCTGTGTAGGTGAACCAACTGCACTTACAATCAGTCTCAATGGAATATCTGGCTTGTGAACTTTTGGTAAACCATATAATTTTGGATAAAAAGAAGATTTTTCCCTCGGAGTAAGCTGTATCTTTGTTTCTAAATCTAGATCAGTAGAATAAATTAATGCTTTCATTTTCTTTTCAAGATAAGTCATAGGATCTCTATAAATTTTTTTATAAATATTATCATTTAATAAATCATGTATTTTTTTAAAATAATCAGCCTTATTTAAAATTACTGTAGTATTACCTTATCTGCCGGAAGAATAGTAATAGATTTGTCATTTTTTAAAGCAAACAAAGCTCTTCTTTCATTAATTGATAAATTAGTTTTAGGTGGTTTTGCCTTATTTAAAATATCGTATATTTTTCCCCTCATCACCATCCTGCACAACTATTTTCAGTGGCAAAGACATTATTGGATAGAACAAAGAGACTTTCTGATGATAGCCATTTTCACCGGGACCTTTTTGCTACTAATAAAATGCTTCTTCATAATGGTTTTAATTACAAAATTATTAATAGGGCTTATACATATCAAAAGAAAAAAGATTTTGATACATCAAAAATTAAGACAATTTTGCCATATATTAAAGGAGTAACTGATAGAATTGGTAACATTTTAAAGAATAATAATATTCACACAATTTACACTACTTATAAAAAAAATTAGTGAAATATTTCCTCTTCCTAAAGATAAAATTGCTTTGGAGTGTCATGGTGTATATGAAATTCCATGTAGGGTCTGTACACATACATATATAGGACAGACTAATCGTAGAATAAATATTAGAAAGGAAGAACACATTCTGGCAGTGAGAGAAAAATTCAATTCATCAGCTATTTATTCTCATATTAAATTAACAAATCATATCAATTTTGAAAAAACAAATATTTTAGCAAAAATTGAACAATATGATCAGAGATTGCTAAGAGAAGCTATAGAGATTTTTAAAAGGCCCAAGAGCATAAATGAAAGGTGTGAGTTAAAGAAGATTAACAACATTTGGAAGAAACTATTGGAAGAGAAAATAAATTTTAAAACTTCTCAACCAATAGAATTTAAATATGAGGAGAAAGAAAATGATAAAAATGATTTTAAATCTCACATGCATTCTTATGATTTGAGAAAGAGGACGCTCTGAGGAAGGTACTTGATATTGTACTGAAACATCAGCATTTAGCTTTTTCACTACACGGAATATCCCGCAAATAGTAATAATAATATGACATCTTTTATCCGTGAAAACATTAGAATTAATATATATATACATACATACACAAATAAAATGTCCATTAATTAAAAAATATTATACAACAATAAAAAAAATATAATGATAATTAACTATTATATATAGTCTTTCAATGCACAGAAGAACTTTCTGGCTAATTACTTAACTCCCTTCAACTACTCTTAAATTCAAAACACACATGGAAGCAAACAGCAACCATTCAAATCCCAAAAATCCCAAATTTTAACATTAGCAGCTTGTCTATTAATTATATTCATTTTAATTTTATTTATGAAAATTGCCTCTTAATTTTTCTTTTATTGTGGTTTTTCTCTTCATTAAAAATCTTAACACCTTCAAGATCAAACTTAAATTTATATTTATATGTCCTTTCATTATCCAAGAAAACTGAAGCAGTCATTAAATCATTATTGTTTTTAATTTTTACACACTTGTATAACAATTTATGCTTCTTTAATCTTTTCTCTGGACTGCACCTTGATTCACCTTTCACAGAAAATTTGATACACAACATTCTGTTTTGCTTGACAAGTCTGACACTTAGAATTATTCACTAACTTATTAATGTTACTTGTAACACAAAAAAAAATATTAGACACATCCTTATATATATATATATATATCTTTAAAAAATGTTGCTTGAGCATTTGCAATATATGGAATAGATATCCATTTTTTATTAACCATTTTTAACTTCTTTAAATCATTATACTGCTTTTTAAATTGATATAAAGGATTATTAATCAGTTCAATATTATAATCAACTTCAAGCAATTCTTTGGCAAATATTTCAATATTTTTTAATTTATCACTTTGGTAATGACATAATTTTTCATTACAAAACAAAAAAGATCTAAAACTATGCCATTTTATACATATCACATGATCACCATTTCTTATGTGTGCTCATAACTCTGGCTTGCACTGAGTGGCACTATTGTATGGAAAGTTTTGCCTGTTTTAATATCATCTTATACATAATTGGTACTTTTGATTTATAATTTATATATCCTCTTTTTGCATTGGTTTGTTTAGTAATTTATAACACAATATACTATTATCTCTTGTAATAAATAAATACAAATACTTATTACTTTTGTCTTGTTCTTTTTCAATAGCCCATTTTAAGCCATTCAAATTATTTAACTCTTCTACAAACAAATTTATAGTAATGGTATGTCTGCAAACTAAACATAATTCATATATCTTTTGTAAATTTTAATATCTTTAAAAAAACACATATCTAAAATTTTACTCTCATATGTAGTCAAAACAAAATTACAAACTTATGCAACAACAGGCAGACCCATAGGCAACCTTTAGACATTTTATAATATCAACCTTCAAAAGAAGCAATGATATTATCATCAAAAGATTATAACAAATCAACAACAAATTTTATAATGTATTTACAAACCCTTTTACTTTTTAATGCATGTTCAATAATTTTTGTGGAATCCACTCTATCAATAACAAAAGTATACATTTCTGTCATATCTAATGAAGTAATAACATCACTCTCATCAATCACTATATATTTAATTCTATCTATAAAATAAAATGGTGAAGGAATAGGACTTTCCTCATATCATAAAATCTCTTATAATAGCTTGCCAATATATTTAGATGTCTAATATATAAACGAATCACCAAAATCAATCATAATTCACAAAGGATTTTCTTAATTGTGTAAATTTATATTTGCAAAAATATGAGGACATATATTTGTATTGTTAAGTGAAATTTTTTAAGACTATGTGTAAAAATGTGTTTAATGTTTCATTTTGTGTTAAAAATGACATTAGCAAGTTAGTTAATAATTCTAAAAGAGTCATACACATCATGCAAAAAAGTAATGTTGTGTATAAAACTTTTAAAACCACTAAACATCATATGATCACCATTTTTAGACTTTCTCCAGCTGTTAAAACAGGCAAAACTCTCCATGCAGTAGAGTCACTCAGTGAGGATATTGAATGAATAGGCACTAGATAGGGATTTTATGCACAAGCCTTCTGGCTTCCAATAATCACACTGGCTTGCACTTAGTGCCACTACTGTATGGAGACTTTTGACTGTTATAAAAGTTTTTGTGGATGTATGTTCTCATATATAGGTGAATCGGGATGCAATATATAAAAAATTTTAAAGGAGCAAGGATTGTTAAACAATTGTGTAAAAAGTAAAAATAATAATGATTTAATGACTGCTTCGGTTTACTTGGCTCATGAAAGAACATGTAAATATAAATTTAAGTTTGATCTTGAAAGTGTTAAGATTCTTCATGAAAAGAGAAACCAGAATAAAATAAATTAAGGGAGCAATTTTCATAAATAGAAATAAAATGAATAGAATTAATAACCAGCTGCTAATGTTAAAATTCAGGATTCCTGGGATTTGAGTTGATGACATTTGCTTCAATATGTGTTTTGAATTTAACGATAGTTGAAGAGGTTTAAGTAATTATCCAAAAGCCCTTCTGCGGATTTATGGTTATATGTAGTATTTTTATTGTTCTATAAATATAACTTGCACCTTCACACTAATAATTTTACCAAATTTTCTCTTAGGCAAAGTATTAAAGATAAGTTAATTTCTTTATCTGAAAGTATTTAAAATAACTAGGGGAAAAAGAACCATGACAAAATAATAATTGTTGATAATCACTTGTGCAAATTGACATTAAATATCACCACATCCTTAGGTAAAATATTAAAAATAATGTAAAATCATTATAAAACCTTGAATAGTAATTTTTTTGATATGGAAGAGATATATCATATTGTTCTTTAAATCCAAAACGAAACAACTTTTTTATTAAAAGATGTTCCTGTTTTATTTTGCTTAAAATATTGTTGTCAAATTAAATCTTTGTGTTTAATTTATTTCCATTTACTTATATGTGTTTGTCAAGCTTAACTTTTGTAAACAATAAAATTAATATGAATTTCAAATGTTTCAGCAAACCGTTTTATAAATATAAAAATAAATTATAATTAAGCAGTTTTAAAAATTAACATTTGTCAATTTCTTCATTTTTATGTCTTTAAAACAATATATATATATATATATATATATTGGAAATTGCTTCACTAAACAGAAAGTTTGTGTGAATAACTCTTGAGTTCAATGTTCTCTCTATCTTTTAGAAAATTATATATTTTTTATAGAATTATTTGGATTGGAGTGCTCTGCTTTGTACCAACAATCTGTATTTACGTACGTTTATATTTCATTAAATGTTGTCTAAAATTCAGTAAAGAATAGATATAATTAAAGATGAGAATTTTGATATTAATATATAAACAAGATTTAGAAAAATTCTGGTCTGAGTTTATATTCTTGATAAAAATTTATGACCATAAATCAAGTTAACATACATCTTAATAAATATTTATTTTATTAAAATAATCACTCAAAATATCAATTATGTATAAATATAAGCCTCACATCTCTTTTATATGAAAAAAAAAAGAGTATATTATGTTTATTAAGCTTATATTCTTGTTTTTGTCTCCATATTCCATATTGTAAACATAATAGGAGATGGTTTCACTATCAGGTTGTCCATAAAGCAAAACATGTTCAATAAAGTAATTTTATTATTTATTCAATCCCAATTTTACTGATGTTTTTGAAAAAATAATATTTTTTTTTAATTTGAAAAACTTTCAGTACAATTAAACAATTTAACTTTTTTACTGAGGTACGGTAAAAAAAAAAAAAAACATTACTTGGAATATCTAGTATTCAAATGTTTCTATTATTTAAACACATTTTGTTGGTTATTTTTAACTCTTATAAACCTATTTGCAATGAGCTACTTGTTTTTCTATCTTAGCAGAGCTTGAGTTTAAAATTAAGAAAGTAAAAAATAGATTCTTGAAATTTAAAAAAAATCACAAATCCAAAAAGTCCTATTCCACATTCATTCTTTATATTTGTAGAAAATGTAATATTTTACTTTCAAATTATGTCTTTATTTTCGGTATATATATATTTAAATTAATTTATTCTGTATGCATTTATTTCTATGTAATTTTTATTTACTTATTTAAAGTTTACTGTCTTGACTATACTAGAGTAATCTTCATCACTATAAAATATATAACAGTGTTAATTGCCAAAATATAAAACTATTTTATATTTTAACGTACAATATTCATCTTTTTTAACTACTTACACATATACCATGTATATATAACTCTTTGGAATACATCATTTTTTGTGCTGTACTTAGATTTAAATTAAATCTACAACTAATATATTATGAATGAAATAATTATTTTTAAAACTGTATAAAAGTTAAAATTTAATATATTTTTATTTATAATAATTAAATAATTACAGCCCACAGAAATATATTTAATTAATTGAAATAATAAAAGTTTCAGCCATGACGCTGGGAAATTTTTTTGATTTATTATATATTTCTTTTAATGATCACATTATTCATAAACAATATCTTTAGTTTTCAAGTAAATTAACATATATGATTTTATAACTTGTTTTATTTATTAATTATATATGTTAATTTAGTTAAAAATAAAGATAATATTTATTAATAACAATGATTTTTTCCAAATATATGCAGTATAATAAATAACAGTATATTAGATTATAATATAATAAGGCTATTTAAAAATAATTATTTGATTTATAATATATTAGTTTTAGATTTAATTTAAATTTAATTATAACTTAAAAATTAAATGACACGCGCACACACACACACACACACATATATATATATATATAATATTTGAAATACCCCATAGCTATATTATTCCAGCCACATTGAAATAAAGACAGCTCCAATTTTAGTTTTCTTTACTTAAAAGAAGAGTGTAATTGGAATAATATAGCTATGAGGTGTTTCAAATATTTTATATAGATTTCTGTTAGCAGTATGCATTGTTTTTACATATATATATATTGTGCCCTTTTCTATAGGTCGGTAATAGTTCATAACAGTCAATTACTAAAAATTTTAAATTTAGAATATGTTCTTTTAATATGGTAATTGTATTAAGTCAATTATATCTTTAAAGTACAATTTGAAGCTAAAGAGAATACGTAGTATATAAAATCATTTAAAAATAGTTATGTAAAGCTTTAAATATTGTTTCATATGGTTGTAAAAGCTGGCCATATTAAATAACACAGCTATAAATATTAAAAGTATATTTAAAAATTCGATTTTAATAGTTTAAAACATATAATTTAATAAATGCTACATTTAAATTTGTAATCATATTTAAATAGTCAAAATTAACCAATAGGAATAGGTATTCTTACAGACTATAAATATGATTTGCACGGAGTTATCGGGGGAGATTAATAATGTATTGAAACTGGAGAAAGGTAAATTATAACTATCAAAAGATAGTATTTTTAAAAATTTAATTTTAGTCAATTTTTTTTTTTGGTGCTTTCTTATCGTTTTTTTGCAAAAACTAATTGATAATTTTAAAATGTTTTGCAAAAGAAAGTTTAAAAAATAATATATTTGGGAACTTCGTGGAAATGATTTTCTAATTTTTTAAAGTATTCACCAGTCGTATTTTATCTAAAAGTTTAACCTAAATTTCGCAATAAAAATGGATATACTACGAAATAAAATGGATATAAGTTGTAATGCTGAAAAAATGTTTGGAATATTTATTGATACAGCTTTATTAATTCATAACTGGAGAACTGTTTTGGTACATAAAAAAAACCACAGCTCGGACATTATACGGAGTCTAAAAATTGTATTGAAAACATATTATTTATAAGTTTATCCAAGATTTTTTTTTTTAAATAGTAATAAAACAATTATATTTCATGAATTATTTTATATAATATTATATCAAAAGGAGTAAAATGTTATATCCTTTCTGAAGGTAACATTTTTAAAAAATATTTTCAAGAATTAAAGAAAGAACCCAGGAGAATATGTTACAGAAGCGTTTTTGATATTAAAATATCCGGTCTTAGAATTATTTAAAATGTATTTAGAAAAGATTTGTTTAAAAGTACTTGAAGTTTTTTTTTTATTTTTAAACGAGATTTATAAAAATACCAAATGAAAGTTTAAATGTATCAAGAAAGAAACATATATAAAAAAGTGAACACATAGTTGAATAAAGGATGGATCCATGGAAATACAAATAGTACTTAAAAGTTTATCGAATATTTTTAAAGTTAAATTAGATGGATTGATGCATCAGATACACAGAGAATATTGGTAGAGAAGATTAAGAAGCTTCACGGGATTAATTAATATTATGATTTAATAATTATCGTCCTAAATATTAAAACCAAGGATTATTTTCTATAAATTTTACTAAATGGATTAATAATTATTTTTATTTTAAACTTTAATGCACTTGGAGGAGAACATTTTTTAAAACTCTAGAGAAAATAATAAACATTTTGGACTTATCAGGAACTATCGTCAGAAAATATGTAATTATAGTTTTGATTCCTTTTATTTTGTTAACCTAGTTTAAATCTAAATTTTTATATAAGATTAGGAAAAACATAAAAACATTAATTATTAATATTAAAATTTTATAATATAACAATCTAATAATTTAGCTAAAAATATTTTAATATAAAGTGTATGGGTGTGAATTTTTTTTTATATCTGCAATGCTCAAGTGGATAAAGGAAGCCTACTGAACACGATGACTAGATAAAGGTTATTGGTAATAATAATAACTATTGATAATTTATAATGTATATATTTTTTTTGTTTTCTTTAGATCATCCATAAATTGGAAGAATGAAGTGGAAAAGTTTTTTACTTATATGTATTGCATTTCATACAACATTTTAAAAAACATTATGAGATAGGATTGATTTGAAAATATGCATACAACGATTTTTTTTTTTTTTTTAGTGATATAATCCAACATAACAAATAATTATGTGATTCTTTTAAAATGTTCATGTTATTGGATATTCAAATATTGTCTAAGTAGATTGTATATGATTAAACATACAGAGCAATGAAGTAAGCAACTTTTCTTATGGAATCGTAAGATTGTTTAACTATTAATGAATTTTATTTATTGTTTTGTAAATGCAGATAGTTATTTATCGATGTAAAATGTGGAAAATCTTGAGAAATAATGTTGAGATAGTGGCTTGGAAGTACTTAGTGAACAGGAAACCAAGATGATGTTTTAAGAAATAGGATGTTATAAGGAATGGAAATAATATTTAGTCTTTATGTGAATATCAGCATAGTTAACAAAGCCCTATGACTGATACATATTTTATTTGGACAGTGTTTATATTTCTTTAAATATTTGATGTTGTAATAAAGCTGAAGAAATAGCTTTAACATTGTCCCTGTACTGTGCCATGATTTTGAGATATGTTAAGAGTAATACTCTAGCTTTCTTCCTTAATCCTATGCATCTGTTTTCGCTATCTTTATTTTATGTAACTGCATCGTTCAGTAAGATATGTTTAAGAGAAATGATAAATAATTTAGAACTTAGATTATGCTATTGTTTTGTATAAGATTACTTTATTTGCTTAGAATGAATAGGACGTTATAACTTAAAATTGAAGATCCAAAGTATCCTAAGGAAAGAAAAGAATCATAGAATATATTTTGAATTTTATTTCGGAAATGAAATATAAACTTTTTTAAAATAAAGTATCTAAACAAAGATATTTTCTTTAAAGTGATAATAATTTTAAATGCTTTATTATTATTTTTTTTTAAGAGAAAAATAAGTATTGCATATTTTTAAAATACAATAGTACAAAGTAAATTATGTAAACAATATGCATAGTATATTTTTTGTTTATTGATTAACAGAAATATATTGATGATTACACTTATATCATACTAAAGTAAAGCTTAAAGAAGAATATATTATGATTAGTAAACATTGTGCGATAAATACTAAAATCTAGTACTGAATTTTGGATAATATTTTGTGTAACATCTTTGACTTTGCAAGATGAAATTTTTTTTAATATTTTGAGAAATCCATACTCATTATAAAATTTTGTTTTCTATAGAATGTTTTCTAAGTATGAATTTTTAAAAATAAGATAGTTTAATAATATTAAAAATAAAATGCTGTTGCTAATAAAGTAGATAAATATATTTGTAATAAGTTAACCATAATGAGAAACCAAATAGTAACATTTTTTTTTAAAATTTTGTCCTAAATCTAAATAAAGATATAATTGAAATATAAATTATTATTTTTTATAACCCAGTAGATCAAACTGTAAAGTAAAAAAGTTAAGGATATCCATTGTAAATAGTGTAAATAAATTGTTTATTTATTTGTTGTTAGTAATAAACTTTGTTAAATTTTGTTATTTCAAAAATTTTGTGTCCGAGTTATTTATTTCTCCACATCGCTGCATGAAAACATGATATATGCATAATAATTGAAACAAATATATAATTTTGCACAAAAAGATAAATAGAGAATTATTTAAGAATTTTAAATATTTTATTGGTATTCATTATAATTAAATAATCATAATCTTACATTATTTTATTGGTCATAAATCAGTTATCACAATATTATATTAAATTATATGCTATCAGTTGCCACACATATTTTGTTTGTCAGATTATTAAAATGCTACCACATATTTATTATATCATTACATGAAGATATAAGATCATATTATATTATTTCATTATTTTATTATGGTAATAAAATTATAGTAAAAAGAAAAGATATACAGAATTAGTTAAACAATAAAGAATATTATTACTGTTATTTATTATTATTAGTTTCAGTGTAGTAGATTATGACATAAAATCCCTTCTCATATTTTACTACTGTATTTTTATTAACTTAGAATAAACTTTATGAACCTGAGATTATTTTATTTGAGCTAGATTATTATTAAATAGAAGATTAAGATTTAATTATTAGTTTAATCTTAGTGAGTAGAAGTTATTAAAGTCGTAAGAATACTATGAGTTTGTTATTTAAAATAGTAATAAAGGGGGATAGTGTTCTTATGCCATTGAGGTAGTATCCTGTAGGATATTGGCTCAATGTAATCTATCTTGTCACCTGTGTTTTCACTTCAAGTCTCATGAAAATATTAAATATTTATTTAATTTATTTTTATAAACTGAACCTTATTCGTATTTTAAATTTGAGCTAATGAAATATTTTAATTTTAATGATGAATATTTTAGTTATTAATTATTAACTGAGATAGAACCCCTTTTTTATTTTATATCATATACTATTCTGAAGTGAGGATGCACGAGATGTTACAGGTCAGAATATATATATATTAGAAAAGATTTCAGCCCAAACTTTCAAGCTTCTTACAGCTATCCATTCCATCTTATACAACTGATACATATATCCATATACATGTGAAGAAGTTAAATGATCTCCAATATACATATTTTATGCTAAACTAGCACTTATCAGTTGGTCCAGATTATAATCTCCCACACATATATTCAATCAGTGTTCAGGTGTGGGAGATTAGCATGAAATACATATATTGGAGGTCATTTTTCTTTTTCACATGTATGTGGTCATGTGTATCAGTTTTATAAGATGGACTGGATAATTGTAAGGAACTTGAAAGTCTGAGTTCAAATTCCTTCTAATTATATTAAGATCAACATAGACAATATACTTGTATTTAAATATTATATATATATATATATATTGTGCTCTTATACTTGGTGCAGATAGTTTAGGTAAGATTTGAAAAGTAGCTATGTAAAAAATATTTTAAGTTTGTTATTTTCTAATATGTAATTGTGATTTTATATTAGTATGAGTTCAAACTCAGTAAATAGAAGTCAGTAAAGATGTATTAAATAGTTTCAAGTCATTTTAAGATAAACTAAGTAATAAAATAATATAATGTACTATTTAAAAGATAAGATTAATTTTATTTATTATATTAATGGGTACTATAATAATATAATAGTTTAATTATAGCAATAAATATTTTATATAATGTGTTTAAAATAATTATTTTGTTTAAAATATTATTTAGGTAATAGATAATTTAATATTAGTCTAGAATGCTCTGAATGTGTCACATGGTTTAAGTTGTTTGTGTGACCCTTTGTATTTGTAGACAGAAAAAAAACTTTGATTTTAACCTGTTAATAAAATTAGATACATTATACATGTAGCAAAATTAAGTCTAAAAGTAAAATCATTAAAAGTAACAGTTAAAATTATTAGTGTTTGTTTCAAAAATATATTTATTAATTACTTTGTGTACAAATTAGAAAGGATATATACAAAGTTAAATGAGGTTATGCTAAGTTCTGAGAGTTCTTATGAGTGATTTAGTAGGCCAGCATGTTTGTTGTTCTGTTGTTATTAGTAGGGAGGGTGAATAGGTTCCAGGTGTCCTCAAAGAATTTTTTGGGAGAGATGAGCTCATCTCTTTTCCTTATTTTCTTTATTGTTTCGCAGAACAACAGATCTGGGTCTAGGCGGGGCAGTTCCATTATCAACTTGCAACATACTACCCAGATTGCATAGAGAATGAAAATGGGTAGTTTAATGATAGCAAATGTTCCAGTGTGGATCGCTTTTATGGGCAAGAAAATTAGGTCCGGCGTGATATTGGAGTTGGTGAAGACTATATCTCTGACTGTTTTAAGGTTTGGACAGCGATATATGAAGTGCTCAATGGTTTTCTCTTCATGAGAACATAAACTGCAGGTTGGATCAATGTTTGAGTTACCTCTTCGGTAAAATAGGAACCAATTTGTAGGAAGCGCACTAAGGTTAATTTTGATGATGAAGTCCAGATACTTGGGCTCCAGACACCACCTTTTAAAGTGGGTAATTAATTTTGGTTTGAAGGTTGAGGCTACTTTTGGGAGGTTGTGGATGTGGGTTGATTAGGTGGTACGCATCCCACAAGGTGATTTTAACATTGAGATTGGTTCGTGATTGGTTTGTATTGACTTAGAAGATTGATAAGGGATGATATCCATGGCATTTTTCCTGGTGGGGGTCAATCTGTTAGGCAAATTTTTTGGTGATGTTGTTATAGCCAAAGGAATGTATCAAATTATGTAGCATATTGTGTGTTTTTTGGAGGATAGCTGCTTGAATAGAGTGGAAAGACAAACCATTGAACCTCTAAGGCAGCTGGATTTGTCAGAGGCTGATGGCCACAGTCTTCCCTCTCCAGAAGAGTTTGGTACATAAGTGATTAATTTTGTTCTGAAACTGTTTGGTTAGTTTGCTGAAGGGCAGGTAATATGTAATTTTTTGTAATATTGTCATATTCAGGAGGCCTACCTTTTTATATAGGGAGAGATAGACTCTAGAGAGAGATGTGGTGATGTGCTCTGTTGTTTGGAGGATACCATCCTGTATTTCTCTGGCCATTGCCATTGATGATTTGAACATGGGGTTTCCCCAAGAATCTTTGTGGTTTGGCAGTATAGGTAGATGGTATATGTTTTCCTGACTTTATCTGCCAGATAGCTGATTTGTTGTGATTTATTTGTAAATGATATTTTGCAGAATATCGATTTAAAATGGATTGTAGTTGGGGAAGGTATCTTATGGTAGGTAGAACAATCATGATGTCATCTATGTAGGCAAATGAGTTGAGGTGTTTATTGATGGATGGAATGGATACGCCCGGTAGATTTTTTTCAATATCCATCAGTAGAGGATTTATATATGCTGTGAAGCATAGAGCACTGAGGGGGAACCTTGAGGAAGAGATTTAAAAGGTTTAAGCCTGGTGTGAGCTTGACATCCAGTGAGACAAAGATTTTTCTGTTATTTAATAGATTACTGATTATTTGTATAATGGTGACTGGAACATCATACTCAGCCAATAGATTCAGCAGGATGTCTATGTGCACTGAATCGAAAGCCGCAGTGATATCCAGCCAAACAGCAATGGGTGTATATTTCTTTTGTATTCTGATATAATCAATGAGAGCCATAACATTAGCCATAGCATGTGAGGTGGAGGAGCATTTTTTCCCATATTGATTAGAAGAAATATGTTTAAGGACTATAGGTTGAATTTGATCTTTGATGACTGACTCCATTATCTTGATCAGCAATGGTGTCATGGAGATTGGTCAAATACTGGTTAGATCAGTGAGTGGTTTTTGTTTTTTTAAAAAAGGCACTAGTGCCACAAGATACAGATCAGCTATATTTCTGTGCCCAATAGCTAAGTGTTCAATCATTTTTACCATGATGGGAATTGTAAACTGACTTAGGTGATTTAAAAGAAACTTAGGGATGCCATGTAGATCTGGATAAATGCTATCTGGGAGAGATATAAGTTTTCTTTTAAGTAGAACTTCTGTAATGCCATGCTCGCCTAGATTCCCGGCTTCCAGCCAGTCGGATTCAAAAGGAGGACTATCTGCTTGCATAAGTTGTTGATGCTGACTGATGAGTAACATCATAGGATAACCTATGAGTGTGTTGCTATTACTGGTAATTGATGATGGGGTAATTTGTTGTACATTTGTCCCTAGAGCCCATCTGAGGTAACCTCTTGTCCAAAAGTGTTTTGGAGACAAGAAGAATTTAGACCTTCTGATGGATATATATTCTGTGAGTGATTTTTGTTTAATACAGTAAAGGTTTTAAGTGATAAGATGACTTCTATATTGGAAGGATTCTGTTGCACCATTTGTAGTTGATTTTTAATGTATGTGAGGTCTCTGAGTAGGCTATTTGGGCCTTTAATTATGTGAACCAGGCTTCTTCATCTGGAAGTGAAAGGTTGTTGATCTTTCAGAAATAAATGTAGGCCTCAGAAACTATGGTTTCTGTCATGCTGGACTTTGTGGCCATACGCATAGTTCTTCCAGGCCCACAGCAGGCATTGGAGCCACAATAGCTTCTAGATGAATAACTAGTGCCACATGATCTGAGAAAGAGACAGGAACCAAAGCTGCATCAATATAAACATGGAGGTCTGGTGTATAATATATCAGGTCAATCAGGTATCTTCGAGTTCTGGTGTAAAAGGAAATGGCACCTGGAGCGAAGAAGCCCTCTCCACACATCAGCCTTTGATTTAAGTGATGGATAAATCTAGTGTTAAAGTTTTGGTATGGGGTATTAAAATCTCCCTAGAGGATTGTCAGACTGGTTCTGTTGTTGACGATGGCATTTAGGGTAGGGATTATATTGCAATATTGAGTTGTGTCATTGGCCATGTACACCTAGGCAATGATAATAGGGTAGCTCCAGTAGTCAACCTCAATGATAACCATGCTGTTGTCTAACAGTATAAGATTAAAGCTATTGGGGGGTATTGCATTATTAACCAGGATGCCAACTCCTCCAGAAGCTGAGGAGCCAATAGAATATCTGGTATAATCTGATGACAAAAGCAGTGCTAGGATTTTATGATCAGTGTTCTGATGGTATTTAGTCTCCCCCATTAGAAATATATGCAGGGAGTTGAGGGTAATCCAATTTTTAATAGCATAGGCTCTACCCAATGAGTTGATTCCACGAACATTGACTCCAGTGATTTTACAGTTCATAACAGTCTAGTTTTATGTCTCTTCAACCAGCAGCTCTGAGTCAGTGGACGAATCATCCCAACCAATGTCATCTGGGTCTTTTGCAGCATCCACTTTTTCAGACAGCACCAGAGAAAGAGAGGAAAGGGTCAGTAGAAATTCTTGGCAGTCATTTAAAATTGAAGCAGGGGTATAATTTGCTGGGGTGTCTTCCAATGGTTCCAGGGGATTGGATGCCAGAGGATCCATAGTTTTCCTTTTCTTTTCAGAAGATTTGAGATGTTTATCTGAGGTTAGATCAGTTGTTTGATTGTTGGAGGGAGGTTGAGCATTCTCTTCATCTGAGCTGGAATTGTCTGAGAGGACTGACTTTCTTTTGTGTATCTTATTAGTTTGGTTTGCAATTGCAGATATATCTATAGTGTTTTGATGTTATGCTTTTGATTTACCATATTTTTTAGGTTTTTTGACTGTCGAAAGACTTTTCAAGTTGTTTTTTTCCTGGTTTTCATTGAGTTCTGAGCAATGTTCTGATGGCGTGAGTTGGGTAGCTTGAGACTTATTGTCCATTAAGCCATTTATGTTTGCAGACTCTTCTTTATTGTTTTTTTGGGTTTGCAGGAATGTTTTGTGAGTAGTCTGCTGATTGTTTTGATTGCCTTTTTTGGACACAGAAGGAACCAATGGACCTAAGTTGTGATAACAAAGAGATTTTTTTGCTGGATGGAGGTGGATTTGGGTTTTATAGTGGTATAGTTGCTATCTTCAAGGTCTATTGGGTTTGAGAGATCATTGCCTTCCTCTGTGTCTAGGTTGGTTTTATTAAGATGAGTGATGGCCCTATGAACCTGTTGTGTGAGATTTTGGTCAACAGATCATCCCAAAGATTTGTGTCAACTTCTATCTCCATTTGTTCTTGAGTAGTATTGGTTTGTAATGATGTATTGGTGATTGTGATATTTGAAGATGTCTTTTCAGGTTTGTTTGGAATTTTTGTTGAGGTTTGGGTGATATGGACCTGGATAGAGTCATTGTTTGCAGTAGAATTAGGTGTTGCTTGATTGATGTGCGTTGATGTAAGTCCTGGATTGCTAGATTTCCCACTGCAATGATGTATTTTATTTTTTCTAAGGCCACAATAGTTGCAAATTCGAGCCATGCAATCTTTTATGAGATGTGACCTTTGGAGGCAGTAGAAACATTGGGTCCTTACCCCTCAAAATAATAAAACCAATGGTGAACCTCTGGTGGTTATGATGGTGGGGTTGTCAGTGGGGGAGATGTTTTTCTTTAGGGTGAAAGAAAATATCACAGTGTTAGACAAGATTTGATCTTCAAGATGCAGACTATTCAGATAATTGAACTTGTTAATATTGCCATAGTTGATAAGTATATTTTGCAATTCCTCTTCAGTGAAATTTTCAAGACAGTTATTGATTTTTCCGGATAGTGTAACTGGTCTGTTCATGTCAATGTAGCACAATATATGATTCCCTAATACTTTGAAGTTAGATCTAAAATTCATTCTGTCCACCCAGGTTTTGAACTCAATGCCCACATAATGGTCATTGGGATGGGTTAGAATCTTGTGAATTCCTTTTTCAAGTTGCTGCTGGTTAATGAGGGCATAGAGTTGATTCATGGGAAACTTGAAGAGAGAACAATTTTGATTTGTAATCGCTAGTATTAGCGATTTGTCATTATAGTAGTTTAAGAATGACTTATAAAGAATGTTTGGTATGGTTTTATTGAAATTGTTAGTGATCGTTTGGTATATTTCTTCATTTAGATTATTGATATCTATTGTATCGTAATCAGAAGTGCTATAGTTAAGTTCTGAGTGCTGTTCTATCTCATAATCTGTTAGATCTAAAAGGAGTTTGCGTGAATTAGCCACCATAACATTTTCAGTATTATTTACAGTTTTGCTTAAACCCACAGCATTAGCATACAATAATGTTTGTTATTATATCATCTGTAGGGTAACTAGCACCATTTAATTGAGTGTGTATATCTTTGGGCTTATGTTGCGGTTGTTTAAAATTTATTTTAAAATCTCTCTGTCCACCATTAGAAGTGTTTTTGCTGGCCCCTAGCGGATTAGAGAGGTTTTTACTATAATTGTTTTGACGGTTATTCTTATTTGTCACTATGTAATTATTTTCTCTTTTGTTTGAAGCATTAGAGTATCGAAAACTGGGATTATATTTCATAAATATATCTTTGGCAGAAATCTGTGAACAGATATGGGTATTGTTATGTTTTTCTGCATTTTTTGTGGTGGTATTTACAGTTTGACCACAGGCTATTTGGCCATTTGTACTAGAATTTGGGTCATAGTTATTATTTTTTTGAAGCTATTTGGATATTAAATGATGTTGAAGGTTCGTTATTATGCAGTGAAAGAGTTTCGGACCATTTGGGTTGACAATCTTTGCCATTTGAATTTAATATTTAAAAGATCACGGAAATTGTCCACCATATTTGCTTTATTTTCAAATGTTAGACTTTTTTTACTTTGACTATAATTAATGTAATTATCACTCTCCATTGTAACTAATGGAAAGTTAAAGGCTTACCTAACATTTGGAGCTCGAGATTAGAGCTTCCACTCCCTTTCTTTTCTCATGAATTGAAGATTAGTTTGAGCTTCTAATGGATGATCAGAACTGGTCAAGACTGGAAGCCATATATAATTTGTTTTAAAATTAATATTTTAGAGTCATTAAAATATTTAAATTGTTTTAATAAAGATATTTTATTTTATTTAAATATTCCAAATACATTCAACTGTTAGTAATAGAACATTAAACAGGTTAGTACATATAAAATGTTTTGAGAGGTATTATTCTCCCCTCTTCTTCACATATTGCTGGCCTGAACCAGTGGCAGTATTAGAATGGGATTTGAACCTGGACCCTTAGATTTTTGAGTATTGAATTTTATGGTAATGCTCTAACCAAATGAGCCATCCTGCCAAAGAACCTTGCCTCTTAGATTCTTGAATATTGAATTTTAAGCAAATGCTCTAACCAACTGCACCATCCTGCCAAAGGCCTTTGGCAGGGTGGCTAAGGGTCCAGGTTCAAATCTTATGTTAGTACTGTCACTGGTCAAGCCCACAACACTTGGAAAAAGAGAGGAGAATAATACTTCTCAAAACCTTATATTAACTTGTTTGATGTGTTATTACTAACAGTTGAATGTATTTGGAATATTTAAATAAAAGTTAAATTTTTCTAAAGACATTCAATACTCATATTTGATGATGGAATAAAGATATTCAATACTCATATTTGATGATGGAATATGCCAATATAAAAATACAACTATATCATCATCATCACAAACCTCCAGGAAAACATATCTTTAGGAATGTATCCTCAATATTTAAGACATTATATCTTGCTGAATGTCTCATGTAAAGAATTTCATAATCATATTTGTTTTTTAATCAAATCATATTTTATTTATAACAATGAGCTAATTATAAGTTAAATTTATTAGCAAAATGAGTGAATTGAGTATGCTACTTAGAACCCTAATTATTTATTGTAAATATAAGTGTTATTATATTTTACACCTGGGTCTCATTTTATGCAGATTTTTTAAATGTGATTCATGTTTTTTCTTAATATCTTTTTATGCGGGTTTTCTTTTATGCAATAAAAAAGTTCATATTTCACTATATTTATTAGATATCAAGAAATTTAAATTATTAATAACTTATTTTGACTTGAAATACTTTTTTTTAAAAAAATATAGCATTATATTAGCAGCTAACATGAATATGGCCTGAAGCTATTTAGAATCTTAGCTTTTATGTACATAACCTACTTATATTTATAAGTATATAATAATAATGATAATAATAATAATAATAATAATAATAATAATAATAATAATAATAATAATAATTATTATTATTATTATTATTATTATTATTATTATTATTATTATTATTATTATTATTATTATTATTATAATAATAATAGATTTATACTTACGAGTATAACAATATCGCAATAAATATTCAAAAATTTTAAACCTTTAAAACATATTTTGTTAGTTATAACAGAAATAAATGTTCTTTTAGATTTTTAAAATAAATAATGAAGATTTTGTAAACTGAACATAATCTTTCTAATGATAATGTATAATCTTTTTGTTTTGATTGCAATCTAATTTTTTTAATATAAAAACAAAATGTGAACATTTAAAATTTATTTCAAGAGTAAACAAAAATATCTGTCAAATGAAGGCAAATTTATTGTTTTCTGTTAAGTAATAATCATTTAATCATAGATTTTACATTGTGTGTGGGACAAAGAAAAACATCAGAAATGCTGAAATCAGAGAGAGTTTACTGCAATGAACAATTTCTTAAATTCCAATGAGAGCTAATAGTTGTGTGTCTGGATACCATGAGCTTTATAAACAATTAGTAAAATCATCTCAAAGTTTAGTCACTGATTAAATTGTCAACAGAAAACCATTAACACAGCAAAATACTGAATGTGGCACTAGTTGCACTTCCTCCTGTGATGAATGTGATTTTTTACCAATTCATAAATGAAACAGATATTGTCAAACAACAATAATGATTAAAATATGTGTGAAAAAATGTAAAAGTAAATACTGTAGTTAATAATAAAAGTAAAAAAATTTTATCTTGTAGCAATTTTTTTTAAATATTTGAAAATTTTTATTATTCATACTTTATTTCCTTATTTTTTTTTATGTAAATTTTAAAGTAATTTTTCTTTGTTGCTTTGCTTTTATGCGATTTCTGAAAATTACAGAACCTATCCCCCATTTTTCAAGGTATGTTATGTCTATTTTTGTGTGATTTTTTTAATGCTGGTTTTTTGTGGAACCTATCTACCACATAAAATGAGACCCAAGTGTAATTTAATAAGTTTCTTATAGTTAATTAGTAGAAAGTATTGATTTTATTACATACTGTATGTTAGTAGTGTATCTTGAGCTAGTCTTAATTTTAATTATCTTTAATAGTCATTGTCTATTCTATGTAACTTGACTATAATATAGTATAGTTACATCATAGTTAGCCAGAGAGTCTATAATTATTTCTCCTTTGGTGAGGGTACAAGATATATAAATAGATAGATTTCAATAAATCTTATGATATGATATAAAATATTTTTATATAACAGCAATAATATATATAATAACAATAATCATTCATATAAAAGCTTTTTTCAGCAAATATTAATTTTTGCTTTTTTCAATGTGTTATAACTATTTTCAATTAGATCTACATAGCATACATAGTGACATCTATCTCTTTTATATGTAATTAACTATAATCTATTATAATAATACTATAATATGTACAAGACAATACAAAAAACCTGTATAAATATATACTTTATAATTTTCCATATTCATACAATTATTTTTGTTGAAATTAAAGTATTTGATTTTATATATCTTCTTTAACTTACATAAAATAATTTTATATTTGAAATACGTTGCTAAAATATAAAACAATTTGCCTATTTTATTATGTGTATATTTTAATGATGTAATACTTTTATATACATTATAGCATTGAAGAAAGCTACTATATCATCAAAATTGTAAGCTTTAAATAATTAAATAAAAATTGCTGAAAATAAATGCATATAAAATAACTTAACATTTAAAGAAATGCGATGAATATAAATAAGATAACAAAACGAATATTTTTTCTAATTTTATATTGATTTTATTTAAGCAAGAATGCTTATTTATTTCCTTTGACAGGTTCAATTCACTAGACTGATGTGATCTTATAAACATTATCAAAATGGGGAAAAATATAAATAATAAGAAGAGCTAACTAATTCTCAAATAAACTCAGAAAAAAATAAATTTAATATTTTATTCAAGTTTTCTTTAAGTCAAACTTAAACCTAGTAATCAAAATAAGAGTCATAGATCACATGACCCTATCTCTTAAGCTTGTAAGTTATAAACAATGAGGATTGCCAATTCCTCAACAAGCTTTGTGATAAATGCTTAGCCAGATCCAGTGCTTAAAATATCTCTGTCAGGAACCTCCCCAAACCCCTGACCATGGTTTTATGCTTTGGCACTCCTCAGAGAGGTGCCAGGGTAGGTTCAGACATGAATAAATATTTATTTTATTGAGTTTTAATTAAATTTGTACAACCCAAATACTACTCAATATTGGTCAATAAATGGGTCTTCGAAAAGTGAAAACTTTTAAGTTTCCATTACTGAACAAACAAAGGTCTGGTGAGTATTGCCTTCTCTTTTACCATTTTTTATGAGAATCTGTTGCAATGACTGTTATCCTGAAGTGGGCTATTTAAAAGGTTCAGATAAATTACTGATGCATATGTATGTACTGAGTGATGAATACAATAATGTCCTGCATGGTCTAGGGCAGACAGATGGCAGACTCTGGAGCATAAGTCCCTGCGTCAATTCAATTTAAGCATTTCTATTATTCAAACTTCTTATAAACTCTCGAGTATTAAAGCCATTTGATTATTTATTTTTATTTAATTCAATAAATCATGTTAATTTTGCCCCGTTATTCATTGTATAAATACACTATTGTAATATTATCTAATAAAATATAATTTTAAAATAAAAAATCTACTATTATTATTATTATTATTATTTTGCAACAAACCCAATTTAAAATAGTTTTTATAAATATTATCCAGTCGACAATTTTCTACCATCTTCATTTATCTTTGATTTAGTTTTTTTTCTTCATAATTTAATTGTATATAAGTGTTCAGTACTATAAAAAGCTTTTTTTTTTAATATGAAAAGAAAACAAATATTTTTTTTTATTTAAAAAAAATGTTCAAAAGTTTAAAAGCTATATTTATCTAGTTTGAATAAAATATATTAATTTAGTTGTCACCATTATTTATCTACATAAATTCAAATCCTATATATTAAACCAGAGCATCTGTTGCAATCTTTTGATTTATTTTTCAAAAACTAATAGCTATTTTCTTCATTAATATAATTAAGCAATTTCTTCCTTTTTTTATTTTTGTCATAGTTATATAATCTATACTTTTATATTTACACTTCCTCTAAATATATGCCAATCTTTTCGTTTTTATATTTATAATTTTACAAAAATGATATTTTTCCTTATGCTTTTCAATTCTTCTACATGATAATTTTATATTTGCAACGAATCTTATTCATCTATATACTTAAAGCCTTCTTTTTTTTCATTTTTTTTAAATGTCCACATCTCTGATTTATCATCACGTGATCACCATTTCCTAAGATCTAGGTGTAGTGCTCTCAGATCCAAGGCTCCTCACTAATGAAAGCCACAATCTAGAAATTAGTCTGGGGATATTGTATGAGTAGGCACTAGATAGGGGTTTCATGCACAAGCCTTCTGGCATCCATTGATTACTCTGGTTTGCACTGAGTGGCACTACTGTATGGAGAGTTTTGCCTGTTTTAATCTCTCATTTATATGAAACTATATTCCCAAAAAAAAAATAGAAAGATGTTAAAAGTATGCATACAAATATTTATTCAGATGAAGCAGTTGAAGAATAAGTATATATTAAAAATAAAGAATAGCAGATTAAAATAGAATGTAAATGAGATGAGATGTTTTATATGTATGTCATAAAAATGTTTTATTTGAATATAATTATTTTTTATAAACAAATAAAAGGTTTTATATGAGAAATAGTCTTAGTGGGGTTTTAGCATCTTTATATATGACTAATTTTGAAAACAGAAGTTTTTATTCTAATACATATAAGTCAATATTTTAAAAGATATGCTGATGATTACTTTTTATATTTAATGGTAATAAAACAATATATGATTGATTTATAATATATATAAATGAAATAGATGATAGAATTCAAATTTACTATGGAAAAGAAAACAAACATGATTGATTACTTGGATATTAAAAATAAAATAAAAAACCCCAAAACAACAAGTAATAATAACACATATATTCAAACAAGTATTTTTAGAAAAAAAAAAAGATTATGGCTTGTTAAGTAATTGAAGTTTAGTTATAAATTGTTTTCAGAAAATGACTATTATTAACCATAGAATAAAGAGAGCAATAAGATCATGTTTTAATAAGTTTTTTTAAAAAACTAATGCAAAGATAAATGATTATCCTATTAAATGTATAAATTATATGGAAAGAAACGTAGAAAGAATAAAAAGATTATATGAGAGATAAAAGAGGGAGGGGGGCAAAAAATTACAATAATTTTAATCTATCATAAAGTACATTAAAAGGTGAATAAAATAAAGGGTGTAAACTGGAAATATAAAAATAAATTTGCAATTGAATCAGTACATAAAAAGATGATAGATGTAAATAAATTGATAAATGTTTAAAAAGGAGAAATTGTAAAATATGAATGGTATTATTATTGTAAATTGCTTAGATCTTTAGATAATAAAAATATTTTATGTGTAAGAAACAATGAAAAATAAAAGTCAGTTTGAAACAACATTTAAGAGCGAGAAATTCTAATATATGCCTGTATATGAAGGAAAATAACATTTAAATTTTGAGATAAAAATCCTGGAAAATGTTAAATCTTATAAAGAGTGATTAATTATGTATATATCTTTAAAGAGTGATTACAAAAAAATTAGAAATAATGTTAAGAGTTTGGTATCTAGTCAATTATAAATAATTAAAATATTTTAAAAATAAAACGGATAGTTTATATATATATTAAAAAACAAGAATTAAAAAATAAAAAAGTGTGCAATTGGTTTATTTTTATATAATAGTAAATCATATTCACTGGATCAATAATTGATATACAATAAAATGGAATTTTGAATTTCAATGGGTAATAGAAAAACAATTCTTGATTATTAAAATCACATTTAGCTATTGAAATTCTGCTTCTAATTTTTTCTTCTATTTATATGATAACCAACTTCCCATATATTTAAAAAGCATTAATTTGCTCTCTAACCTATGGTTCAATGTTTATTTTTAAATCTTTTCTTCTCATGAGCTATTTTTATTATTTTAATTTTATGAGCATTTACTTTGAATTCAAACTTTCTACAAGTTTTCAATGCTATTTTTTTGTTGTTGCTGCAACTACTCTTTGAATAGTAAAATCCTTTTGATTTTTTTTTTCTCATATGTCAAATGCATTAACTGGGAAGGGAACCCAGGGCAGCTGCTTGGAAGACCACTATGCTAACCACTACGCCACCAATACTTGACAAAAGGATATTGAAACTATTATTTTACAATGTATCTTTTAATACTAGTTGCTACAATATATGTTAATGGTTTAAGAAAACTATGCAGAATGTGATCATTTTTAAAATGCTTTTTCTTTGATCAACAAATTTTAGAGTTATCAAAATCCATTTTCCAGATTACTTAATCTCTAGAAAGTGATTTATAAATTTAAATTAAACACAATTTCAAATAGAGTGATTTAGAAATTTTGCTTGCTGTTTTATATATGCAAGTAGTAATATAAATATGTTAAGATATAAGTATCACTAAGGTAGAATTAACCTAATAAAAAATGATATTTGACTTGATTTTAATTCAATTGTAAATAAACATCTTCAATTGATGCTTCATGAATCTGTAATATTTTATCAAAAGTTTATTTTATTTTTGTTTTAATTGCACTAAATATATATATACAGTTTTATCATGGTTTATTCAGTTTAAAACATTTTTCAATGATGTCAGATTTCTAAATTCTATTATTTTTATTTTTCCAAGGTAGGTTTTTTTCTGAGCACAATATCTTTTTTTATTTTTTGAGTTGGTTTACGATTTTTTCTTCTTCTGATTCTGGGCTGACGATTGTTTTATTACCAATCCTTGAAAAATTTTCTAAATTAAAAAAAAAATACAAAAGTAGTTGAGAAATAAATGATTTGAAAGACACACGCACATAGATAGTACTTAGGCGTTAATGTGACATAACATGAAAAAAAAAAACACTATTGTAATTTATTATGGGATTATATTCTTTATGGATTCCTTTAATTATTTAAATATATTATTATTAATCAACAAGTTCATTCTTTAGTAGTTCTTTTTAATTATTTTAATAAACAAAATTTATTTGAAAAGCAAATGATTAGAATTTTAACTGAGATATACCTCTAAAAAAAAAAAAAAAAGCTTTCTGCTACCTTTTGGTTTTATTCTAATTAAAAATAAGATCAAAGACTAATTATTAAAATTAATATTTTTAAGCTATTTTTTTAAAAATTTATTACAATAGGTTAAACCTTTCCTAAAGTCATTTCCATAAATAATAATCTACACCTGCTGTTCTAAAAAAAGTTTGTAAATTTCCTTAAAAATTATGCAATTAATCAAACCGTTCTGAAAATTTAATGAGATTATTGGAATTTTAAAAAGAGTTATTTCCATTGTTATAAACTAGTTACTAACTTTTTTTTTTTTATAGCTAAAACATTTATTATATATATTTTTTCTATTAAATAGTAAAATTAATAATAATTACACCACGATTGACTCAAGATAAAAAAAAGACATCTTGAAAACAAAATGTACGCTATTTTTAGATTTTCATTTTATGTGTTAAGACAAACAAAAAAATCACACTTCTATAACTGAGGTCCCTACTGTCGTATCTAGGCGCATAGTTTTAAGGTTATAACATTAATATATATTAATAGAGTAAATTAAAATATAATGTGCTGCTTTAAGATGTTAACCAGTATTGAATCAATTTCCACGAATAATAATAAAGTGTTATCACTTGTTAATTTTTAAAATAACATCCTTTATATAATTAGATAATTAAAAATAATACGTATACAGAGTAATGTAGTGGAATCAGATAAAAATTCATATATTCAACATGCAAACTCTTTAATTTGATGTATTTATCATATTGGAAAGCTATCGCATGGATAGTACTTCTCTTTCAATGATAAGTTTTTTATAGCACTGGGTCGCCTCAACATATGTCTAAAATATGCTATTATACATCTTTTTATTAGCACGGATAGTCTCTTCTTGACTTTACGCTCTAAAGTATCATGCATTAATTCTACAAACAATATAGAAAATTAGACGCATTCTTTGTTATTACCTCATCTCAATAGTATAAACATCGTTTTCCATCAGATCTTTTGAATATCCAAATTTTATTGCAAAGTGGCAATCTGAAAAATCAAATTATAAAATTGTGTTTTCAACAGAATCAACAGCAACAAAAAAAAAATCGATATGACTGGATCATGTATTAACTTATAATTATTTCAGAATATATTTTTACTTACTATTTTTTTATTACACCACTATTACAGAAATTATGATTACTTTTGTAGAAACATTTTTGCTTCAACAGCTAAAAATAACTGCTGCATATTTTGTGTCCAACCACTTATTACAAATTTGGGGTAAATCAACAGATTGAAATAATTATATTATCTTGCATATAAAAACACTCACAAATTATAAATTGTGTAACAGTCTCTTAGTAAAATATATTAACCATCATTTAAAAATTATTAAGCTTACATTTTGACCAAAAAATTGATTATCCACAGCTCAACAAGCACATTATTTATGGTTCCTTAAAGTAGCAAAATAATAACAATTTACTTTTTGAAAAATATGCCCTATTATTTTAGAAGACATCACAAAGAACATTTAAAACAAATAGATCTTTTAAAGTGGTCAAGTATCATATGGGGTTTCCTCATATTCATCTTTAAACATTTTTATGCTAATCACATGAGATATATATAAATTCTCATGATGAATACATTCATTATTTTGTGCAATATTTAATGTAGAATTTTCATTAATAGTCTTTCCTTCTATGGTTGAATTTTACTATTATCTTTTGTTTCATCATATGAAATTTTTGTAGTCATAATATCAATGTGATATCTTTCCATTTGTCCTTCCAATCTATCTATGCATTTATCTTTATTTTTTATTGTTATCTTCAATTTCTTTATTTTATTATTAATTATCAATATTTCTTTATTTGTGTTATGTGGTAAACCATCAAACATCACATGATCACCATCTCTATACTAGCACATAATTTGTTGTAAACAAAGGCAAAACTCCCCATACATTAGTGCCATCCTGTGCCAAACAGAGTAATCAATGGATGCCAGAAGGCTTGTGCATAAAATCCCTATCTAGTGCCTAATCATCCAATATCACCAGACTAGTTTCTGGCTTGTGGACATCATCAGTGAGGAGCCTTGGACCTGAGAGCACTGCACCTAGATCTTAGGATCTAATGCAACCCTCCAGCAGCCACCTTTTAACTCTACTTTACTACAAAACTATGAGAATGAAATTGAAAACATTGTTAATATGAAAACAATGTAAAGTTTCTTTGAGTTAATAAAGTACCTTTTGAAATATAATAATAATAATAATAATAATAATAATAATAATAATAATAATAATAATAATAATAATAATAATAATAATAATAATAATAATAATAATAATAATAATAATAATAATAATAATAATAATAATAATAATAATAATAATAATAATAATAATAATAATAATAATAATAATAATAAAAAGTGAATTGATGTGAATTGAGTGGATAAATAAAATAATTAACACAAATTGATTAAGTGAAAAATCATTAAATTTTATTTACATCACTAATATATAATATTAATAAGAAAATGACATTAATAGTTTAAATGTCTCCAATCAACTTATAACATTCAGTCATGAAATTGTTACAAATAGTTTTATAAATAAATTTTGTTATATTAAAGCTTTTATAAAATTCAAATAAATTTTTGGATAAATACATCATACAAAAGGATATTACAATCTCAAAACTTGAAGTTATATGCAATTATGAGATCTTTTAGTTTATTCTCAACAGTTAAAACATAAACAATATATTGTGTGCTAATTATCTAAGTGTTCATACATTCATGCATGGTACTGTAAGTGCACATAAATATATAAATAAGATAATATTATTAAAATTGTTTTACCTGGCCAGTAAACTTATTATCTTTGAAATATATAAAACAAAGAAAAATATGCATGCATAATAAAAAAAAAATATTTCTGAGAAAAAACATTTTATTTTTTTAAAAGTTCTTGTAGGAATGTTGTTTAATCTAGATGCTATAATCAGAGATGCTTAACAAGCTTGATCAATGAATTTTCTCCAGGTGATGATTTCTTCATTTTGAATCAATTGTCTCTATAACTTGTAAAATGACACAATTTACCAAAAAAGTTTCACTTGGCTACTCTAAGTCATAAACAACTTCCAAGGAATTCAGATATATGATTACAATGGTTTATTTTAGAATGGAATAATTTTTTTTTATATATTCTTAAAAATGAATGCCATGACATATAATTTATTATTGAAATTTTGAAATAATGTTTATAAAAAGGAATTCACCAAAGAAAATGGCAAGAGTTTATAAATGCATGTAATACAACAATCATCAAACATATAGGCAGGAATTGGAAGAAATCAATGGCATTTGACGTCTTTTCTACCTGACTTCTAGAAAGGCATTATATTTCTTCAAGAAATATATCTGATGACATCAGCTTGCAGATTTAGATTATGTATTAAATTTTAATCTACATTATTCTTTTCTAATGTCATTTCTTGTCTCATAATTTCACATAACATTATTATAGAAATTATAGAACAGATAAATTAATGATGTCTTTATATAATTTTTGGTATATTCATACACACAATTAAAATTAGTGTTTTAGAATTTCTGGAGATTAATAAAATATAATTCATTAATCTTTATACAATAAATATAATAAGTCTTCACTATGTAAATTTTTACTTAATAATCTTGCCTAACATTCACATACATGGCTATTATCATTCAACCTTTATTAATTAAAGTCTAAATTATAACAAGCTTTTCTTTTTCAAACATTTATTTATCATTTGGAATGTTTTTTAAAATAAACATTCCAAAAATTTTTATAAATCATTTAATTAACAAGTACATGAACAAAATATAGATAATTAATTGATGAATAAGGTGCTTATCATAAAGCAAAACATGTACAAATGTAAACATTTAAAAATATGTGTATCTATATATGCTTAAAGATAGGAATATTGTTATAATACATGTATAATCCTCTCCTTTTTGTGAAATCTGTCTACAGTACCTGCAAATGAAAATCCAAATATGTACACAATGTATAAGATTCCTTTTTAATCCCAATTTTAAATTTATGTGATCTGAGTATGCAAAATCAATTAAAGTCTTGGTAAATAGCTACTTACAACATATAAATTTAGTTGTAAAGTACTTTTGTTTTAATCACTTATATCAATTTTTTTTCTATATTTTGCTTTAAAATTTTCATTAAATTTTTTTTAAAAAATAACTTTTTTGAGTGGATAATACAAAAAATATATGCTTTATAGGCCTTTAAAAATAAATAGTTTGCTAATTACATTAAAATTATAAAAGGGAATGTGTATTTCTTGAATGTAAATAGTAGCGACTATAAAAATTAACAAGTATATTTGATAATGTCAAAAAGATGTATTAAGTAATTTTTTTAAAATAAAAGAATTAACAAATGTATAGAACTCTCAATAGTAGAATTTGTCTTAATGACCAGAAATTCGTTCTTTTATCATTTTTAATTTAAAAAATGACATGGAATATTATTTTGATATAAAATTATTATAGTTGAAAAAATATGTAAAGGGTAATTTTTTTAAATTTATAGGTAAACATAAATATATAGAAAATTTTATGTATTAATTGCATTTAAGTTTATGCTTATAAGTTCTATTTTAATTAAATAACTAATGAAGACTCAAAAATAAAGCATAAACTGAGTCATGAAAGACTGAAACTTACTGAAAAATCAATACAATATGCAGTCTTTGATAATAGAATCAATATATACTAATTTATAATAAAGTTAATCATATTATCTAAAGCAAAACTTTAAGATCTACTATGATTGTATTAAATATATTTTTATTAAAGAGTCACTTAAACCACCAAAATATACTTGCCTCCCAAAAAGCTATAGTCTACATCAAAAACACTTTGCTATTTGATTTATTTAAATATTATACATATCATATCAGCTTTGATCATAATCATCACTATTATTTTCCAACAGTAATTTTATTGGATTTTATAAAGGTTTACACATAGTAGGAAACCAAAAATATATGATAGAGTAACTTTTATAAGTAATCAATTATTATAAAAAAAAATAAAAAAATATTTGGAGAGAGGTAGAAGGAAAATGAAGTATTATCTTAGGGTCTGAGAAGGAGAGACTCAGTTATAGCCTTACTATGTCCAAAATCTGAATACATGATCTAATGGAATCCAATTTTTGGTCCGGACTTTTTATTGACCAAAGCAGGTTTATAATAATAGCTGATATCTTTGTGGGTATTAACATATATAAATATACATCTAATGCACCAGAGAGAAAACAAAATGAAACTGACTGGATAAATAAAAGCAAAGAAATCCTGAAAAAAGTTAACAAGTAATAATGAGATTGATTCAGAATCCAATGAATGAATATTATGTATTCTGGCCCAAAGAGTAAAATGACATTTTACCTTCTCTATGACACATTAAACATACTATATTTATTTATTTAAAGTGTTTTTATATCTTAGAAAGATTAAAATGGTGTACATTAAGATTTAATATGATTATTCTTATAAGTGTTAATAATTATAATGTAATTACTTTAATTCAATCAGCAATATAGACTTTGTATCACTGCAATATTTTTAAATAACTTCTTAGTAACATCATGAGTTTTTGGCAAATTAATTTTTTACAGAAATTTGAAAATTTAATTCCTCAATTACAGTGAAGTAAAATCAAGAGCTACAGATTTTAGGGTTAATTTTCAGTAATAAAGACATCTCAGTAAAACTCAGTTTAATGAATCTATTGGGAACAACCTAAAAATAAGATTATCAACTTTACATGACTTCAAAATAATTAATTACTGGATTATTAAAACTTAATGATGTGATATACATATTTTTCGAACAGGATTATTTTTAAACCATATAATTTAATTATGATATGAAATTATATTGACATAGTTAAAACTATATTGAATTTGCAAGTAATTCCTACAACTAGAAGTTAAAATTTAAAAATATGATATTTATATATGATCTTATTGATAGCAGGATTGTCCACTAATGTAAACTAAAGTTTTCTTGAGGATTAAGTCTTAATAGAAGTTCAATGACAGTATTTCTTAAGTCATTTCAAAATACAGCAAAACTCTCCATATAGTAGTGCCATCCTGTGCTAACCAGAGCAATCAATGGATGCCAGAAGGCTTGTGCATAAAATCCCTATCTAGTGCCTACTCATCCAATATCCCCAGACTAGTTTCTGGCTTGTGGCCTTCATCAGTGAGGAGCCTTGGATTGGAGAGCACTGCACCTAGATCTTAGGATCTAATGCAACCCTCCAGCACCCACCTTTTAACTCTATTTAACTACAAAACTATGAGATTAAAATTGAAAACACTATTAATATTTTCAACCCAAGCTCAATAGCTTATATAGTCATATGGGTCTGAACTCAATTCAGTACCCATACATTTTGGTGTCTTTGGCTCTTTAACAACCATAGCCACCACTATCCTATTAGGCAGGATTGGTGTTAAACCACTCAACATCACATGATCACTGTATTTTGAATTGTTTAATAACAATTATTGTGCTAGTATGAGATAGTGATCATGTGATATTTCTTAAGTCAATGAGTAAACTGTATACAATTTCATTTGTGAATTAACATTTACAAAGGCTAGATATATTTTTAACAATTTCTTTAAATCTAGCAATATCCTAGAAGTTTTAGAATGTGAATTTAACTTTTATTGAACTTTGGGATTCTTATTATAAAAATGTTTTTCAAAACAACAGAAAGGCTAGAGAAAATATCTAAAAAAGCATAGATTAACCTTTTTATGAAGCTGATAGTTTTTACAGAAACAAAGCTATTATGTATCACATCATTTGAATAAAGGAAAGCCATAAAACTTTGTAACAAAAATAAATCAAATATTCTGTCCTGCAAATACAGAAAGTGTTTCTTTTTCTTTTGAAGTTATATTTACTAAGGCTGTAACCTCAAGAATGTGCACATAAAAATGTGATAGTAGGGACGTCTACAGGTCTTAACCACAAGCTTATGCTTTGGAAGAATTTTACTAATTGATAGTGAAGATGCTCTTAAAAATTTATTAGTCTTCAGAAACATTTCTTTTTGAATTTCATAAGAAAATATAAGTGCCCAAATATAAATTAATAACTATAGCAGCAAAAGAATTCAAATTTGAATACATTTTGATATTGAAAATGATTTTTTTTTATTGAAACAAATTATTTATATAAAGATCTTTCTTAATTAATCATTTCTTTTAATAGTAATGCTAACATTTTAAAAATGAGACTTTGTTCATTTAGTGTATTTATTTATAAGAAACAAATAAATGTTTATTCATTTATAAGTAAATATGAATAACCCACAATATAATATAATAGGTAATTTATAAATACAAGTTATGTGCAGTTTTATGAGATATTCTATTGCTCATTCAGTTGATTAATAAAATATGCTTTTATTTTGATAAACTAGAGTGATCAGACATTATTACTCTATCAATTAAGTATAGATAATTTTTAAATTGTTTTATATGTGTACAGTTCAACTAGAATAAGCTTTTACATTAACATTTCCTACTTATTTCAAATCTTAAACAATTAAAATATTAGTTTAAACATATTATTTATTATAAATAACTTTTAATTAACTATAAGTTGTTTGCAAACCTTTTGTTTTTAATTTCACCATAACCTCATACTAAATATATCTTCTAAATCTATTATTTATACTAATATAAATATAATACATAGGCATTAATTGTGATACATTTTAATTAAAAATATTACTTCTTTTAACTAGCTTTTTTATATACTGCTATTAAATAAATGTCAAAATCAGATGTACATAAATTATGGTACCAATTAAAAATATGTTTGATTTTTTTTCATAAGCTCATAAATTCCAAAATTTTTAAAGCTTATTTTAGCAACTCTAATGAATTGTTCTGTATTTTTTTTTTCAAAGATTAACAAACAATGTTACTGAAAAAAATGATATTTACATTGTCTACATTAATTATTATTATAGATTCTATTTTGGTTCTAGAACTTTCATCCAAAGACAACTAAATGAACATATTTAGTTCAGAATTATAAAGATATCAATCAAAAATTTGATGATGACAAAATTATCAGTAACCCATCAGTATTCAAATTTAGGTTTTTTAAATTTATTGCTAAATTTTAAAAATTATACCAAGATAACATCATTTGATTTTTTAGTTTATTGCAGGATTATATAAATGCAAGAGCTTTTGTCAGAAAAAAATAGTACATATTATTAGAAGGAAAAATTGGATTATTAAAATATAGAGATACTAACCTGGAGGTAGGTATATACAACCATACAAGTAAATTGGTTTAGGTTTAAATCTTTAGGTGCATTTGAATTTCAGGCTTTTATCTTAATAGAAAAAGTGAAGTTAAAAGTTGTTTCCAAATGCATAACTGCATTGGTTCCAGCTTTGAACTGCAAATCCTCATTGATAAAGACAAAATCCACCAAGGATTTAAAGGCAATTTGATCAACTAATCACAGATTACTTAATCTTACAACAGATGGGCTAAAGTACAGAAATATTCTTGTTTATAAAAAAAATGTAACAAAATATATTAAAAAAAAACATGTTTGATTATATAAAAATGGCAAACTGAGAATCATCAGATTTTTTTGAATTGTTTGGTGATTATTCTGAAGAACATGTATAATATTTTCTCAATTTTTAAAGCCAAATAACTGTTTTTGTTCAGAACCATTTCTTTTTCAGTTATTAGCATATTTTAAAATTATAAATAATAGAAATATGTCAAATATTATGAATATTTATTAGTGTACACATATATAGAGGATCATAGTCAGCCATTTTTTGGTAAACTGGACAAGTCACATATTTGAAAGCTTTTTTCCCTCCATCTCAGATAATAAGCAAGTTTGTTTGAAAACATTTTGCCCAATGATAAATACATTTCAAATAACTTTAGAAATGATTGAAGTAAATTTCTATCACCATAATGTAATAACCACACTTTTCCTCATTCAGTTGGAAAACTGGGTATTTAATTGCTTGCCTACTGTACCATACATATCAAGAAAGCATAAATATATGTAAATATACTATTGTTATTACTATTCATAAATGTTCTCCCAATCATTCCTGAAGTCTATTTTATGATATTGTTGATTGAAAAGGTCATGAATAGTTCTTTAATTTCTTCATGCTGTTTTCCTCTCTCTGTGTATGATTTTTAAAAATTTTTAACAGTATTCATTCAATTGCTAGCTGAATGGAGATCAGTCATTTATATTTTCTTGTAATGTGTACAGGCCTAATTCGATGTTAAATTTTTTTTTTTAGAATTTATTTATTTTTGCCCTCTGATACTGCTTCATTTCTTCTTTGCTCTTTTGTAAACAATCCTTGATATTAGGCACCATAATAGAATTTGAAATTTATATAAGTATTGAAATTTTTTCTATATTTTTGAACTTATTAATCGATGCTTATATATACATTAATAATTTAGCTTCGGTTAAAAAAATTAAGATTTATTGTCTTGGCAATAAAAGTAATTAGATTTATAAAATTAATATATATATATCATTTTTATTTTATACATTATTAATAAAACTCCAATTATATCTTCTCAATTGATTAATGGAAACGTTATTTTATTATTATTTTAAAATAAAATCTGGTTTGGATTAAATTACACACTTGACGATTTCTAATAATTTGAAAATAAATTTTAAGAATAAAAGCAGATGTGTTAGTAACAATGCAGAATATAAAATAAATTTAGTAAAACAAAACAGAACAGAAAATGAATTTTTGCATCTGTCACTCATAAATGACTGAAATTGTTGCCACAAGTAAACCTGATTATAAACATGATATTAAATAAACTGCTGACAATGGACAAGACATTTCCTTTTCAATTTTTTTTCCATTTTTTTTTTTTTTACAAGTTATGTTAGGGAAAAAATTAATAAAATACTTTTATTATTTTAAACTTGGAATATAACATTACACTAATACATTTGCTTTAAAAAAAAAAAAATCTTTGTATAAATAATACAAATAGTATACTTAAAAAAAGTGTAAAAGTACTTTACTTCTAATTAATCCTTGCTGAATTTATGTGATGTTTTAGGGTCTAAATAATTGTTAAGCATACCAAATTAAAAATAATTTATTTAACTTCACTCAACTTAGAATTCATCCAAAAAACTCTTATTCTTGAATTCCTAATTCTGTCATTACACCAATTACATATGTTAAACATTCTCACTTGCAGCTACTTTTCCAAGTATATTGTAATTATTTTGAATTTTAAAATTATATATATATCATCATCATCATCAACCAGTACCAGTCCACTGCAGGATGAAGGTCTCTTCAAGTTTAATCTATCTTCTCCAATATTTAGCTTCTTTTCTCCACATCATCCCTGCACACTTTCTTATTTCATCCATCCGTCTCACATGTGGTCTCTTTGTGGGTCTTTTACAAACTCTTGGAATCCGGTTTAAGATTTCAATTGTCCATCTATTATCATCTCTTTTATATGTCCAACCCAACACCACTTCAGTCTTTTAATTTTTTCAATGAGGTATATATATATATATAAACCCTAAATTTGAGAAGAAAATAGTAAAATATTGTAATGGTTTATAGACAAGGTGGAGTGATCATAATGATGTCAAATCATCATCACTCTAAAACATTAAAATCAACATGCCAAATATAAATGGTTCATATGAAATACAACAAACACTATTGAGCTGATGATCAAAATAACATTATCACACTGAAGGTTAATTTCAGCATAATTACTCCAAAAGTTTTTTTTTTTTTTTAGGATCTGATTTTAAAGTAATTTTAAATGTCATTAAAGATTACTTGTGGATATCTTATTATCTCTGACTATTATTGTTTTAATACATCTTCATTACAACAAAAATTCCTTGGGGAATTACATGACTTCTCAGATTTAGTGGTATATTTATTGTCTATGTGGGAATGGGTTCAAACAGCAAAATACACCAACTTTAACACTAAAATAACATAAGAATTTATTTACAGTAATTATAAAATGAATAAATTAACAAAATTGTTGCTTTTATATTCATATCTATCATAAAATTATAAAGTAAATAAAATTACAAATATTGAAATTAATAAACAGTCATAAATATTCATCTTATTAGATAATAAAATGCTTCAAACCATGATTTTTGTTGATATCATAAGCTTACTTTCTACATATGTGCACAGCACATATTTAATATTAGTCTTTATAATTTAGTCTTGATTTTAATGATTCTCATTGATATTACTGGTGGTAGACAATTGATATAGGGTCCACGGAAACAAATTCACAATAGGTATTACTACAGAGTTCTTTTCTTCCACACATAGTTTTCTTCTTATAAACAGCAAAGGTTGTATCCTATGCACAAATAATACTTATATTTGAATAAAATTTCACAATTTCAGGTCTTTGACTGATGTGCCTTGGGTTTTTTAGCCTCACATGGTAAATAATCATCTGCTGGCTACTATCATCGTAATTGCAGATATATATGTAGCATTTAAAAATACTTTATAAAAATTATGGTAGTCATCTTTTAGCATGTTGAAACCATGAGAGGGCATACTTCCTATGCAAATGCACAGAAATATGCCATTTATGTGGCCCAATATTTTTGTGCTTTTGCATAGAAAGATATGACCTATAGAACAGTTCTAATATTTATGTGCTTTTGCAAAGAAAGTTACAGCTTATAGAATAGTTCTGTTTATATTAGCTATTGCAGGCTTAGATGCTGTTTTACACCAATATTACATCCCTTTGATGTTCTTTACGACACTATAAAAATGCACACAATTAACAGATCTCTACCACATATCATGAGGGTGTTTGGAATTCAACTGGCCAGAACTGTTGTAATATGCCTTCGTAATAATGATCTTACACCCTAACTGACATACTAGTACATACTAATAATTGTAAGCTCATTCCTATGATTCCCTACACATCACGGAATATGAAAACAATTAAAAAGGGTCAGGCCAAGCACCATTTTACACTAGTCACAAGAAAAGACATATTTGCACAAGAACAGCTTTGAGTCAAATGAAATGGCTGAGGTTGCATGTTGTTTTGGAAACTGTAAGCTTGGTTTGACCAGAGTGCAGCTTAATCTTTTGGTCAGATTAACAACACATATGGAACAAATAAAATGTCTGTGTTTGCATATTGTTTTGCAAATTGTAATCTAGGTTTGATTTAGAGTACTGCATCTTTTTGACGATCCTTTAAACTGGCAAAACCATCAGTTCTTTTCCCATGCACATTCCAGCACTATGCGCTAACTTGGGAATGTAATTTAAAATATTGTAATTCTCATATTTTTGAAAATAATGTTTTTTACAAAATAATGTCATATCGTAAATTATTTAAAAATAGTTTGCAAAAGGTCGCAAGGTGTGCTAAAATGTCTAATATAATTTGAAAATGTAATTATTCCATTTTAGAAAATAATGTTAAATTTGAAAATAAAAAAAAGGCCTGGTAATATTATATTTGTGTTGTTTATATAAACAGTACACCCTCTCATAGTTTCAACATGCTAAGAAAAAGTAAACAACCAAAATTAGCAATGTAAAGCTATATTAGTGGTTTTTCTTTTTAACAGCTATTTTTTTTTTATTAACATTTCCTCTTCAGAAATAATCTGCATTACTGTCTTTTTGATTCAAGACTAAACTACTGTGGTTTTTTTTAGATATTTTTACATTTTTGTGCTTATAGCAAGTATATGATATTCCATCATTCTAAGTCTTTAATGGCAATCACTTTTTCTAAACATGTTTACAGCACTTAACACATATTTAACTCTGTTTTAGTTTACATCAGAATATTTTTTACAAACATTTTTGTTCAGATTTCTCACCAGACTTAAGATAATTTTACAAAATATGTTTTTTTTAATTTTATATTCAGATAATTATTATATAAATAATTATAAAATAACTTTTTATTTATAGTTGACTAGATTGAAAGAGAAATAAAAGAAAATTATGACCAAAATTTAGAATTATTTCTCCAGCTTTTTAATTTTAATGCTTTACAATTTTTAGATTTGTCATAAATATTTATTACAAGGAAAAGACATTATTTATTTAAGCCTCTTCCAGCAGGCAAATATGAAAGTTCATGAAATATGGTATTTTTTCTTAAACTATGTAATTCATTTGCATGCAGTAAAAACTAAAATAAAATAATAAATTTCTTTTTCTTCCATTTGTGTTATAATTTTATTGCTTTTAATTTTAAACCAATAAACATCACATGTGACTATATAAAATAATGGGCTTGGATTGAAAACATTAAGGTGTTTTTAATTTAAGGCTCATAGTTTTGTAGTTAAGTAGAGATAAAAGGTGGTTGCTGGAAGGTTGCATTAGATCCTAAGATCTAGGTGCAGTGCAAGGCCACAGCCAGAAACTAGTCTGGGGATATTGGATGAGTAGGCACTAGATGGGGATTTTATGCACAAGCCTTCTGGCATCCATTGATTACTCTAGCTTGCTGTGTGTGGCAATATGTATAGTGAGTTTTGCCTGTTTTAGCTTTTAATTTTACTTAATATATTTCTTTATCAATTATTTTAGGGTATTATTAAATCTACAGATTAATTTTCTTTTAATTTTTTAAACCAATGTAATTAATTTAGGCATATATATTTAATATGAGTGCATACCAACAGTAATCTAAAAAAATTACAAATCAATTTAATATATTCTTTTTTAAACCTACCTTTAATAATTGTATGACAAGGCAACTTTGTACTACAAATAATTCTAACTGTGATTGAATTAACCCTTTGATAGTTCTCACAGCTACTTTTTCAAATACATTTTTCTTATTTTTTCAAATTTTCAAATTATATTTGTAAACTCTAAAATTTGAAATAAAGTAGTTAAAATATATTTTCATCTTCTCTTAAAAGTTATATATAAATATAATATTTTTAAATTTTGTCTTCAATATTAATCTCCTTAAAATAAATGAATAAATATATTAGAAAAAGGCAAATGACTCCTAAGATATATTTCTGATGAATTAATTTTATCAGTTGGCTCAAACTATCCAATTCTTTCAAATGTTCTTATCATTATTTATTATTTATCTATTATATTTTATTATGTCTCAAATAATAAGTGTATAATCTTTATAAATCTTACTGATGTATTATTACTTTTCAGATAAATATATTAAAATTTTTAATAACTATTCATTAGATTAGATGAGAACTGAACATTGCAAAAAAATTTAAAAATTATATATTATAATATTGTAGACAGTGGCCAACTTGTGTCAAATATTACATCCTTCTTAACTTTAAACTATATTAATGGGAAAATGATAGATTTAATTGTCTCATGTTTTTTTTATATTATCAGTTTAAATTTTTAAAATGATGATACGATTGTTCCAAAACATTTTAAATAATAATATGCATATTATTTTAATGTGTTGTAAATAGTTGTGAAAGAGAAGAAAAATAATAAAACAAATTTTTCAATAATTTTAACTATGTACCAGTTTTGATTTTAATTTTGAAAAAAAAGTACTGGGAGAAAAAAATATTCTTTTCACTACTGAATGGTTTACTGAAAAGTTTTAATTGCAACTTTTAAAAAAACAAGAATAGGAGAAATAAATGAATAAATTTTTTACAAGGAAATAAAAAAAAAAAGAGTTTATAAACATTTTGTTAAATATTTTTTTAATTAAATAGTGTTATTTTTTTCCTTTTTCTATCACCAAAACAAAAGTCAATGCTTTTTTTAAAGAATCATAATAACTATAACAATTTGCTTTTGGCATAAGACTAGAACAACTATATAGCTTTGTTTTAATTAAAAAAGGATGAAAATAACTAAACAATTTTTTTGCAAAAATAGTCCAAATTGTTCAGTGATTAATTTGGTCATGTGAAATATAGTATGTGATTGGATGGATGCAGGATTGTTCCAAAAAATAATATAGAGATCGGTTAAAGTAAGAGAACTCAGTACATTGTGAGGAACAGTCATTTTTGACTTAACTATTGAAGGAAATATTAGCATTCTTTCTTGATTAAGCTATTGAATAAGTCAGTTCAGCTGTAAAGAACTCATTGAGAAATAGTTTCAATAGTCAAAAGTCTCATTTTACCACAAGTAAAAAAAAATGTTTTCTAAAATGGATTTTAAAAAAACCATTTGCTAAGTTATTAGTATAACTTGCTAATGCTTTGATCTCATGTTGCTTATATTTTTATTTCTTTGATTTTTTTTTGATTTGTAATATTGTTTGGGGATAATATTTTCCATCTCCCTATACTATCCCTTCATTTGATACCTTTACAATATATATAATATTTAAGTACAAGCATATTGTCTATAGTGAACTTAATGTAATTTAGAAAAAATTTGAATTCAAACTTTAAAGCTCCCCTATTATCTTTTTACATTTATGTGATTATGTGTAATAGTTGTAGATGAAGAAGATAGTTGAAGGGGACTTGAAAGAGTGAGTCCAAATCCTTTATATATATATGTAAACAAAATACGCTTGACGGTGTTTTTGGTAGAACGCCATCTGTTGACATAAATACAAGCGTTAACAAGTTTTTAACTTGATTTTGTTTTTCATAAATGTACCTTTGAGGTCTTTCTTGCAATGATATATATTGCAGAGGCTTCTACTATGTGGTGATGCTGAACTGATATCAGACCCATGTAGCTATCTGGCTTGCTGTGCTGAGTTCAAAGACATTAACGTGTCTAAAAAATTCACGCTTGCAAGCTGAATAGAAACTGTTTCATAAACGCTCAGAGTTTGTGTTTAGATCTAGTTCTTATTCCTGTCTTTCACTGATGATAGCAAATAGCTTGAAATCATGATCTGAAAGTGGAATTAAAGTTAGAGATAGTGAATGCATTCTCTGACATTTATGTAAACAAAATACGCTTGATGGTGTTTTTGGTAGAACACCATCTGTTGACATAAATACAAGCGTTAACAAGTTTTTAACTTGATTTTGTTTTTCATAAATGTACCTTTGAGGTCTTTCTTGCAATGATATATATTGCAGAGGCTTCTACTATGTGGTGATGCTGAACTGATATCAGACCCATGTAGCTATCTGGCTTGCTATGCTGAGTTCGAAGACATTAACGTGTCTAAAAAATTCACGCTTGCAAGCTGAATAGAAACTGTTTCATAAACGCTCAGAGTTTGTGTTTAGATCTAGTTCTTATTCCTGTCTTTCACTGACGATAGCAAATAGCTTGAAATCATGATCTGATAGTGGAATTAAAGTTAGAGATAGTGAATGCATTCTCTGACATTTATGTAAACAAAATACGCTTGATGGTGTTTTTGGTAGAACACCATCTGTTGACATAAATACAAGCGTTAACAAGTTTTTAACTTGATTTTGTTTTTCATAAATGTACCTTTGAGGTCTTTCTTGCAATGATATATATTGCAGAGGCTTCTACTATGTGGTGATGCTGAACTGATATCAGACCCATGTAGCTATCTGGCTTGCTGTGCTGAGTTTGAAGACATTAATGTGTGTAAAAAATTCACGCTTGCAAGCTGAATAGAAACTGTTTCATAAACGCTCAGAGTTTGTGTTTAGATCTAGTTCTTATTCCTGTCTTTCACTGACGATAGCAAATAGCTTGAAATCATGATCTGAAAGTGGAATTAAAGTTAGAGATAGTGAATGCATTCTCTGACGTTTATGTAAACAAAATACGCTTGACGGTGTGTTTGGTAGAATGCCATCTGTTGATGTATATATATATAAATCAATATCTGTATTCCAGTTATAATAAAATATATATAATTATTCAATATAATACAGTAAAAAATATTTTAAAAACAAATATATTCTATAATTTTAAAGAAGTACTTTCAACTATCTAAGTAATCATTATCAACTAGATTTGAATTGTATTACAAAAAACCATTACAAATGTATACAAAAAGAATTACATCATACATCAATTTTCCCACAATTCATTAATTTTTATATTACCAGCCTGTCTATTTATCAAATGTTGCTTTCCATTTTCTATTAACATAGCTTCTTTAATTTTACATTTATTATTCTTTCTTTCAATACACAAAATCTTAATTTTATTAAAATCAAAGCCATAATTACATGTAACATTATGATCAAAAAATATTGAAGGTGATACATCAACATTTCTAACAATCTCTTGTCTTGATTTTTGTATCTGTTTATATAAAAACCAATGCCCCTTTGATCTTTTATCCAATGAACATGGAAATTCACCTATATATGCCTTTCCACAAACACACAGCCATTTATATATTGCACAACTTTGATTTAAAATACTACATCTATTTTTTGAATTATTTATCAATCTATTTAAATTAGGAGTAGTATAAAATGTGACTTTACATATATTTTTATATATCTGTTTTATAAATTTCTCTTGTTGATTACAAATAAATCATATTGATATCCAAGTATATTTCATTTTATCAATATCTATAGCACTTAAAATATTACTATTATTATTAAACTTAGTAACAATATTATAAATTAATTTATGATTATATCCAATATTTAATGATTCCATAGTAAATACATTTATATTACTTATTTTATCAGAATTATATTTACATAATTTATTATTCCTAAATAAAAATGATTTTAAACCAGATAATTTATGTACTATTGGCACATTTGAATTCCAAAAATTATATCCTCTTTTTTCAATATCTTTTATTACCATATACTAATCTAATTTATTTTTATTATGAGTAATTTTAATATCCAAATATTGAATTGACATTTTTTCTTCAAAAGATTTATTCCATTTTAACCCTTCTAAACTATTTAATTTCAAAAATCATTTTTATTTAGGAATAATAAGTTATGTAAATATAATTCTGATAAAATAAGTAATATAAATGTATTTACTATGGATTTATTAAATATTGGATATAATCATAAATTAATTTATAATATTATTACTAAGTTTAATAATAATAGTTATATTTTAAGTCCCTATCAATATTGATAAAATATACTTGGATATCAATACCATTTATTTGCAATAAACAAATGAAATTTATAAAACATATATATATAAATATATGTAGAGTCACATTTTATATTACCCCTTATTTAAATAGATTAATAAATAATTCAAAAAATAGATGTAGTATTTTAATGAAAGTTATGCAATATATAAATGGCTGTGTGTTTGTGGAAAGGCATATATAGATGAATCTTGGTGTACATTGGAGAAAAATCAAAAGAGCATTGGTTGTTATATAAACGGGTACAAAAATCAAGACAAGAGAATGTTAGAAATGATGACGCATCACCTTCAGTATTTTTTGATCATAATGTTACATGTAATTATTGTTTAGATTTTAATAAAATTAAGATTTTGTGTATTGAAAAAAATAATAATAAACGTAAAATTAAAGAAGCTATGTTAATAAAAAATAAATGTAAAATTAAAGAAGCTATGTTAATAAAAAATGAAAAGCAACATTTGATAAATAGACAGGCTGCTAATATAAAAAATAATGAATTGTGGAAAAATTGATGTATGATGTAATTTTTTTTTGTATACATTTGTAATGATTTTTTGTAATACAATTTGAATTTAGTTGATAATAACCACTTAGATAGTTGAAAGTACTTCTATTAAATTATAGTATATACTTGTTTTTAAAATATTTTTTTACTGTATGCTGTTTAACTATTACAGTTTATAAACATCGCACTATATAAAATAATTGATGTATTAATTATTGTCTTGTTTTGAATAATTATATATATATATGTGTGTGTGTGTGTGTGTGCGTAATTCTAGATGCACCTGTTTCTGGCAGCCAAGAACTATAAAAAACATTATAATTCATTATAGAAATATGTTTATATGATTTAACCAGAATTAAGAAGATGACTCAAATAATTCTAATAAATAAAATAAGACAAAAACAAGGCAAAAATAAACTTATTTTATATGAAGATAGATAGTTTAGATTAAATGCCATTAATTTTAACTTAATTGCCATATAAATGACATTTCTGGCTTTTATTTGCATTTCAAATATCTCAATTAAATATTGAAAACTATAAATAATTCATTGTGATGATAATCATCATTTTCATTGACTTACCAAACTTTGTTTGAATTTTCAAATCAATTAAATGTATGATTTTTTTCGAAAAATGCATAATAAAAAGTTATAAATAATATAGAATTGAAAATGATGATAAAAATTTACTATTATGAAAATAACAATCGTTCATATTTTTTTCTAAATGAATATTTACAAACATGGCTTGAGTGATATACATTTCCCATCCAAAAGTGAAACATTTTAGATTGCATATGAATGTCATATTGCAAAAGTTGTAGCATGTGAAAAGAATTAGTGAAAATTAGAGTATGCTTCAGATCTTTTGGACAACTCTTTGTAAATTACAGAGATATTAGTTACTATAAAAAAGCTTAAAATAATTATTCTTTATATATAAAAAATAATAAATAGTGCTGTAGGTATTTTTTATTGAAATATAACATAATTTTCGTCTTACATCTTTTTTATAAGTAGATCATTTAATAAATGTCATAAAATTCCTTATTTTGCTATATTATTTTATATAAGTACAATTACCTTATTTTAAATACTTTATTGCAAACTTTTATATATAAATTGACATTTCAACTGTTCTACAGTCTTCTTCAGAGATATTATATATTAATAAATACAATAATATGCATAAAATAATATGAAACAAATAAATAATAAGCCAGACAATGAAATAAATAAAAATAAATAATAATAAACAGAACAAAATATATATAAAATTGAAATACAAAAAAAATATATAAACAAATTAAATAAAAATGGAATAAAATATGAATACTAATTAAAATGTAAAATATATACAAAATATATATGCATATTCCTATTATATACACACACACACACACATATATATATATATATATATATATATATATATATATATATATATATATATATATATATATATATAAAACATTACAAGCATAAAGCTAAACTAGTCAATATAAAACAAAACTACCCCAAATCTAAAATTAAACCAACCAGAAAAAAATATATTAACACAACCGTTCACACAACACTTCTCAGTGTTTTACACTTGAGAGTCTGTTGTAAGAAATTGGTTTTAATATTTTTTTTTCTGTTATTTTAGATTTTTTATTTATATATATATATATTGTAAATATGGATAAATCTATCTATATTTTAAAAATCATTTGTTGTTATTAAAAAAAAATCTCTTTGATTTGATGTTTATATATGAAGTATTATTATTGTTTATGGTTATTAGTTATAGTTATTGTTTGGAGTTATTATTTCATTTATTTGTTGATGGTACATCGTTGTGAATATTTAACTATTGTTATTATTATTATTATTCTTAATGGTGAGATGTTTAATAGTAATACATATATGTTCTAATTATTATAAATAAATAAGGATATATAAATAGTTGATTATATAAAAAAAATTATTTTATTTGCAGTGATTATTAAAAAAAATGTAATGTTATTATTTATGTATATATACATATATTTTAAAAGCTGTCAAATAAATTTTCGATTTAATATTTTTTTTATATGGTTAATATTTTTTTTAATGTTAATTGTTTAAATAAAACATGGGTAACAATGGTTATCAAAACAGCATTTGCTAGCATGTGGAACAGCAGCAATAACAAAAAAAGAAGCCATTATTATTAGGATAGTGATTAAACAAACAAAAGGATAAAAATTTGTTGTACTTTGTTTCTTTGAAATTATCATTCTTAAGAATAGTGGAATAAGATAAATTTCTGTAATCAATACATAAACATGACTGGCTAATATATATATATCACAGCCAAGGGGCTGCACCATTTTCTTTCATTTATTCCAAGGCAGTTTAAAAAGAAAAACTAAACAAATTTCAACACATGAATTTCATCGCATCTGAAGCCGAAATTTGATATAGCTATCTGGAATCTATAATGGTCAATCTAATAATAATCTGGAGGTAACTAAAAGTGATTAATACATTGGATTCAACATGTCAATTTTTTTTTTCAAGGAGAGAAATTTAAAAAGGAAAAATAAAGTATATATGTGCATTTGGAAACTAATAATTTTTTCTAACATGACATTTCTTCAATTCAATTTGGCTCTAGAATGCATTCTAATATTAAATGGATAAAGGAATAAAACAATGGAATAAGTTGACTTTTGAAAGAAAAATAAATAAGTGAACTTTGAAAGGTAGTAAATAATTTTATATGTATAAATGACATATAAATATATTTTTGAGATCGATATTTTTGTTTACTTTTATTTTTCATTATAAAAATATAACGTTTTTATAAATATTCAATTCAAGCGTCTTGTTTTCTAACAGCAATAAACGTTTAACAGGTGTCAAAATTAACACTTAAGTAATTTAAAATCTTAAAGTATGGCTTATAAGTTTGGGTTGCATATGAGTTGTTATGTATATTTTAATAAGTAAATTTATATTCGCAAATTTTTATTATAAAAATTGTTTTATTATTAATTTATGTATTTCCATTTTTTTTAACTTCATATAATAATTCTTATGCAGACCAAAACAATAATTTATATATATTTGCTGTATATAATATTTTTTTTTGAATATCTGAAAAATATAAATATGGATTTGTATTTATATTAATCCCTACTTGTTAAGCACAGATATGTCTTTATCTATTTAATATATATACTTATTTGGGTTTGTATTTAAAACTTATTTAAAACAATTGATACTACCTAAAATTAAATCATAATATAGAAATAAAGGATGTACTATTTGTTTTATAGATAATGCCTTTGTAATTTATTAGAAAGCGTATTAATATTTTATTCTTATTTTTCTTTTAATGCCAGAGTCATTATGAAATTAATTGAATTCACAATTTAATGGAGGATAACTTCATATTTCACTTATTGTTTAGTCTTTAGGCCACTTACACATATTATTATTCATTGATATGTTTAGATATACATAAATTTACATAATAGATGTGTATTTCACTATAAACTCATCAACACTCCTTTAACACTTTAAGCAAATAATTTTATTTATAACAGTTTCGACTGTATTGGATTTAATAGAATTCCCTTTGTTTCTGATATATATTTGATTAGTTAGTCATATCAACCTTGAAAATAAATTATAAGGATAGATCTCATTGCTCTATATGATTTTAAATTTATTTCATGTATAGCTAGTTGGAAGGGCATATAAACAATTTATTTAAATATAACTGGGATAATTTTGTCTTTCTTCATTTAAATCATACAATCTATTATATTAGGCTTTCTTAACAATTGGATTTATTTAGATTACATATATTCCATTACATTTTTCATCCAATGTTTGAAACATTATTTTCTTCTAACATATTGACGTTCCATTACATTTGATTTATAATATGTTTGATTTATAATATGTTTATATGATATATTGTCCATTACATTTGGCACCACAAACTGTGGGACCTAGTTAACTGGTGATTGGTATAATAAAGATATTTTCCATTACATTTGACACGACAACGTGGTCAGCATGATATGTTTATATACATATCGTATAGTTTCCATTACATTTGGCTTTCCCAATATTTGGAACCTTCTTTCTTCAATTTAAATGGAATGCAGCATTTACATTCCATTACATTTGGTGCCTCAAAGTTAGGAGCCTGGTTAACTAATGATTATTGTTGCAAAAGTTCATATGTTTATTTTCATTTGAGATCATATAAAGATACATTCCATTACATTTGGCGCAACAACTAGGGCCTGAAATAAGCTAATTAGGGCTTGAAATACCCCACATACCTGAGAGATGTATAGTTTAAAGAAAGAGAAGCATTTTTGTGTATTTTTTTATATATATAGAAATATTTTGCCCTTATGTTTATATGGTGATTGTTACTGTTATTGTATTTTTTTAATGATGAAAGATAAATATAGTCATGAAGCAGTTTAATTTCAATTTAAAAATTATATTGATGGTGTTAAATTATAGCATAATAATTTTGTTCTTATTTGGAAAATTTATGTTGTAGAAAATCTATAATTTTTAAGGTTGGATTAAATATTTGATTGTTGGAGTTTGTTTGGTTCTGTTGCAAGTGTTGATGTTGGATGGGGAATTTTTGTCATTGTCTTGAGGATGTGATGCATTCATGTCACTTGTGATTGATTGATCTCATTTACTGCTCCGACCCAAATTTTGATGTTTGTTATTATTTATCATGAAGCAGTTAACAGTAGTCCTGCCATGATTTTACCTTTAAGACTCCAGAGAGAGTAAGGTATAATTATTTTTGATATATGTATAATATTTGCCTCTAAGACTCCCAAAGATGAGCAAGAAAATATTTTATAAATAACAGCCCCTAAAACTTGGATGTAAGCAGGGCAGTGAAATAGTGTTTTCAGAAAATTATTATGGGTTTAGTAGTAGCTTGGATAGAATGAAATGTGATAATCATCTAAGTGTTCATGAAACATTGTATGCTTTAAGAGTAGTGATTGAATTCTTTTATCTATATCAAAGTTGTAAAGTGCTAATCAATCTTTTGGCTGTCAGTATCTGTCAGATCTTTAGAGGAATGGATGAGTATATAACATAAATATATAGCACCAAACTTAAGGGCCTGGTTAATTGATTATTGTTGGTAACAAATAATTTATTACATTGATTATCAATTAGGGTTTGAAAAACAAACATATCAATGTTTTATTTTCCATTATAAGTGACTTTTAAACATGAAGTTCAATTAGTGAATATTTGTTGATGATAAACTGCATTAGTACAATCTTAGTAAAATAATGTTTTGGGCACTAGAGTAAATAGTTAGTGGAGTTGATTTTTTTTTTATCTATATTAAATGTTATTAAGTTTTAAGGTTCAGAAAATTTATAGGTATCAATTTAATAATTTTATGCTTAACTACCATTATTTTGAGTGAGAAAGTTATCTCACAATATTATTGAATTAGTTATTTTTAAGGCATGTGAACATTTTATTATATTTTAAATATTATGAGGTTATATTAAATTTGATATGAAATTTCCACATTTCAATATTATACGAGTGTAGAATATTTATTATCATTACATATAAATAAATCTTAGTTAGTGATCTTAGTTGTTACTTTCTCTCTCTATATATATATTTTAGAGGAATTTATTAATGTTATAGTGATAGATGAGACTTTTTATAAGCCAAGAAGTTCATGAGTTTAAACAACTAAAATTTAGATTATTGGATAGCTATTATGTATAATAAAATTAAAAGGGTTGTACTTTGCTTGGTTGAGCAATTGCTTGTTGGGATAATGATTGGAGATGGTGAGCTCTTGATCTGTGGTAATTTTGATTTAAGGAATTTAATGGAGAAACCAATAACTTCTGAAGTAGTTGCTGATAATCTTCACAAGGAGATTGAAATGATAGTTGATAAATAACAGGTAGTATGTGTGAATCTATAAATCGTATACTTGAGAAGAGAAACCAAATAATTGATAAATACACAGATAGTATGTGTGAATCTACAGATCGTATATTTGATAAGAGTTTCCAAATAATTGATAAATATATCCATGAGTTCGTGAGGTTGATTGAAGAAAGAATGTGGAAAGAAACTCAGTTTATTAATAAAAATGTTGAAGATAATAAATCATCTGTTGAGATAGTTAGTCAAGATGTTACAATAGTAGATGCTAATTTGAAAAATAAATTAGAGGAGAATAATAAATCACAAAATATTGAATCTAAAAGTATAGAAACTGAATCTAAGCCCTCAGTTGAGATAATTGATAAGGATATAGCAAATCATAAACTATCTTTCAAAGTAAATGATAAATCTGTTAAAGTAACTAGTACAGATTTGAAAAAGCGTAAAGAACCTATTAGTTTAATTAGTAAAAGTATGGCAGAAAATAGACAACTTGTTAAAATAATAAGAAAAGCAAATCCACAAGTAATTAAAATAGTTAATGAAAATATTAACTTATGTAGTAGTTTGGCAGAAGAAAACAAAAATTCTGTTAAATTAGTTAACAAGGATGTATATGATAATGTATCATTTGATAAGATAGCGGAAGATGATTTAAGAAAAGACAAATTTTTTATTAAATTAACTAGTGATGAAACCCAGTTATCTGTTGAAAAAATTAGTACAGATAGTGAGTTAATTCATGAAGAAATAGAGATTCAAAAGGAATCTGTTCAATTGGTTACTAAAGAACTAGAAGCAAATATATCGTCTGTTGAGTTGATAGATGATAGGGAAAAAGATAAACCATTGATAGATTTAGTAAATGGGAAAAATTTTAAAAATGAAGAATTAATTAGAAAGATTCTTGAATCGGTTGATGAAAAGATAAAAAAGCATAAAGAATCTATTGAAATGATTAAGAAAGGTATAGATATGAATGTTGAGATACAGAAGAAAGGTCATAGTTGTGTGGAGGTAAAGTTAGATTTTCAGACTATGATAAAAGAAGTAATGGCAAAGGAGGTAGAGGCACAATGACGAATAGAAAGGATAGATGAAACGATATTAGAAAATCAGAGATATAGTCAAGTGTTAGAGGAACATAAAATGGAGATAAAGAAAAATAAGGAATTACAAGAGAGATTACTAAAACAGTTAGGGATAAATTCAAAATCTCAAAATTCTATTGAGGAAATAGTATCGAATGTTTCTAGTAAATCGGAAGGAGAGGGCTTGATTTTTCAAAGTCAGAATAATAAAGAGTCTGTTAAAATAATTAATGGAAATAATGAATTATATGATAATATATTAAAGGAACCCAAGGAATCTTTTAAGTTGAATAATGATATTATAGGAATGAATAAATCCTACAAAAAATTAGTTTATAAAGAGGATATAGATAAAGTTAAAACTTTTGATGAATACTATAGTGAGGATAAAATAGTTGATAGATCCTTAGAAATAAAATTAAATCCCCAAAAGCAATCAGAAGAAGTAGAATTAAGTTGTGAAAGATTAAAGGACATTGTTCAGAATTTAGGAATTGGACAGTTAGGTTTTCAATGGTTAGACAAGAGTACTCTAGAGTTAAGAGAAATAAAAATGCATTATAATAAAATGAATGAAGGTGTTCAAACTTTAGAAGTTGAATTAAGTTCACCAGAAAAGATTAAAATTAGCTCTCAAAAATTACTAGAAAGAACAGAATGTGTTTCTCAAAGTCAATATAAAGAAAGTGTCATGATAGATCAAAAATATTCTGATAAGTTCTTTTTGTACAACAATTTTAAAAGTAACAATCAGAGTTTTGATCAGCAGTTGTTTAGTACGATTCTTCATAGGAGGTGTATGGATCATGTGTATGCATATAACTTGGATGGAAGGGATTATTACTATTGTAATAAACCGCTTGAAAGGCAAAACTTAATATATAAATGTAATTCTTCTCAATCTATAGCCAATGATGGTAGAGTGCATGCAAAGTGTTTAGTATATAGTAACATGAGTATTGAATTCAATAAATTTTGTCTGGATATGACACATTATCTTAATCATAAGATGTTATCTTATAAAGAACAGTATCATGGTAATTTTGTGTGGTACCAAGAAAGTATATTTTTAGATATATTAGAGAATAAGTATTTGAATGAGAATTTGTACCATTGTTGCAATAGAAATGACTTATTTTATAAGTATCCCAGCAGGACAAAGTTGGTAAGATATATCTTATTAAAATTTGATAGAAATAAGAAGGTAAAGAAATCTAAAGAGAATTTTCTTTATGAAAATTGTAATAGAGGGATGAAAGTAGGTAAAACCAGGGTAAAATTTAAAACTAAAAATATGAGGAAAATTAAAGTAAAATTCAAAGAGTTGAGTAGAGAGAAGATTAAGATAAATTATCTTAAAAGAAGTATAGACTTTATAAAAGAAATTGGCAAAGCCAAAATTAAACTTAAAATAATAAGTGAGGATGTGATTAGTAAAGATTTTCTTCGAGAAAATATAGCTAAGGAAAGAGATTTAAGTAAACCTAAAGTTAAACTGAAAAGAATTAATATAGTAATGTTATTGTTGTAAAACAAAATGATTTTCAAGAATTCTTTAATGTTGAAGTTGTATCACATCAATCTGATTTGCAATTTTTAAAGGATTATTTAAAAAATTTGAATGAATACCATTCAAAATTGCCCAGAGAATTGTTTTCAATTGAACATAGAACAAGTGAATTAAAACAAAGACTTGCTCAAGCCGATGATATTTATTACGATATTCAAATGAAAGGTAATAGATTATCTGATAAAGTAGCAACTATTATTGATAAAATTAAGAACTATGTTAGTGCTTATGATCAAGTTAGTATTTATGTAAAGGATATAGAGGCAAAATCTAAGGAGATCATAGCAAATTTTTTAGAAGCTGATCCCAAAATTATTCTAAAGCAATTGAATTATACCAAAACATTATATAAAAATCTTGTAAATCAAAGCAAACTTCTTCACGGAGTTCAAAAAACTGGAAATTAAAAGGCACTTTTGATTATTATTATTTTTTTAAAGAAAACTTGGACAAAGATCTAGATGATCTGAAAGATAGATATGAACAAATGAATATGGTTATTAATAAGAAAAGTAATATTCTTTAAACCATGTTAGTCCTTAGAAAGATTACAAATTTGAGAAGTATTTTTTTTTCAATATCTCATAATTCATTAGTTATTTGCAAAGACATTTTTTTTTCGGTGGATTAGGGGGTATTGTAAATATCGATAAATCTATCTATATTTTAAAAATCATTTGTTGTTATTAAAAAAAATCTCTTTGATTTGATGTTTATATATGAAGTATTATTATTGTTTATGGTTATTAGTTATAGTTATTGTTTGGAGTTATTATTTTATTTATTTGTTGATGGTACATCGTTGTGAATATTTAACTATTGTTATTATTATTATTCTTAATGGTGAGATGTTTAATAGTAATACATATATGTTCTAATTATTATAAATAAATAAGGACATATAAATTGTTGATTATAAAAAAAGATTATTTTATTTGTGGTGATTATTAAAAAAATGTAATGTTATTATTTATGTATATATACATATATTTTAAAAGCTGTCAAATAAATTTTCGATTTAATATTTTTTTTTATATGGTTAATATTTTTTTTTGAATGTTAATTGTTTAAAATAAAACATGTGTAACAATGGTTTTCAAAACAGCATTTGCTAGCACGTGGAACAACAGCAACAACAAAAAAGAAGCCATTATTATTAGGATAGTGATTAAACAAACAAAAGGATAAAAATTTGTTGTACTTTGTTTCTTTGAAATTGCCATTCTTAAGAATAGTGGAATAAGATAAATTTCTGTAATCAATACATAAACATGACTGGCTAATATATATATATATATATCACAGCCAAGGGGCTGCACCGTTTTCTTTCATTTATTCCAAGGCAGTTTAAAAAGAAAAACTAAGCAAATTTCAACACATGAATTTCATCGCGTCTGAAGCCGAAATTTGATATAGCTATCTGGAATCTATAATGGTCAATCTAATAATAATCTGGAGGTAACTAAAAGTGATTAATACATTGGATTCAACATGTCAATTTTTTTTTTTCAAGGAGAGAAATTTAAAAAGGAAAAATAAAGTATATATGTGCATTTGGAAACTAATAATTTTTTTCTAACATGACATTTCTTCAATTCAATTTGGCTCTAGAATGCATTCTAATATTAAATGGATAAAGGAATAAAACAATGGAATAAGTTGACTTTTGAAAGAAAAATAAATAAGTGAACTTTGAAAGGTAGTAAATAATTTTATATGTATAAATGATATATAAATATATTTTTGAGATCGATATTTTTGTTTACTTTTATTTTTCATTATAAAAATATAACGTTTTTATAAATATTCAATTCAAGCGTCTTGTTTTCTAACAGCAATAAACGTTTAACAGGTGTCAAAATTAACACTTAAGTAATTTAAAATCTTAAAGTATGGCTTATAAGTTTGGGTTGCATATGAGTTGTTATGTATATTTTAATAAGTAAATTTATATTCGCAAATTTTTATTATAAAAATTGTTTTATTATTAATTTATGTATTTCCATTTTTTTTAACTTCATATAATAATTCTTATGCAGACCAAAACAATAATTTATATATATTTGCTGTATATAATTTTTTTTTTTTTGAATATCTGAAAAATATAAATATGGATTTGTATTTATATTAATACCTACTTGTTAAGCACAGATATGTCTTTATCTATTTAATATATATACTTATTGTAAGTATATATGTATATTTATTATTTGGGTTTGTATTTAAAACTTATTTAAAACATTGATACTACCTAAAATTAAATCATAATATAGAAATAAAGGATGTACTATTTGTTTTATAGATAATGCCTTTGTAATTTATTAGAAAGCGTATTAATATTTTATTCTTATTTTTCTTTTAATGCCAGAGTCATTATGAAATTAATTGAATTCACAATTTAATGGAGGATAAATTCATATTTCACTTATTGGTTAGTCTTTAGGCCACTTACACATATTATTATTATTATTCATTAATATGTTTAGATATACATAAATTTACATAATAGATGTGTATATTGGATTTAATAGAATTCCCTTTGTTTCTGATATATATTTGATTAGTTAGTCATATCAACCTTGAAAATAAATTATAAGGATAGATCTCATTGCTCTATATGATTTTAAATTTATTTCATGTATAGCTAGTTGGAAGGGCATATAAACAATTTATTTAAATATAACTGGGATAATTTTGTCTTTCTTCATTTAAATCATACAATCTATTATATTAGGCTTTCTTAACAATTGGATTTATTTAGATTACATATATTCCATTACATTTTTCATCCAATGTTTGAAACATTATTTTCTTCTAACATATTGATGTTCCATTACATTTGATTTATAATATGTTTATATGATATATTGTCCATTACATTTGGCACCACAAACTGTGGGACCTAGTTAACTGGTGATTGGTATAATAAAGATATTTTCCATTACATTTGACACGACAACGTGGTCAGCATGATATGTTTATATACATATCGTATAGTTTCCATTACATTTGGCTTTCCCAATGTTTGGAGCCTTCTTTCTTCAATTTAAATGGAATGCAGCATTTACATTCCATTACATTTGGTGCCTCAAAGTTAGGAGCCTGGTTAACTAATGATTATTGTTGCAAAAGTTCATATGTTTATTTTCATTTGAGATCATATAAAGATACATTTACATATATATATATATATATATATATATATATATATATATAAGATAAAAATATGATGTCAATTTGAAATTAAAATATTACTGTTTATAATTAACGTAACTTGCAATGAACAGTAATAATTAGAGGATATTAAAAACAATAAAAAGTATACAATATATATATATAAATAATTAGTATACAATATATATATATAAATTAATTAGTAGTGAAATATGTATACAGACAGGGATATAGTTTAATTAATCTTGTTTTATTTTGTTTCTTATTTCATTTTATTTACTTTCTTTATATTTTGATTTTTTAAAAATTATATCTATATTTTTTTCTATTTATTCTTCTTTATTTCATTCATAATATTATTTTATTTATATTGTTTTATTTACTAATGTATTATAGATCTGAAGAAGAATGCAGGATAGTTGAAAAATCAATTTATATATAAAATATTGCAATAAAATATTTTAAACATTAAGTATAATTGTATTTAGATCATTTAATTTTAAAGATATATTTCTATATCAAATACAATACTTCATTTCTGTGAAATCTACATATGAGGTAGATTCCAATATTTTGAAGTTTTTTTTTTTTCTGACTTTTTATAAAAATAAATAAATTAAACTGGTGTTTTACACAAAAACAAAATAACACAATGACTCCGCTTTATTCACTCACTTATTTATTAAATATGAATAATATTTTAAGTGCAAAACTATTTCTTTTTCTGAATAAACCCAGTACATCTAAATTTGGGAGAATAATTTGTCATTACTACATACGAGGCATTGGTAATTTTTTTAACATGAAGAGCCATTTTGTCTAAATCTCGCTCCACCTTCTTTAGAGCTACTGAGAAAGATGTATCTTCTCTTCTACCATTAAAAAACTGTAAAAAAAAAAAGTGAAAAATATGTTCATAAAAAATAATTTCTGAATGACTGTGGATATATTTGAATATTTATTTTAGTAATAGAAGACCTTAACGAAAATAAAAATTCTCTTAAATAAATAAAAATAAAAAATTACCTTGACAGTTTGATTTATTCACAAATTTTTAATATTTAAATATTCTTCATATATAAGAATTATTATTCTATAATAAGATTGAATTAAAAAAATAATGTAAAATGCATTTTCCTTCTCCTTGTAACATCAAAATATTTATTTACAAATTGCAAGAGGAAATAAAAAATTGTTTATGCTTATCATAATAAAAAAAGGCATGAGATTCAGATCAAAAAGTCACATTTGACTCATGAGCTGCCATTACTGATTCCGGCCACATACTATTCATTGATTACTGATGCTTGCATAGATAGCTTATGAAGTATATTGCTGTTATCAAATTATTATATACTAATAGCTAAAGAAAATTATGAAGAAAGCTTTAAAATGATTATGAGAGGCATTAAGAAAAGATAAACGAAAAATATAATTATTTGAAGATTTTAAAAAAGATTTTATTGACATTAATTTTAAAAAAAAAGCATAGAAAGGCATATAAGACATGAAAATGGTTTAATAATTTAAACAATTATTGTTTATTAATTTTTGTTTTATATTCGTTAAATTTATGTCAAACTGAAATTAAATAATAAAAATTAATTTAATAATAAAAAGAAATATATACATTTTTATTTAAAATATATGAGAAGTAATTAATATTATGTATTATAAATTATAATTCTGAAGAACACTATTATATTTTAAATAAAAATGTATATATTTCTTTTTATTATTAAATTAGAGATATAAATAATAATAAAACACATTAGATTAAATTAAAAAAAAGATAGTTGGATTGATACAATAAAAAATATCTTTAGAAAAGATGAGGGGGGGGGGAGGAAGAAATAAAAAAAAAAAAGAATTATTATTGAAAAAAAAATTTGGAGAGCCACAAACATATTAGTCGTATAACAGGATGACAATAAAGAAAATAATAATCTTCTTAAAAAATAATTTCCATGCCCATAAATAACTAAAAGTCAAAAGTCAAATGTTGATGACCAAAAAAAAAAAGATGTTTTAAAACTCTTTTTCAATTCCATTAAGAGGATAACAGTTTTCCTGTAATAAACGCTTTATGAAGACTAATTTTGATGATTAAAATTTGCTTTAAGAAATCTCACTGCTTTAAATACTCTTAATTTTATTTCTATTTTAAAGATATATAAAAAAGATGTTTTTTAAAAGAATGGTAAAAGATGAGATAAAAAAATAGATAAAATTAATAATAAAGAAGATATTAAAAATAAGAAATACAGATACTTAAAAAAGGTAGATGAGATGAAGAATCTCTCCATAGAAACAAAAAATATTGATGGTAATTTTGTTTATATTATGTTTTATTAATTTTCTTGTTAATATATATAAGATACATCCAATGGTTTAATAATGTATAATACTTCAATATTATTTTCTATGCAACTGGTTTATTAAGTAAATAAAATACTCTCAAGTCAAAGCATAAGACAATCATTTTTTATTCTTTTTATTTTGGCTTGAGAGTATTTAGATTTCATTTGCTTAATATATCAATGATATGAGAAAAAATCTGAAAATGTTATATATATATATATATTTCTTAACATTTTTAAAAGGTGAACAGCAACTTAATATAACAGCTTACCTAAATTAATAGAAAGTTCTTGAAATTCAGTATGAATTCATGCTATCATTTCATATCATTGAGTTTATCCTAAAATCATATCATTGAGTTTATCCCAAAATCCTGGCAGCTATAACCTTGACAGTAAAAATTCCAACAACCTAAATTATTGACCATGAAAATGTTGAAAATTCAAAATCCTGACAGTGAAAATCAATAAGTAAACCCTGATAATGAAAATCTTACCAAGTCAAAATCTCATTAATGTAAAATCATGAAAATGTAAAATGTCAGCAGATAAATAATTTGCTTTATATCAACTAATAATTTTTTTTTTTATTTCCTGGTTGTGATGCTGGAGTATATAGCAAAATCCAACAATTAAAAAAGAACAACAACAAACAAAAAAATTTATAGTTAGTTATAATGCATACTTTTGGAGAAACCCATGACAAAACATAAGAAAGTGAAGGTCAAAAAGGAAAAAAATTATGGCACTACTTAATAATTATTGGATATTGTGTTTGTGATTACCGACAAAGTATGTTTTTTAAATATTTTAATATGATATGCAGAAAAACACAATCAAAATAAAATATTTCTATTTGTAAACAATCTTTTAAAGCAAATTTTATTTAGCAAAATTAATTAAAATTAACTTTTGTATGACTAATTTCATGATGAAACTGATATTGCCTAAATTTTGATTTGTCAGCAACTTATGTTTTTGGGTTATTACCTTGGTGGTATTTTGAGCGGTTAAGGTTTATCTGTCAAGATTTTTAGATGATATTACATATCTTTTTATGATTTTCATTTACAACATTATTTTGTCCATTCTTTCACTCTTGTTGTTTAAAGGGATCAAAGTGTGTTTTTGACATACATTGGACTTATTTCAAAATAAATTTATTTTTCATAATAAAACTTCTGAAGAAATTTTTTAATTGGAGATAGGCATTGTTGTTGTGGGTTAGTTATCTTTAAAATAATGTTAATCATTTATCCAAAATCTTCTTCTTTACAGTCATTATAGTTAATCCAATACTTATTAATAATTTCTATTTAAATAAAGCATATTAATTATTTTTATCTTTTATCTATCTATCTACTCAATCAACATATCTATTAACTTATCTATGTATATATTCATTTATCTATCTACCTATTAATGTGCATTTCAGTCTTTTTTCTATCTATCTATCTATCTGTCTATCTATCTATCTATTTATCTATCTATTTATCTATCTATCCATCCATCTATCCATCTATTCATACACCCATCCTTATATCTATCTATCTATTTATCTATCTATTTACAATCTATCTATCTATCTATCTATCTATCTATCTATCTATCTATCTATCTATCTATCTATCTATCTATCTATCTATCTATCTATCTATCTATCTATCTATCTATCTATCTATCTATCTATCTATCTATCTATCTATCTATCTATCTATCTATCTATCTATCTATCTATCTATCTATCTATCTATCTATCTATCTATCTATCAATTTACACATCTATTTACCTATCTAACTATTTATTTATTTATCTATATGTTATCTGACTGTCTGCTTATTTGCCTATCTCTTTTCCTTTATCTACATATTTTATATAATATGAACCAAATATATATATATATGTATAACAACTTTTGTCTCAGGCTAGTGGAGATAAAAATTGAATAAAATTTTAATGATTAAATTTTACAAAAAAAAAAAAAAAAACAACAGCAGCAGCAAAAAAAAAAAAAAAAAATTCACTGAAAAAAGAATTCTTGCAAAAAATACTAGTAGTTAAAATTACGCAAAAGTAAAATTATAAGAGACTGCTAGGAAGTATCCATACATTTTTTATGTAATTTTTTGTGAGATAATTTGATAAAAGTAACTAAATTTAAAATGACAGGCAGCCTATAGGAAGGTAATCTTAATTAAATTCAAAATCCTTTATACTATTTTTTTAAAAAATGAATGGGAAAAAATACAGCACTCAGAAACCCCCCCCCCTTTTTTTTTTTTTTTTAGTTATCTCAAGTCAACATACAATACATATACAATGTAATAAATACTTTTTATGTGGTTTTATATAGTTAATTGGTAACATTTTTAATATAAAATATACTTTCACACTATTTTTAAATAAATATGCAATAACAAAAATCTCTCCCTTTGTGCTTGTGTTAAGATTATAGTTCGCATGAGATTTTCTTGTTTATTGTTATTTCTGAATGGATAAAATTATGAAAGAACGAGTTCTCTTAAAATGATCACTAAAAATTATTGCTTCGCAACATACATAATGTAAAAATCCTTATTAAGTAAAATGAAATTCTCAATAGATGGGACAAAAATATTAAAAATGCAAACTGAAAATATTGCACAAAGACATGATTCTACTAATTAAACAGTTTTATTAGTAAGATTAAACAAGTTTCATTTTTATCAAATACAGTGATTTTATTTAAAATTTAAGAAGGGTAACTATTTCTAATCTTGTTACCTACAAATTCAGATAACTTTCAAGTAAAGAAAGATTGCATACATTAATGAAATGGAAGAAGTATCTAAAATTAAATGAAATATTGGTGAATATTGAAAAGTTGAAAAAAAGTTGAAATGATAATTGATTTGAAAGTGAAATGAAATTTATAATAAACAAAATGAGGGGGAAACATCATTACAGAGATTGAAAATATTTTAGAAAGAGTGTATTCAATTTAATAGCCAGAGTTATGATTTCAGTGCGTCACACGGAAAGCAAGCTCTGTCATGTCTAACAAAAAGAGACTAATTCTTATAAAGAGAATAATAAAACCTTTTCAGCTGTGGACAATAAAAACATTTTCTTAATTTATTATAAATACAAATGAAAAGAAAAAGTAACATTAAATTTAATAGAAGATACCAATGCAGATAATTCACATTTATAGCTTAATAAGATTGTGTTACTTTACAACAAAAATATCTAATTGAAGGTACAGCAGAGGTGGATTATATTTTGATTAACAGAAAATATGAATTATAATTACATAATGCTTAACAAATTCAACAAAAAGATGTTTATTAATTTGCGAGATGTGAAATGCATGATAAGACAAAAATTATTAATAGATGATTTTTTTAACTTTCAGAAATACTTCAATGAATTTAACTTAGACTTGCAAATTGTTTTAAAATACTAACTAAAGAAAGTTTGGATTTGACTGAGGACAATAAGAAAGTAACTGATACTATTTGAAAATTAAATTTTCAACTGAGGTATGACAAGGTACAAAGAAAAGAATATAAAAATATTTAAAAATGATTTATTAAAAATAAATGAATATTTGGAAATCTGTAAAATGGTCTAAAAAGAGTTAATAATGATATAAGAAATATAACTATCAAATAAAAATAAAGATTATATGAGACCAAAAAACCAAAAGAATAAAACAACATCTTGATATTAGAGAAATGTTATTTTAGTCATAAGAATTAAAGATGGAACTACTATTAAAAGGAAGTATGACATCATGATATGTGTTAAAAAATTCTACAAAACAAATTATAATAATAAAAAACAAGAAAACAAATTATTCCCTGCAATTATTGAATTACTGAGCATTTTAAATGATAAAGTGAAACATACAATAAAATCTATAAAGGATGAAAAAACAGATGAAGCAAATGAAGAACTAGAGAAAGTGTTAGCAAAATTATATGATATGATAAATATTTACAGATAACGAAAAAATAGTAGTAATGATAATGATATTTAAAAAAGTCCATAAAGACAATATAAATTATAGACCCATCAGTCTTCTATCTGTTTTAGAAACAAATCTTCAACAAGACAATTACAACTCTTCTACAACAAACTTTGGACTCAAGGCAAACAAAAAAAAAACAAGTTGTATTTAAAAGTAGTTTTGGCAATGAATCATATCAAAAATGTTGAGAAAAGAATGACTATGAGTTATTAACATGGTTTGGATTTTTGAATTATGAATATGCATTTGATTATATAAATGTTTTCTAAAGATTAGAGGTTTACATCATCAAGATATAAATTTATTATATTGCCATATTTTGAAGAGTATTCATCAAATTGCAACAACAATGATTATATTATGTAGTGACATTAAGGAAAATAATATTGATAATTAAATACAAGATGTTTTCATATCTCCAAAACATTTTACAGCAGCTATTTTGTGACAAAGAGGAAAGTCAATGAAATAAAATTGTAAGGGGTTTGATCAAATCATCTAATTTTTTTTAGATGATGTGGTTGCTTTTGCAAATACTGCTTCAGATCTTTAGGAAATATTGCAAAAGCAATCAGATGGAAACAAGAAAATAGGACTAAATATAAATGCTTGGTCTTCCAAGAACAAATTACAATGCATTTGTAAGTTTATTACCCCCTCTTCTTGTTAAATTCTCTGTCTTGTATTTATGATTTGATCCCTACTAATAACACCTGATTGGCTAATAAGTGCAACAGGTTTGCAGTCTCTTGGTTTAATTTCAAATACTGTTTGCGCTTTATAAATTAAATATTATAGATCCTATAGTTTTGGATTCATCTACTTTCAGGCTCTAACTCCATTGGTTATTCCACCTCTTGCACAATCAGTTTCTGAATATTTAAATACATTTGATTTCTTTACTTTCTATTTTGTAATTATTGAATTGTAAATAACTATTCAAAAACTTCTATTGATCACCTAAAAGTAATACAAAATATTTTATTTACTTACTTTTTAATTACTTATCTTACATAAAATTTAGAATACAAAATTGCATTTTAATTAAATTTATCACATAAATTCAATACACTACTCTACACTCTAATTATGTAGCATTCACTACCTTCACTATAGTGCCTCTACTTTCTGGACTTACTATCTTTTTGCCTTCTATCTCCATCTTCTCCTCTTAATATCTAACAATATATTTTTATTTTATTTACTAGTGCCAAACTTCTCTCATTCCATTAACAAAACCCTAATTGATAAACAGAGCAAAACTCTCCATACAGTATTTCCACCTGTGCTAAACAGAGTAATCAATGGATGCCAGAAGGCTTGTGCATAAAACCCCTATCTAATGCCTACTCATCCAATATCCCCAGACTAGTTTCTGGCTTGTGGCCTTCGTCAGTGAAAAGCTTTGGATCTGAGAGCACTGCATCTAAATCTTAGGATCTAATGCAACCCTCTAGCAACCACCTTTTATCTCTACTTAACTACAAAACTATGAGGATGAATTTGAAAACACAAAAAATATTTTCAATCTAAGCTCAATAGCTTATATAGTCATATGGGTCTGAATTCAGTTCAGCACCCATACATTTTGGTGACTTTGGCTCTTTTACAACCATAGCCACCACTATCCTATTAGGCAGGATTGGTGTTAAACCATTAAGCATCACATGATCACATTTCCTATACTAGCACATTAATTGTTGATAAACAGAGCAAAACTCTCCATACAATATTTCCACCTGTGCTAAACAGAGTAATCAATGGATGCCAGAAGGCTTGTGCATAAAATCCCTATCTAATGCCTACTCATCCAATATCTCCAGACTAGTTTCTAGCTTGTGTCCTTCATTAATGAGGAGCTTTGGATCTGAGAGAACTGCATCTAGATCTTAGGATTTAATGCTGACCCTCTAGCAACCACCTTTTATCTCTACTTAACTACAAAACTATGAGAATGAAATTGAAAACACAAAAAATATTTTCAATCTAAGATCAATAGCTTATATAGTCATTTGGGTCTGAACTCAGTTGTAAAAAAGCCACAGACACCAAAATGTATGGGTGCTGAACTGAGTTCAGACCCATATGACTATATAAGCTATTGAGCTTAGATTGAAAATATTTTTTGTGTTTTTCAATTTTATTCTCATAGTTTTGTAGTTACGTAGCGATAAAAGATGGTTTCTAGAGGGTTGCATTAGATCCTAGGATCTAGATGCAGTGCTCTCAGATCCAAAGGTCCTCACTGATGAAGGCCACAAGCCAGAAACTAGTCTGGGGATATTGGATGAGTAGGCATTAGATAGGGATTTTATGCACAAGCCTTCTGGCATCCATGGATTACTCTGTTTAGCACAGGTGGAAATACTGTATGGAGAGTTTTGCTCTGTTTATCAACAATAAATGTGCTAGTATAGGAAATGTGATCATGTGATGCTTAATGGTTTAACACCAATCTTGCCTAATAGGATAGTGGTGGCTATGGTTGTAAAAGAGCCAAAGACACCAAAATGTATGGGTGCTGAACTGAGTTCAGACCCATATGACTATATAAGCTATTGAGCTTAGATTGAAAATATTTTTTGTGTTTTCAATTTCATTCTCATAGTTTTGTAGTTAAGTAGAGATAAAAGGTGGTTGCTAGAGGGTTGCATTAGATCCTAAGATCTAGATGCAGTGCTCTCAGATCCAAAGCTCCTCACTGATGAAGGCCACAAGCCAGAAACTAGTCTGGGGATATTGGATGAGTAGGCATTAGATAGGGATTTTATGCACAAGACTTCTGGCATCTATTGATTACTCTGTTTAGCACAGGTGGAAATACTGTATGGAGATTTTTGCTCTGTTTATCAACAATTAATGTGCTAGTATAGGAAATGTGATCATGTGATGCTTAATGGTTTAAACCCTAATATTATTTTTATTCTATTATATGAGTTTTGGACAAACATGTTTTGGTATCAAATGAGTTATTTCAGGTAAATGGTTTTATTCATGTCACATTTGATTCAACTAATGAAATATTACTTTACATAAATTGTTTTTATTTAGGTCACCCTAGGGTTGGAAAATGAATAATACTAAAAAAGAAGAGAACAGCATATGAAGGGAAAATCAATATTTAAAATTGCCTAACACATTGGGTGCCAAATAAAATGGGCTTACAGTTTTTCTACCTTTTTTTTTTAGATTGGTATAATTCTTCATAAGAATGTATAAAGATTTAAACCCTTGCTTAATAGGTAATAGAAATAGCAATAGATTATTTTTAAACTTAATATCTTAACTAATGATAGTCATACTGAGTATTTCAGCCATATCTCCTGACTCCCTTGATAATATATATGCTATTTATTTATTTAAAACATATCTTCCAGATTGCAGATTAGGGGGTCACCTCCAAAATAAAAAAAAATTATAGGCTGGTTTAAAACTCCACCATTTATATATTATTAGCACAAAAGGAATACATGGCAATGTGTCATAGGATGTGTATGTGATAATGAGGAATGAATCAATGCATAAGAAATAAAATATTCATCTATGTTTTAGGTAAACATGTATTCATATTAGGGAATATTCATTTAATTAGATCAAATTTAACTAAGAACTCCAATATGCTTACATTCAACACAAAACAATCATATATTTATTATTTTTTAATTATAATAATATAAAAACAGATTGACATTATGTAAATCAATCAATAATATATATATATTGTAACAAGCACAGACATATAAGTTAATATAGATATATATATATATATATATTGTAACAAGCACAGACAACGTTACATTGTTTTTTTATTATTAAACATGTTCGCATTTAAAAATTTTCTTTAAGAATTAAAAATTGAAATTAAATATCATCTTAAACTCGTATATATAAATCGCACAGATAAAAAAAAAATATATATTAAAATAAAACTTTATTAAAAATAGAAAGGTATTTTAAAAACAAAAACGTAAAAAGATTTAGAGATAAAAATATATCTTTAGAAACACATTAATTAATCAGAAATGGAAATGATTGTTTTAATTAGTTAAATGTAAACCAGCCTTGGGCATTTAAATGTAAAAACATCGGTCAGATAGGAAAACAATAGAAACTTTTAGCAAAAAAAAGAAATCCCTATGGAATCGGACCTCAGCGAAAGGACCATCGCATCGATGACGTAATGTAAATTCAATCCTTCAAATTAATATAAAAGGACAAGTTTGAAAATTATTAGTATTTAATTATTATTATGATGTAACTATATGTATTAGTACGGAGTTGGAGGTGAAGGGATTGAAAGACACACATTCAATTCCTTCAGCTGTTAAAGAAAAGGGAGTGAAACATTGTTTTCTACATTGAGGACCAACTAAACTAAAAAACCTCTGAATGAATAAATAAAGCAATGGCTAAATGGATACCAATCTTTTTAGGATGGCGTGGGAATTCACATTCAAACAGCAAGAAACATATAAAGATGAACTGTTTAAAAAAACTGTAAGAACTTTATAATTTATGAACATTAAATTAAAAACTTTCCATATATAAAAAATACAAATACAATCCTATCTGACCAACGTAAATTAATATTAATAATGTTATTTGATATTTTTTTTTATTTAAAATCATTTCCATTTATTTATTTTTTGTTCTTTAAGTTTTATTATGATATCTGTTTTCCGTTAAGTAAATTATATAAATGTTAAACTTAAGTCAGGCATGAATGGCTGTATAGATTTGTAAAGTTATATTAGGGGAGGGTAATCTTAGGTTATTTGTGTCGTAGTTGAATTGGGACAATGGATGAGATATATTGGTGTGATTAGTAGATGTAATATCAGATTCGCTACAGGCAGAATCGTTTCATACGCCACACTCACCCATTTGCCTATGGAAGGAATTATAAGATGGAGCACGCAGTTCCTTTCTATGGAGTTTTTTTATTGCTTTTCTTGTCAGATAGATGTCATATTCCTATCTGACGAGAGGCAATTTCTTCTCTTAACTTTTTGGTGCTGCCGTATTTCGTATTACATTGAATGCATCGATATATCAGATAAATTGACGCCAGTTTTGGCTGCGAACCTTTAGCCTAAGGTTAAATAGGGATAGAATGTTTTATTTTCAAATGCAAATCTATGTAGTCTATTCATACTCGACACTAAATAAAAATGCATTAAATTTAAGTTGTTTATAGATGCTTGCATGGATTGGTTATCGGTTAAGTATGTTTTGGGTTTTCATATTTGATCAAAATATATAGACATTCGATAAATAATGATACCTTACGGTGAGTATCTAAAATGTATTTATTCGGATGTCTTTTAAGTTATTGGTGACAATGCAAGTATCTTATGGTGAATACTATTGGGTTACTTATAAATTTCCCTCTGCAATTGTCAGTATCAATGATTTTATATTTTGATCATTTATGTTGATTTTGAAATGTTTTTGACCATTGTAATCTATGTAACCGATCTATATGCAACATATTAAAACAAGCTTTTATAATCCCATCTGTGCGAACTTAATTAAAATGTAAACTTATAATATAATAGAAATTAAAATGTAAATTAAAATCTAAAGTAAAGTTAAAAATAATGTTAAATGTTAAAATGTAAACTGATACTAAAACAATTTTCAATCTTATATATATGTGCATAAATAAATGTTTGTATGCTAATTACTGGCAGTGGCTTATTTTATTCTTTTTTATATATATTCTTAGATTATATTATATAATCTCTGCTATTCCACTGAGCTAGTGACATGGGCTAATGTCCAGAATCAAAATATTAAAAAAAAAATATTTTTTTTTGACTTACGTATCTGCCTACTTTATAAATTTTTCTAGGTTCAAATGCCTAGATGGCGCCCTGTAGTGCAGTTTACATTAGTCTACCTTCTCCAGATTGTTACAATTGGCTTTCCCAACTTGGGCTGATGTTTAATAAACCACGTATACCCTGAACAAATTCTTCTCAAAATGAAACATTTTTATCTGTTTACATAAAGTCGTATACTAAATCTTATAAAAGCTCTGCCAGTAAAAGAAATAGCACATATATTAAACATGAGAAAGTATAAATAATTTTAAACTGTATTTCATTAAAAAGAAAGTCAAAAGGTTGCGATTGATATGATTTTTTTTGTTGTTAATATAAATTATGCTTTAATGTGTATAGGAGTGCACAGCCACGTAAGTTTATGATGGTAAATGTGGTACCTTACGGAGAGTACTTTTGGGAATTTACTTCAGTGTAATTCCTATGTAAGCATTTCAATAAATCATAAATAAGTTGGTGGTATTTATAATTGTGCTGCAAATATACACGCATAAACCCATCATCTTTCAAAACATATTTACTTCAATGCAACCTTCCTAAATAATTTAAAAAATTTGCTTGTCATGCCGTGTGTAAAAATAAAATGTATAAAAAAAATAGAACTCTTGTGGGGAGGAGGTGTAAACGTAAATGGTCCTTAGGAGAACGATAGTAAACATTTTTTTTTTGTATATAGTCTTTTTGTAAAATTACTAACCGGATGTTTTGTAAATGTTTTCATTAATCATGTACCGTAATTACTAACCCTAAGTAAAATTTTTTTTTTTGATCATTTTTTTAAGCAACTTTACTGATATGTAACAAGCACAGACGATGTTACATTGTTTTTTTATTATTAAACATGTTCGCATTTAAAAATTTTCTTTAAGAATTAAAAATTGAAATTAAATATCATCTTAAACTCGTATATATAAATCGCACAGATAAAAAAAAAAAATTATTAAAATAAAACTTTATTAAAAATAGAAAGGTATTTTAAAAACAAAAACCTAAAAAGATTTAGAGATAAAAATATATCTTTAATCTTGGAAAACACATTAATTAATCAGAAATGGAAATGATTGTTTTAATTAGTTAAATGTAAACCAGCCTTGGGCATTTAAATGTAAAAACATCGGTCAGATAGGAAAACAATAGAAACTTTTAGCAAATAAAAAGAAATCTTTATGGAATCGGACCTCAGCGAAAGGACCATCGCATCGATGATGTAATGTAACTTCAATCCTTCAAATTAATATAAAAGGACAAGTTTGAAAATTAGTAGTATTTAATTATTATTACGATGTAACTATATGTATTAGTACGGAGTTGGAGGTGAAGGGATTGAAAGACGCACATTCAATTCCTTCAGCTGTTAAAGAAAAGGGAGTGAAACATCATTTTTGAGGACCAATTAAGCTAAAAAACCTCTGAATGAATAAATAAAACAACAGCTAAATGGATACCAATCTTTATAGGATGGCATGGAAATTCACGTTCAAATGGCAAGGAACATATAAAGATGAACTGTTTAAAAAACAACCGTAAGAACTTTATAATTCATGAACATTAAATTAAAAACTTTCCATATATAAAAAATACAAATAGAATCCTATCTGACCAACATAAATTAATATTAATAATGTTATTTGATATTTGTTTTTAATTTAAAATCATTTCCATTTATTTATTTTTTGTTCTTTAAGTTTTATTATGATTTCTGTTTTCCGTTAAGTAAATTATATAAATGTTAAACTTAAGTCAGGCATGAATGGCTGTATAGATTTGTAAAGTTATATTAGGGGAGGGTAATCTTAGGTTATTTGTGTCGTAGTTGAATTGGGTCAATGGATGGGATATATTGGTGTGATTAGTAGATGTAATATCAGATTCGCTATGGCCAGAATCGTTTCATACACCGCACTCACCAGTTTGCCTATGGAAGAATTATAAGATGGAGAATGCAGTTCCTTTCTATGGAGTGTTTTTTTATTGCTCTTCTTGTCAGATAGATGTCATATTCCTATCTGACAAGAGGCAATTTCTTCTCTTAACTTTTTGGTGCTGCCGTATTTCGTATTACATTGAATGCATCGATATATCAGATAAATTGACACCAGTTTTGGCTGCGAACCTTTAGCCTAAGGTTAAATAGGGATAGAATGTTTTATTTTCAAATGCAAATCTATGTAGTCTATTCATACTCGACACTAAATAAAAATGCATTAAATTTAAGTTGTTTATAGATGCTTGCATGGATTGGTTATCGGTTAAGTATGTTTTGGGTTTTCATATTTGATCAAAATATATAGACATTCGATAAATAATGATACCTTATGGTGAGTATCTAAAATGTATTTATTCGGATGTCTTTTAAGTTATTGGTGACAATGCAAGTATCTTATGGTGAATACTATTGGGTTACTTATAAATTTCCCTCTGCAATTGTCGGTATCAATGATTTTATATTTTGATCATTTATGTTGATTTTGAAATGTTTTTGACCGTTGTAATCTATGTAACCGATCTATATGCAACATATTAAAACAAGCTTTTATAATCCCATCTGTGCGAACTTAATTAAAATGTAAACTTATAATATAATAGAAATTAAAATGTAAATTAAAATCTAAAGTAAAGTTAAAAATAATGTTAAATGTTAAAATGTAAACTGATACTAAAACAATTTTCAATCTTATATATATATATATGTGGATAAATAAATGTTTGTATGCTAATTACTGGCAGTGGCTTATTTTATTCTTTTTTATATATATTCTTAGATTATATTATATAATCTCTGCTTTTCTGCTGAGCTAGTGACATGGGCTAACGTCCGGAACCAAAATATTTTAAAAAAAGAAAAAAAAATTTTTTTTTGACTTACATATCTGCCTACTTTATAAATTTTTTTAGGTTCAAATGCCTAGATGGCGCCCTGTAGTGCAGTTTACGTAAGTCTACCTTCTCCGATTGTTACAATATATATATATATTCAAGTTATAATAAATATTAACTATTAATAATTACATAATTAAACTAATTCTACTTGTTTTAGCACTTATAAAAAAAATGTTAAGAAAAAAAAATTAAATATATATTTAATAGGAAAACAGAATGCTAAAAATTATTATTATTATTATTATTATTATTATTATTATTATTATTATTATTATTATTATTATTATTATTATTATTATTATTATTATTATTATTATTATTATTATTATTATTATTATTATTATTATTATTATTATTATTATTATTATTATTATTATTATTTTGTTTAAACCTTTGGACTTGTCAAGACTTGAATTATATAAGTGTGCTGGAGTTTTAACTATTCATCAATTATATTTATTGAATATTTTGTGCTATTATATTAAATATAAAGAAATGAATAAAAATAATTCTTCATCAATAACGGTGACTAGATCAAGTGATTTTAATTTATTATTTGAACCAGCATATTTTAAAACTCATTGTAGTTATCAGAAATGTTATCTTGGTCCAAGATTTTATAATATTTTTATAAGGAACATTGGATTTAATGTTAATGACCTATCAAGGAAAACATTGAGAAAATTCATTATGGACTGGATTATGATTGATGATAATGAAAAACTTTTTATTTCTATTTAATTATTTTATTGTATATTAATGTTTTATTTTATTTGCACATGTACTTTTGTTAAGCTCCATGTGTGATTTTTTATCACAAGAAGATTATATGTTTAATAAATTAAATTAATTATTATTATTATTATTATTATTATTATTATTATTATTTTAATTTTATAAGTATTTATTTTATAATATTTTATTTTTTTTTTTTGAAAAAAACAAATTAAATTTTATATATTTTTTTTTTTTTTTTTTTTTTTTTTTTTTTTTTTTTTTTTTTTTTTTTTTAATTATTATATTTTATTATTATTTTTTTTTTTTTTTTTTTTTGTATTTTTTAAAGTTTAAAAGTTGAAAGCAAATAAAGGATATTGAATTAAATTGAATTGAATTATTATTATTATTATTATTATTATTATTATTATTATTATTATTATTATTATTATTATTATTATTATTATTATTATTATTATTATTATTATTATTATTATTATTATTATTATTATTATTATTATTATTATTATTATTATTATTATTATTATTATTATTATTATTATTATTATGTTTCAAAAGGCCTTTATTGTCTCAAAATAATTACAAATTTTGCATTTACATAGTTTGTTTACATATAATATCCTGGATTGTCCATTATCATTTGCAAATCAATTACTTATAACAGAAGGAAAAAAATTATTGCTAAATTGTCCTTGTTGCTAATTTGACATGCATATCCTTCTAAGTTTTTTATAATGTTTAATTTTCTCAATTCACTATAACATAGATCTAATCTTAAGTAATGACCAGGTTGCTGCATAAATGTCAGGTCTGTCCAGTGTCTTATCTTTTTTCTGTATTAATTCAAGTTTATTTGAAAAAGTAGCCCAGTGGATGTCTCCTGGAATTGTTACCAATTAGGAAAGTGCATATAATAGGAATGCTTGAAACCAAAATATTATTATTATTATTATTATTATTATTATTATTATTATTATTATTATTATTATTATTATTATTATTATTATTATTATTATTATTATTATTATTATTATTATTATTATTATTATTATTATTATTATTATTATTATTATTATTATTATTATTATTATTATTATTATTATTATTATTATTATTATTATTATTATTATTATTATTATTATTATTATTATTATTATTATTATTATTATTATTATTATTATTATTATTATTATTATTATTATTATTATTATTATTATTATTATTATTATTATTATTACCTTCTTTCCAATTCATCAACTAACCACAAACTCTCTGTTTTAACCTCGTTTTTGTATAGAAATATGAATCTGTGTAAATTTGAAGCAGATAAAAAAGCCAACCTCACATTATATAGGGATGACCTAATAAAAGTTGTTTTTGATATGAATGTAATCGACAGGAAGATAAAACAGTTTTTGCTAAAATAAATGATCAAGTCCCTAACATTGACAAATAAAGACTCCTACTCCCTTACCTGCCTAATATGCATAAATGTTTTTATAATATTTTCAATAATAAATACCAGTTATGTTTTCACACCCCTCCTAACTCTATCAAACTAATTAATAATACTAAGGACTGCCTACCACCTTCGCTGACACTTCAGGTGGTCTATAATATTGCCTGCCATGAAAAATTTTGTAGATCATCATATTATGTTGAGACTAGGGCCTCTCTGTCCACTAGGCTATCTTAACACACTTATTCTTATAATAAAGCTTTGGCGGACATTGCTCAGAGTTCAGTTTTTGCGTAGCACCGTGCTTCAGCTGGGCACAATTGTCAACCAGGAAATTCAGTAGTTGTATGCAGAGAGCGGCACGATCTAAAAAAAAAATAAAAGAAGCTTTTTTTATATCTAGAGATGGCAATGCCATCAATAGAAAAGATTCTTGCTACAAAATATCCAAGAAATGGAATGTGTAATGATTTCATTTGTATAAATTTGCATCACGCTGAGTCAATTTATTATATTTTGTAATATGGCTATGATTATGAGGGCTTTGAACCTTGAAAGTGCTTAGCCATTTAATGAATAGATATTAAAATAATATATATTTTCTTTATTTGTTTTTAGCTTTGTGTGCTTATGCGTGTTAGCACATTTTATATATTTTGATTTATAATTAACCACAAAGTATAAACTATTTGCTTCTTCTTCTTCTTCTTTTTCTTCTTCTTCTTCTTCTTCTTCTTCTTCTTCTTCTTCTTCTTCTTCTTCTTCTTCTTCTTCTTCTTCTTCTTCTTCTTCTTCTTCTTCTTCTTCTTCTTCTTCTTCTTCTTCTTCTTCTTCTTCTTCTTCTTCTTCTTCTTCTTCTTCTTCTTCTTCTTCTTCTTCTTCTTCTTCTTCTTCTTCTTCTTCTTCTTCTTCTTCTTCTTCTTCTTCTTCTTCTTCTTCTTCTTCTTCTTCTTCTTCTTCTTCTTCTTCTTCTTCTTCTTCTTCTTCTTCTTCTTCTTCTTATTATTATTATTATTATTATTATTATTATTATTATTACTATTACTACTACTACTACTATTATTATTATTATTATTATTCAAAGGATAAACTTTATTAGTATTCTAAAAGGTTATACAAGTTACATTTGACAACATAGTTCTTATATATAAATTGGTTTCACAAAACTGCATATGTACAATGATTTGATCAGTAACTGTATACGTTATCAAACTAGAAGTATCTAAGAAAAAAACAGTTCAACAAAGTCAATGATGATTACTCAATCATATGATTATATTCAATTAGATATACTTCAATTAAATTAAAGCAGGAAGGTGTCTCGTTTGTGTCAGTTGACTTTAGAACTGGCACAAAGATCCATGTTAGATATAGTTTTTTTGTTAGTGCTTTTATATAAGTTCTTGTATATTCCAGATGTCAATGTACTTAGATTGATCTGTAATCTTCATGTCTCTTTCACGTATGGTTTGCAGCTTATTTCTGAATGTGTTTGGATGTCTTCTGGGGTTATAATTGTATATGAAATTACACCTTGTACACCGTGTAGAGTAAAAATGTGCAGATTCTTATTTCAGCAAAGATACCCTTTTTAAAAGAGTCAAAAAGAGTTTTCATATTTATTTTTTTATCCTTGAGTAAAGTGCTAATAATTTCACGAATGTTTTCTAGACTTGAGCATGAGAAAAAAAGGTGGTATTGTGTCTCCGAGTCCCCATGGCAAAGATTACATATATCATCTATATCTTTATAGTTTCTTTGATATTTGAAAAAGTGTTGTGTAGGTAGCGAGTCCAGATTTATCTTTAGGAGAAAGTCAAAATATTTTGGTTCAAGTGACCATAGTTTGAATTTGCGACATAATTGTTTATTATTAATATAAAGTGGAGTTTGTACATCATCTTGATTTGGATGTAGAAGTTGATAAACTTCCCAATATTTGGCTTGTGGTGGTTTAAAGTTAAGAGTGAGGATTGTTAATAATGGTGTAAGTAGTGTGTTCAGATATCCTTGGAGAGGAGGTGGTCTATCTGTAGGGGTAATCTTGGCAGAAATTTCTAAATATGGGAATTTTTGTGCACATGTAGATATTATGTTCAATGTTTTTTGTATCCTGAAGACATGTATTGAGTGAAGGCCAAGGCCATTTTGTGAAAGGGGTTTTCTTAGCCATTTTATTGATATTGAGATAATCTTTTTTTCCCCAGAATAATTTCCTGCATAAGGAGTCTATCTTATTTGTAAATGCCTTGGTATAAATGATTGTTGGAGTAAAATAAGAGATTTTTGTAATCACTAGCATGTTAAGCAAGGCCATTTTTGTATATATAGAGAGGTAGGCTTTGGAGAGTGAATTGACAGTCTTGTCCACTTTCTCTATCAAATTTTTCTGTATGAGCAATCTCATAGGTGAATGACATAAATAAAAGTTGAATCCAAGAAATGTGCTTGGTCTACCTTTGAAAACTTTAGTAATGCTATTACCGGTGAAGATCTGCCATGCACACGATTTCTCCATATTAAATGCTAGCTTATATTCTTTTGTAAAATTATTAAGTATCTTAAGAAGTTTGGGAATTTGTTTTTGGGATGATAGAAATATTGCTATCTCATCCATATATGCGATACATGAGATGTTGTCCTTGATGGTAGGCAGGTAGACTCCTGAAAATTCATTTTCTATTATTTTTATAAGAGGGTTGATATAGGCAGTGAACAGTAAGGCACTGAGAGGTGAGCCCTGAGGAATGGACTGATGTGGCACTATTGGTGGTGAAGTTTTCCCATTTAGGAAAACATAAATCTCACAGTTTAAATGCAAGTTAGCAAGCAAGTTTAGATAGGTGTTTGGAACTGAGTATTTTTGCAGAGTTTTAAGAAGAGTACTGATGGAAATCATGTCAAAAGCAGCTACAATATCTAGTTGAATAACAACTGGACTGTATTTTTTATTATCTCTAACAGTTTCTATAGATGACTTGAATAGAAAGGCTGCCAGTCCTGTTGAGTATTCTTTTTTGGCAAATTGTGTTTTTGATAGGTTTGGCAAAATGAATGGCTCTATTTTATCTTTTATCACTGATTCTATTATCTTTATGCCAAACAAGCACATTGAAATTGGATGTAGGTTAGTGGTGTTTGAGATTAATTGTTTCTTTTTCATGAATGGCACAAGCATAATTTGATTTAAGACCTGTATTTTATAAATGTCTTTAGTGAGGTAGGAGACTAGGTTAAGCATATATTGTGCAATGATCTTATCAATATGTTTGTATACAAACTTGGGAATTCTATCTATGCCAGGTTGACATGTATTTGGCATCGCTTCTATTTTTTTAATGAAATCTTTTAAAGAAAATTTAAATTCATTTTCTGGTCTATCTTGTGAAAAGGCCATTAGACTAAGTGAGGATACCTTCTGGAATTTTTCTTTATACAATATATAAAGCTGCTCCAACATAAAATCTCCGTAGACAATTTCAGTTTGAACTTTAATAGCTGCTGGGACTCAGACCTGGGAGGGGTGGCCTAGCACCCATCTAATGAAGTTTCTCGTATACATGTGTGGCTTATTTAAATATAACCTTTTCTTTTTAATGGAGATGTATTTTTTAAGCTGGTTTGTTAACTCTTGATATGTCTTCTTTAAAGCCATCAGACAGGGACAATCGAGATTTGATTGAGAAGTGCCAATATTTTTTTTATAGGTATCATCCATAAGCTTTAGTAATTTTGTTGGGGATGTTGTTGTCCTGGTAAGATGATCAATGTTAAATGAAATCAGGTTAGTAAAAGCACCCCATGCTTGGACTGGATCCATTGTAATATTTTTCAACTTGTGAAGATATATGTATACTTCTGAAAAAAGAAATTCTGGTATGTGTGATGGTAGTAAAACTCTGATGGTTTTTTTTGTATTAATTGTTGTTCTATTATCAAAATTAATTTCCAGTGACACTAAAACAGCTGTATGATCAGAGAGGGAGGGAATTCTTTAATTGAATGCATATCATGTTATGTAATGATGGCGAATAGAAAACCAGATCTATAAGTGATGAATGTCTACCATTGTTAAATGACATGGCCTTCTCCGGCAGAAAGGCTCTTCCACACATCATCGGAAAAGACAGCTTATGTAACCATTTTCCGGTGAAGGTCTGATATGTCATGTTGAAATCTTCCAAAATAATCATCGGATACATAGCATTTGTGAACCTGGAGTTAAGTGTTTATATAATTCTATTTATAATAGTGGGACCTGAAGGATATAAACAATTGCTATGTTTAAGGTAATGGCTTTATGAGTAAATGTAATTATCAGCATGTGTGCATCAATATGTAGGATATTAAAAGAACTAAATAGGCAGGCTTTATCAATGATAATGCCTGTACCCGCTGATGGAGTGTCAGATGTGTTTGAGAAGGCTGTAAAGCCCTTGGAATTTAGCTTGTCTGTAGGGTTGATTAGTGAGCCACTATAGATTTTGTTTCGATAATGCCCATTATCTGCGGTTTAACAATGTTGTACCATTTAGCGAGGAGGTCAATTTTTCATGGGGAGTTTAACCCTCTAACATTAAAAACTCCTATTTTAATATCCATTATTTGTATGTGTGTGCGCATATATATCAGAATCTAAGCCTAGCATAGGAAAGTTTTATTCTAAAATAAAGTTAAATATTTTAATAAGGGAATCTGTAGTATATTTTAATGGATCAATAAATATGCATTGTTCATTTATTGTCTGAAGATTTGCGAGAAATATCATTGGATCTCATTTTCCTGTCTGTGAATGGGTTTTCAAGTGCTTTATTTATGTTTGTAATACTATCAGTTTCCTCTTCCATTGGACTATTTTCTGATGAGTATGTGTCAATTAGAGAGGCATTGTAACTTTGTGTGATGTTAGCTTTTTTTTTAGAGACTGAAGGAGGGGAATCATTATTACTACTTTTACATTCTAGAGCCATGAGTTTCTTGGGATTATTACCGGGGTTTTTTTAGGTGGCCGACCTGGTTTTCTAGTGATTTGTGAAGTTTCTAGAATTTGTTGGGATGGCAACATTGTGAGCGATTCCATTATTTCAAGAGATGTTTTATTAAGAGGGGGTGAGATTTCTGGAATAGGAGAGGAAAAAACTACAATGCTATCGAACCCTGTAGTATGTAGAATCACCTTTCCACTATTGCTAATGTCAATATCATTTTTTCCCTCAATATTATGGTCTGTCGAATGCACATCTTCATCTACAGTCACTTCTTGATTACTATGGAAGTCTTTTTTTGGACATTTATGTAAGGGGAATGTCTCATATTACAATTATTACAATATAAAGCCTGACAGTTGCTAATAAGATGACCGTGTTCTTTGCAATGAAAGCATTGCGGTTTTAGACCGTTTATAACAAGAAATAATGTTGCTTCTTCATCTGCAACTTGTGTTGGAATATTTTCAGGATTAATGTTCTCTCCCAGTTTTACTTTAAATATATAATTGTTACTAAATATTGGGATGGGTGTATTTTTAATCTGTAAAGGCTGAAAATCTATCACCTTCCCGAACCGTTTCATAAGTTTAATGAAATCTGTTTCTGACTAACCTAGGTAAGTTTTTTTAATTAAGCCAGTAATAAAGTTTTCTCTGTTGGGATTGGCTACAACTAATGCATATTGCTTCAGAATTTCCATTTTTTGTTGGAACAATTCTTTGCTTTCTTCGTTTACAAATTCAATAGCCAGATAATGCAGATTCGGATGATCTCCCACACGAACTATCAAATTCCATAGTTTTTTATTGTTTATCTCTTCGAATAGAAGCTTCTTAGGGAATCTATAAAGTGAACAGTTTCTATCCGTAATTGCTATGACAATGGAGTGTTCAGTGAAAAAACGTTTAAATGAATTGAAGAGCTCCCTAGGGATAGTTTGGTTAAACACTTCAGATTTTTTTTAAGGCTATCATTAGACCAAGGCTCTTTTATTGCGTTAACGTAGGTTTCAGTAGTTTTGGGGTAAGATCTAGTTTCATCAGATCTCCTGCTGTAGAATGGTGAAATCTAGGCACTAGCTGCATTTTCCTTGAAAAAAAACAATTGCGGATTATTTTCACTTTTTTTATAACCGTTGATGATGATTTTGCAACTTGTGCATAAGAACTTTTATATGTGTCTGAGCTGGTGGACATCATGGCTGGATGTTGGACATCTAAGTCCATTATGCAATCAATCTGCATTGTCTTTTTGTATTGCTCTTCTTTTTTTAATTAATCTATTAGTTTTCTATTTTATAGTTATTAGAGATATAAAACTCTTACCTGTAATCGGTATATTTTATGATATCTTAATAAATTGAGGAGCACGATCTGAATGAGGGGTAAGCTAGAGGCGACCTCTGGTGACTCTATTATTATTATTATTATTATTATTATTATTATTATTATTATTATTATTATTATTTTATTATACATTTTATGAAGGCTATGAATATGAGGCATGGATCCTCGAAAACGTTAAGCCGATAAACTTTAATACTAATTAATATGTTCTCTAATTAACAATTGTATATTTTACATATACTAAGAAGTAAAGCTATATTTATTATTATTATTATTATTATTATTATTATTATTATTATTATTATTATTATTATTATTATTATTATTATTATTATTATTATTATTATTATTATTATTATTATTATTATTATTATTATTATTATTATTATTATTATTATTATTATTATTATTATTATTATTATTATTATTATTATTATTATTATTATTATTATTATTATTATTATTATTATTATTATTATTATTGATGACTGTAAGATTTTTAGAAGAATTATATCAGTGAATGATTGTGTTCTCTTTCAGAAGGATATTGATAACTTTAGTGCTTGCTGTGAGTCAAATAATATGACAGTTAATTTTGATAAATGTTCTATTATTTCTTATTCCAAAAAATCTGAAGTTTTACAATTTTTTTACTATATCAATTCTCCTAAAATTATTTCAGTTAAATGCCAAAAAAATCTTGGAATTATGTTTTCTTGTAATGGATCTTTTATTCCTCATCGTGAAATGATTGTTGGTAAGGCATTTAAGGTTATGGGTGCTATTCTTAGACATGGTTATCAGTTCAGTAATGATACTAAATGGAAATTGTTTTTTTCATTGGTTCTTTCTATTATTGAATATGGCTCAATAATTTGGAACCCTAGTTCTTTGCAAGGATGTAACTTGTTGCCGTCTATTTCAAAGAAGTTTTTCAAATATGTTTTTGGTAGGGTAAAATGATTAATCTTTCATCTAGACGAAAGTATAGGGATTTGAAATATTTTTATAAAATTGTTAATAAACAGGTTATTTTATCAGATATAGTTTCAACTATCTCAATTAGGTCTTTGAGTTATGATACTAGGTCTACTTGTGTATATCGGATTCAAACATGTCGTTCTAATATTCTTAAATTTTCTCCTTTATTTAGGTTACCCTCTTTATATAATCAAATTGGGAGTAACCTTAATCTGTGTGATATTGATTATAAGAAATTTTGTAATCTTGTTAAACTGAAATGTTATGTTTGATTTTGTCTTTTAAATTTTACTTTATTATGTATACATTTATATTTTCATTTTATGTTATATGTTTTATTTTCACTTTTATTGTATGTGCAAACTGTAATTGGCTTTATGCTGTTGTTTAGCACTTAAATAAATGAATTGAATTGAATTATTGTTGTTGTTGTTGTTATTATTATTATTATTATTATTATTATTATTATTATTATTATTATTATTATTATTATTATTATTATTATTATTATTATTATTATTATTATTATTATTACGTTTCAATAAAGGCTTTTTTGATCTTATTAGTTTACACAAGTTTACATCTAGAAAATTTCAAATTTAACATACAATGAGTAATAATATTAGGGTAAACATATATAAAGGAATTTAGTGGTTACACTTTGTGGTTAATGGACTATAACAATATAAAGAATAAAAAAAAAAAATCAGAGTTCTAAAGTTTGATGAGCTTATTTAGTTTTGTGGGCATGTCTTTTTGAATGTTAGTTGTATGATAGTTTTTTTGCAGCATTCACAGCATTGATGGTTGCCTTAACAATGACCATGTAAAGTGGGGGTTGGTTATTATTCTATCTCATTTCTAATATGTAACAGTTTGTTGCTAAATGTAGCTGGTGTTGTCTGATGTTATTGCTAATTAAAAAAGTACATCTGATGCACCAGTACTAGTATAGTACACATTTGGTTGCTCTAATGCTAGGTATTGATCTTCCCTGAAAAGCTACCATTATGTGATTAATGATTGTACCCAGTTTTCTGTAGGTGTTATGCATCATCTGTTGTGTTTGGTTAAGTGCTATACATTGATAAATAATGTGGTCCAGCATCCCTTCTGCTCGATGACAGAGTATACAGAAAGGATAAATAGATCTGTACATTCTTCGATGATAAAAAATGTGGGTTGTTGGCAAGGCAATGAGATTCATTTTAATGATAAAATCAAAGTATTTGTGCTTGGGAGCCCATTTTTTATACTCCTTGAGTAGTATCTTGTTGTTAATTCCTAGCATAGGTTGTATAACATTAGTATCTGTTTCTCTGTTCATTAATCCATAAATATCCCAGTATGAATACTTATGCAAATACTGTTCTGGAAGCTTATCTGTGGTTTTGCATTGATATATAATGTTAGTGAAAAAAGAACCTTTAGGAGTTTAGTCTATCTGTTGGAGTAACTTCTAGAAAGTGGTTAGTTTTTGGATATTTGGCAAGGATGTAATTATTTAGTTCCTTAACTTTTGTAGATTAAAAATGTTAATGTTGTGCAAGCCAAGTCTATTCTTTATTAGGGGTTGGCTTAGTTTTTTTGTGGAGATTGCTACTGTTTTTCTGGCCCAAAGTAGTTTATTATATATAGTTTTAATTTTTGAAATAAATGTCTTTGAGAATAAAATAACTGGTACATAGTATATTATTTTGGTAGTGATAAGCTGGTTAATTAACAGTACTTTGGAATACAGTGAAAGATATGCCTTGGACAAGGAGTTTATAACTTTTGTGGCTTCTTCTTTTAGTCTATTTTTGGTGTGGCATCTCATTCCTGTAATTTTCATATGAAATGGGAACCCAAGAAATGAGTTTGGTTTTGATTTGTAAATTGATGTACATGGTTTACCAGTGTATAGTGACCAGGCTGTAGTTTTTGCCAGATTAAACTTTAATTCATATTTCTGTGAATATTCTTGTAATATTTTTTGGAGTTGCGGTATTTGTTTTTTTTTGATGTTAGGAATATAGTACCATCATCCATATAGGCAATGCATATAGTACGCTATGTTGTGTCTTGTATCTCAATCCCAATAAATGCATCTTGTATGCTTTTAATAAGGGGAGTGATGTAAAATATAAACAATAAGAACTCAGAGGCAATCCTTGGGGTATAGATTTGGTGGGTTTGCATATATTGTGCCATTACAAGTTACAATATATATATATATATATATATATATATATATATATATATATATGTGTGTGTGTGTGTGTGTGTTCTAGGAATTTCTGTGTCTTTTAGCATTTACAGAAGTTTATATATATTGACTGAGTCAAAAGCAGCTTCTATGTCAAGTTGCACAATGATGGGTCCGTATTTTTTCTGCTGTTTTACTGTGGCTAGAATTGCTTTGAAAAATAAGACTGCTTCTGTTGTTGAAGAGTTCTTCTTTGCATATTATGCTTTGGAGATAAGTGGCATTATATATGGTTCAATTTCATCTTTAATAATTTTCTCAATAATTTTGATCGGCAAAGGCCCCATAGATATTGGCCTGAGATCTGTAATGGGTGAGATAATTGCTTTCTTTTTATTATAGGGTACTATGGATATTGGATAGACACCCTCCATGGGCTAAATTTGTTGTGCTAGATGATTTGCTAACTGACTTAAATATTCTGTTGTGAATTTACTTAGGTGCTTTAATATAAACAATGGGACTCCAGGCCTATCTGGGTGGCAAGCATTTCGAATGGTATTCAGTTTTGTTGTAAATAGATCTTTTGTGAATGGGGTTTTTGTCTCTGGTGGGCCAAACATATTATGTGGTATTTTATATGGTAGTTTTTTTGTAATTTCTGCTTAAAATATTCAAAAATTGGCATAATCATATTGTGTCCTGCATATGTTCCCTTATTTGTATATAGTGCCATTGGCATTTTTACATTTAGTTGGTTCTTCAGCACCCATCTTATATAATCTCATCCAAGTGTGTGTGACCTGGTTAGGCATATCTTGCTTTTTCTTATCTTCAGATAGCTTTTGAATTCATTACATGCTTTATTGTATGCATGTGTAAGCTTGAATATATACTGCTGGGTGCAGTGTGATGAATTAATCATGATTATTCTCTGGTGCAACTGATCTGCCAGAGACAAAAGTCTTGACAGTGGGGGTTGTTTTCTTGTTATATGGTTGATCTTAAAAGACAGCAATCCCATAAATGCAAGATATTTCTGAACTGGGTTCAAAGTCATATCTTTGATTTTGTTTAGCATTATGTAAGTCTCAGAAAACAGAAATTCAGGGGTTGTTTCTGGGAGTAAAACTCTTATTGTTCTTGTAAGTGGAAAGGGTGATATTTGAATTTGAGTGCAATCAATTGTGACTATTTGAGCTGAGTGATCAGAAAAAGTTGAGGTAGTTAGTTTTATTTCGATAAGGTGGTGAAGCATTGGACAATAAAAGCACAGATCAATAAGTGAAGAGAAGCGACTATTGTGGAAAAAGATGGCATTATCTGGCAAAAAACCTTGGCCACTCATTAGTGGTATGTTTATTCTATGAAGCCAACATTGCATAAATTCCTGATATTTTAAATTAAAATCTCCAATTAACATGGTTGGGTTTGAAGTTGTAGCTCACCTGGAATTAATGTTTGCATTATGGTATCTATTTTTTTTATCCTGTAAAGGCATATATACAAAAACCAGATTTATTGATATGCTTTTTTGGTTGAAGGTTGCAATTAATAAGTTCATGTCAATGTGAATTATTTTTAAAGTTGTGAATGGGCAATTTATAACAATTATGTCTGGTGCCAGCTGAGAGAGAGGAAGAGTCTCTGGAGCATGCACAGAAACCTTCCATATTTAAATGCTTGGTTGGGTCGGTTTGTGATCCAGCATAAATTTTTGTCTCAAGTATACCAAGCAAGTGTGGTTGTATATCCTTGATCCATTGTTTTAACTTGTTAATTTTTGAGGTTGAGTTCAAACCCCTGATTTTAATTGCCACAATTTTTATTTTCATTATATGTTGTTTTTTGGTTGAGATTTAAATGTTAGGGTTGATCTGGTGTTTCTTCCCATTCATTCTCATATTGCATTTCCAGATCTTCACCTGTTTCTATTGTAGTTGTAGTGTTGTGATCAGCAAGGCTAAGGTTGGATTCTGTTATATTTATTTATTTGGGCCCTCTGTTTATTTTGGTGGGCAGCCTGATCTTCTCCTTTGTTCTGTGTTAGCTTTGGTGTTTTTGGAAAGTTGAGAATAGTTTTTTAGGGATGGTGCTGTTGAAATTAACGCTTATTTCTTGTAGTTCATCTTGATTCCATATCATTGGGGAGGGCTCCTCATTATTGTTGTTGATAAGGTTTAAATTATTTATGTTGGCTTGATTTACCTTTCTAAATTTTGCTGCCTGTGATAATGTTGGACTTTTTTTCAATGCTGTGTGGATGTTGGTTTATTTTTATTACATTCGCATAAGTTTTTGCATTAGTCACAATTTTCATTTTATCGCTGTTTGTTTTGTCATGATTTATGTTGTTGTCTTCTTGATGCACTGCCATGCTTGCTTATAGCGTTAGAATTTATTTTTAGTTATGAACAACCGTATTACTTACTTTTTTGCTAGAAAACAACTGTTCAGTAATCTGGCATTGCTGTCTTTATCTATCACAGTTATATATCACAGTTTTGAAGTATGAAAACGATTAGAATATGGAAAAAAAGCTTTTAATAAGACTTTCATTCTTGATTACTTAGGCATACACACACGTGCGCATTGATGTTTTATTATTATTATTATTATTATTATTATTATTATTATTATTATTATTATTATTATTATTATTATTATTATTATTATTATTATTATTATTATTATTATTATTATTATTATTATTATTATTATTATTATTATTATTATTATTATTATTATTATTATTATTATTATTATGTTTCAAAGAATTTTATTAAACAAATGTTACATAGATTCTTTACAACAAACGATTGCATCCTGTTACATAGGCAATCATAGGACTTTGGAACAAGTTCTAAATTTTAAAATCAATTGTATTTTACATTTTAAATAATCTGTTTGATGGTTATTCTGTTATAGGTTTGATGGCTGTCTTATGAGTGACCATGTTGCTGCTGCAATATCTGGAGTGCTAATTTTGTAATCCCGCTCTTTTATTTGTTGAAGTTTTTTTGTAAATGTTGCTGGATGTCTTCTTGTATTGTTACCAAATGTAAATGAGCATCTCATGCACCAGTATGCATATAGTAAAAAAGTTATTTCTCATATTGTTGGGGTAGAGTTTTTTTTAAAAGATTGTAATATGTTTATTAATGATGTATTTTTCCTTTGATAAGTTTCTATTAACAATTTGTGTATATTGGATAAACTTGTGCATGAATAGAATATGTGCTGTTGTGTCTCTTCTGCTGTGTGGCAAAGATTGCAAAAAGGATCAATGTTTTTATATAGACGTCTGTATCGAAAGAAATTATTATTATTATTATTTATATTCATATCGGCCTTTCAAACCAATTGTGCAAACACTTTGCGAGTGTTAAATAATAAATGAATGCCTTCTGATCAATACAAGATATAGAATTTATGCAGGAATAAAAAGAATCCGCTTATTCCTACGACTCAAATATTTATATATGAGCAAATCTGAAGTACTTGCACAGAAGGCGTGACAATAGAATGGTCATTTTTTAAATTACTATATACAATGTCTGAATGAATGACGCAATGAAATTTTCTAGAATTTACTAAACGTCATTCCAACTGAAACTTAATCATATATATATAAATAAGCATTTATTTTTATAGCGTCTGCATATAATTGTAATTTACATTCATATCGGCCTTTCAAACCAATTGTGCAAACGCTTTGCGAGTGTTAAATAATAAATGAATGCCTTCTGATCAATACAAGTTATAGAATTTATGCAGGAATAAAAAGAATCCTCTTATTCCTATGACTCACGCTATAAAAATAAATGCTTATTTATATATATGATTAAGTTTCAGTTGGAATGACGTTTAGTAAATTCTAGAAAATTTCATCGCGTCATTCATTCAGACATTGTATATAGTAATTTAAAAAGTGACCGTTCTATCGTCACGCCTTCTGTGCAAGTACTTCAGATTTGCTCATATATAAATATTTGAGTCATAGGAATAAGAGGATTGTTTTTATTCCTGCATAAATTCTATATCTTGTATTGATCAGAAGGCATTCATTTATTATTTAACACTCGCAAAGCGTTTGCACAATTGGTTTGAAAAGCCGATATGAATGTAAATTACAATTATATGCAGACGCTATAAAAATAAATGCTTATTTATTATTATTATTATTATTATTATTATTTTATAGAGTCTTTATTTTTTTTAAACAATTATTTTACCATAGCATCAGAATTCTGATTTTACACTTTACTAAAAGTATAGGTTCGAATCTTTTTTAAATATTGATCTGTAAGACAATTTTTAAAGTTTAAAACTTTGTTTGATGTACTTTTCTTGATTTATTCTCCAGATATAATGATAGTATGATAGAATTACGTGTTCATCATCAATAGGCTGACAGAAATCATATTATAAATAACAGGTATAGTTTTAGATCCTCAATAGTGCATATAGTAATAAGATTCTTTTAAAATTGGGATCTTCAGGAAAATATATATTTACAGGTATAGTTGGCTAGTGCAATAATTTGATTTGATTTTCAGCTATTGCATGATTTTTCATAATAGCCGTGTTAATAATTCACAAGTTAGCTCTGACACTTTAATACACTTCATTATGTGGAAAGTTGTTTAACAGATTTTTACTCATTAGATTGATAAAAAAAAGTCATTGATTATGATAATGTTACAATGTTCTTAAAGCAAGAAAGATTTTTTCAAATGGTTTCTTTCTAAAACAAAATTAAAAAAAAAATCTGGCATCTTTTACAATCTTTTTTTTTTTTAGCAAACAGGATTCCACATCATATGTAATAAATATGGACATTTATTATTAAAAATTAATTAAAATAAAAAATACTTTCTTTTTATTTTTAAAAATATATATAAATATTTCTTACTAATATAAATATGAATGAAATAAATATCTTATGACTTTAAAAAAAACAAACTCTGACTTGAGTATCTTTGCTTATATTATTTCTGTCCTTCTATCTTTTTAATATACTTGTGTTAATGTATGGGAGAACAGCTTGTAAGATCAGATTAGATTTATTTTTAAAAGATATATGAACTAGTACAATATATAACTACAACTTTCATATAAATCATTTTATATATTTTTATGGATTACTATCAATGTTCAATGTCCACATCAAGGAATATCAATTAAATGCTTGAAATTAAAATTAGAATTCAGAAATCAAAATTTCACCATTCATTCAAAATACATTTATAATAATATGTAAAGATATATCTGTGGGTTTCCGAAACTCATTTTAGTTATCAAGTATTCATTGAAAGTTAATTAATCAAATGTTCAATTAGTGACATATTTATACTTTAGTCTTATGGATGTAAAATAAATTTTCAAAACGTTAAAATTATATTTCTCTTTCATATAAAACTTTAACATAATAGAAATTTATAATTTTAGCAACTTTTACAAAATGTAAGTGAATTGAGGGTTCTAAAATTAAAGCCAGTAATGTTTAATCTGGTAAGTAATAAATTTTATTAGGATTCTTCATTTGTAAATTGTGATAGCAGGTCCAATCTTAGAGATATAAAACAATATATCTGAGACATTTTTTTTTTAAATAATTAAAATGAAATCATATAAAAAATAACAAAAACCAAGAATAAAAAATATAAGTTTGCAATTTAATAATTAAAAAAAACACATAAAAAGTATTATAATAACAGTTAAACATAAAGCAAACAATATTTTTTTTTATAATATAATTTATCATTTCACGCCATAGCCAATAAAAAATATTTCTAATTATTTAATAAGAGGTTATATATATATATATATATATATATATATATATAATATATATATATATATATATATATATATATATATAAACATTACAAGTATAAAGCTAAACTAGTCAATATATAATCAAAACTACCCCAAATCCAAAATTAAACAAGACCAGCATAAAAATAATATTAAAACACAACCTAAGGTTTCACTGCTACAAGCAGACTTCTCAAGTGTAAAGTAGCAGTGAAACCTTAGGTTTTGTTTTAATATTATTTTTATGCTGGTCTTGTTTAATTTTGGATTTGGGTTAGTTTTGATTATATATATATATATAAAACAAAAAAAGACTTATAAATCCAATAAATAATATTATATTTCAACCAGAGGACTGGTTTTCATCAGAAAGAAAAAAAAACAGTAAAATGGCGATAATCAAAAATTACAGTAATTTTTGATTATCGCCATTTTACTGTGTATTTTTTCTTTCTGATGAAAACCAGTCCTCTGGTTGAAATATAATATTATTTATTGGATTTATAAGTCTTTTTTGTTAATATATATATATATATATATATATTCATCTTGCATATGAATATAATCTTTTAATTTATAAATTAATTGTTAAAATTAATGCAATGCAACTCATAAAAATACTGAAGCAATATTTTGTATTATCTTAATATAAAGACATCATATTTATTCTTCTATGACTCTTTTACCCATTAGTTTTTCTTTTCTATTCATTTATTTTAAATAATTATAGTTTTTTCAAATCTATTTGAGAATTAAAATAATTACTAATTATATGTATATATAATAAACAATAAATGCCAATAGCTGACTAGTGTACATGAATTACATCACGACAGTCCTCATCTATAAATACAACAATAGAATATTAGCTATCTGTTGTCAAGGCAATTAAGCAGTAAATGAAAATCACTTGTTTACTCTTCTCTAAGATGTTTAAAAGAATGTAAATTAAAGCAATGTCTGAAACAGATTAAAATTAAATCTGCCTAGACCCTCTGTTTAAAGATCTCAGACTAATGTGATTTTACTTACTGCCTAATTCTAGTTTTGCTTTGATAACAAATTGCTGCTATTTTACTGATCTGTTTTAGGCATGAGAGTTGTGGTCAAGTAAATAGTGAATAATTAAAGAACATCAATTAATATGTAATATTTTAGAAGATGATAAAAATCCAAATGCCATCTATAATAAATTAAACATTTCATTCATGCCATTATTCATTCAGATAACATTTTCACCTGGGTTGTAATTGAATGATGATATGAGTGACAAATCTAATTAAATTTAATATAGGCAGTATCTGAACATTTCATTTTCTTCTAAATTCTGTTATACATACCAAGATGAAATAGAATTAATAATGTAGAGATGAGTGTAATTGTATATATTTGAAGAGATTTAAATTTATTTAAATCCACTATTAAATATTTAAATTAGAGTGCCTAATTTTTTGGAGAGAGGAAAGGATGAGTCTCCATGATTGATAGCATTTGTATTATTGGCTATATAGCAAGCCTCCCTTCTTTGACTTATTCTTTTTGATGTATTGAATGGTTGCATAGGGAAGAGTAATTTCATGACCCATTGTCCTTTGGTGCTCATGGAATATAGAGCTATATTCTGAGTTATCAGAAGCTCTTTTGCATAAGTATTAGTGTTGGGAAAGGTGTGTAGATAAAGATGCTTGACATTCCATAATAGATTGATTGACATTCAGTTTGGGGGCAATTAATTTTGTAAACAGTGTGAGGGTAAGTTCAGGCTCTAACTTACTTTTTAAGTTGTTCAGTAGTCTATTACTCAAAGGAAGAGTCTGGAAAGTAAGGCAATAAGTTGAAGAGAATATTTTATTAAAAGTTTTTGTTAAGGTAGATATTTATAGCAGAAGAAGCCATTGTCTATCATCATTGATGATGTTAGAATTTAATTTTCTGGTTGCATTATTATTCTTTTAAAAAACTATGTTTAAAATTAGATGATGTTAAATCTTTAATATCTAAATCTGTGTTTGCCTTGTGGGATACTTTATGCTTATATAGAGCATAGTTCTGGGATAGAATATCCTGGTCAGTTTGTGAGATATTGGTACAGTGGAGTCCAGGTACATCAACCCACAAATTTTCAGTTGTTTGGCATTATTATCCTTTTTAAAATGCTATGTTTAAATCCAACTGCTGTTAAATCTTTAACATATAAGTCTATGTTTGCCCTGTGGTATACTTTATGTTTATATAGAGCATGGTTCTGGGAAATACTCTGACCAGTTTGTGAGATCTAGATGCAGTTGAGTGCATGAACCCATGAATTTCCAGTGGTTTGATGCAAATAGAATCCAAATGAGCTGTATTTCTTTATATAATCAAATTTAAGTATTTGAGACAATAGTGTGAGTCATCCCAGTCTATTGTAAGCAGTAACACAGAATGTCTTTGTAGAGTTGCTTTAATATTTTAAATTGAAGGTTCAGGAGAAACAATGAAAATGTCATCTACATATCATGTATATATAAGATCCAGAGGGTGTACAATATGTAAAGGAATAGGAGTGTTGTCAAAATGGTTTAAATATAGACTGGAAGTGATGCTATTGAGGGCAAGACCCATTGACCATCTGTCAGTCATGTTATATGATTGTTTGTTAAATGTGGCTATGATGTTGTTATCTAGCCAAGATAAAAATGCTATGATGAGCTCTATACATGACTAAGGATAGTTTTGCTTAATTAATTTAGCATTGGTTATGTTGATAGATAATTTTTTATTTACTGAGCTATATAATTCAGTTATGTCTAGTGAGGTTATTTTATATGTTGTACTGAGTTTGGCATGCTTCATGTCAGTTATGAAATCAAATGAGGATTTTATTGGGTTAATCCCCATACCCTATATTACCAGACAACCATTGGCTGATTATTTTAGCTGTATTAAAATAATGAGTGCTCCCAAAATCCTTAGTCTGAGAGGTGTATTAGGTTTATGCAGCTTAGTGTTGGCAACTTTTGAGAAAGAAAAGAGGTTGATAGGTAAATTTTATAATAATCACTCTTGTTGAATGCATTATTACAGTGTTTGCATAAGAATAAGTGACAAACTTGTCTTTATTCCATTTTATACTGTAAGCAGGTATTGAGACTAAATTTTAACTTGTTCATCTGAATTTGCATTTTATTGATAAATTCAGCCTTGCTCATGAAGACAAATCTATTGCCTTTATCTTTCTTCAGGCAAATTAAGGCATTGTTTGATAGGAACTGTTTTGTGATGATGATGATGATGATGATGATGATAATGATAATATCATCCATTTGTGACCTGATGAAATGACAATGAAATAGGGTGATAATTTTTTTTTTTTTTTGGTTTGTAATTTTCTCAATTATTTTAATCAAAATTACTGTCTAAGTGATTTCAATTTTATAATAAAGCTATAGTGGTTTAATTGATATAATTGTGGATTAAATGTAGATTTTTCCTAGAAAAGATAGTGGCTAGGGGTGTAACATTTATCAGCACATTTTGTGGTGAGACATTAGATGAGATCTACATTCGTTTATATTAAACAAGTGAATTTTTTTTTAAATTGGCTGTGAACATTCAAAAATTGGAAAAAAAATCATTTTGACATCGTCCTTAAAATCACACCAGTGATTTGATTTGTCATTCAGTCAGTGTTTGAGATTATTTTAAATTTTATTTTGCCAGCTGAAACTCTTTTTCACCTCTTTGAAATTCCTTGCAAGTGAAAGCCTTATGTACAAAAAACCAAAAAGTGATATTATTAAAAAATATGCTCATATCCTTGGAATTACAAAATGTTTGGACAAAAGTCTTGTTTGGCTAATGGGGAACACTTATTTTTTCGCTCATCAACTTATGAAAAATGTGATGACAGATTCTTATTGGTAGTATTCACTTATATCACAACTCTGTTTCTGTCATTCATAATTTCAATATTAAACTATGTTCTCTAAGATCTTAGTTGTTCATTGTTGAAATGGAATACCTCAGTAGCAGTTCTAATCTAGAGAAACAGGAAGAGTTAGAAGTTGAGGAAGAACTATATGATAGCCCACCTACTTATCATAGAACCTGGGCAATCATTCAGAATGCCTGATAAAACATTAGATCAAACCCAGTCTGATATCACAGAGAAATCCTCAGAGACAGCAGATAATCAGAGTTATGGATGAAAAAACTCCATCAAAATAAGTCATCATTAGAAAAGCATGACAGCTTTATTGATTCAACTGGTATTGATCTTTAAGAATGTATCATTATTATCTTACATAAAAATCAAAAAGACCAGCTACTATTGCTTTGAATTGAGCAGGATCTCATAATATCATTAAAGATTAGTAGAAGATAATATACTACATTTCCTTAAATGAGCTCTTATCAGTGTATGCTTGTTCATTGTGTGGCTGCATTCTGTGGAGTGGAGCCTAATGTAGACCAGTTTGGCACTACTATCATGATGAAGAAAACTAAAATGACTAGAGTACCTGATATAAAATTTAGATATATCCAAGATGAAATGTTTCTGGTGAATGAAAGAAATAGAGACACCCAAGCAATTCAAGTAGGCAAAGTAGTCAAGAAAATTTAAATGCAACCTGATGGTTGAACAAACCAAAGCCATGGAGTAGCACTGAGTCAGACAGTTTCAATGGACTGATGAAGCCAGCTGTAAACAAAGTCCACAGTTTTGCAGGAATCTCTGTTTTAATGTGTGGAGATAGTAGTAGTAGTAGTAGTAGCGGTAGTGATAGTGGTAGTAGTAGTAGTAGTAGTAGCCAAGATGGCATCCATGCAGATAGACTGTTACACATCTAGCTCCTTTTCTCTTTGAAATATTAGTTAATTTTTTCCATTGTAATAGACCTAAATTATTTGTGACAGATTTAGTAAGAAGAACATTTTCACATCTTAAAAGTAAGAGAAAATCATTTATAATTAGAGTTTTGATTATTATTGAAAAATAACATACAGGCAAGTGCCATTTGTAAGATTGTAAAATGGCCGATGCGTCCAATACAAATGGGAGTACAACTGAGTATCAAAAACTAAATCAGACATTCATTCAAGCTAATAATAGTTCAATTATAATAGAATCAGACAATCCACATCAAAATACTAGTAATCAAAATATTGAACCAGCATTTGAATCACATATCATGAAAGAAAAATTATTGGGAAAAATACCGGTAAAGCAGAAACATGCATTCGAAGGCCTGAGATTAACAACATTGATTTTCCACCCTTGGAAAGGAAAACCATATCTCCTACCCAGATATCAAATGAAAATTATTCCAATAGTGCAAATAAAGACACCGAGAAAACAAATGCAGCACTATATGTGCAATCGGAAAGTTATAAAAAATTAGACAAAATAAATACAATTTACCTCAGAGAGAGCCCAAAGCAAACCCTACCAATTCTCCACCATTGGATAGGAGCGCATCCCAAAGCTCTTATTCAGTAGATTCACCCCTACTCCATCAAAATACTAGAGAAGAATCAAATGACCACCACAATAATCTAAATTTACGCGCAAATAATAACAATATGTATGCTAGAGCTGTAAAGACCGATCTTCACGTGTCGATGGATTACGTTCAAACCAGACACTGAATCTTTTGCAGAGCTTATGGGAATCAATAATGACACTGAGGATCAACAACATCACAACAATATACATCAAGATCAACTTCATTATATTACACAAGAATTATATGGACCAATATACTAACAATTTTAATAAAACGATTCCACTACCGCTATTAACTTCGTTCAAAAGTTTTCATAGTGACAATTCACTCATAATGATGGTAACAAATGCGGATGCCTAATTATTTAAATTCCCAATAGATGAATTTTATGACAAAATAACACAAATGAAATTATGGAGTTACGTCCACCAAATACTATACCATCCCAATAACAGATATTTGTGTTTTGAATTTCACAACAAGACACAAAAAGATATTTTTAGAAAGCACCATCTTAACTATTACACTATTCCTATAATATATAATATGTTGACTTTTTTGTCTCAACAGATACACAATATCCATCTACTATACCCAGTTTCAATAGTTCAATTTTTTAAAAAGACCATACAGCCATCCCCACTTCACAATTTAAGGCCAATTTTAATGTCACCACTCATAATAAAAATCATTGAGTCCATTATTAAGGACAAAATTCAGCCTTTAATACTCCTGCATCTATCTAAATTCCAATTTGCCAAAAAAGGCAACTCCATACCAGAAGCACTAATGCTATTTAGAATCATATAGGAAGATATTAAAACCAAAAGAAAGGCAGCACCAGTGGCAGTTCAGCTAGACATAGAAGCAGCATTTGACTCTGTGCCAGTTGATAGCCTTCTTTGTTTAATAGGCAAATACAACATTCCAACACCAATAATGTATATACTGGCTAACTTATTAATAAATAGAAGCCTACAAATAACCCTCAATGGAAAAACATCACCTTCTTTCATTCCACATAATTCTATACCACAGGGCTCTTCACTCAGCTCGCTTCTATTCATCACTTTTATTAATTCACTTCTTGCAGTATACTCCCATACACTTAGACAAACAATTAAGCATCTCACCTAAATGGATGATGTAATAGTTCTCCTCTCCTCAAAAAAAAATGTTACCAGATTTACATAAAATATTAGCAAAATATTCAACACAATATCAATTTAAATTTAATCAGGAAAAAAATGGCTGTGTGGTCCCTACTCACAGGCTCACCAATTAAGACAATAAACTTTCACACTCCCCACCCTTTTCTTGGAATATCTTTCCACCGTTCTACAAATCAAGTCAAAATTTTAATACAAAATAACTTACTAAATTCAATCAATAAATTAATCAATTCTTTAACTAAAGCATATTTATCAATTCATAGTAAAATTTCTTTGATCAATATGTTAATTTTTCCTAAAATTAATTATTATGCCCCAATTATTAAATTCACCAACTCATTTATTCGCAAGATCAATTCATTATGCACACAGTTAATTTGGAACAAAAAAACTGTATCCATTAGTATCAACAAGTTACAAAAACATTCCAAAGATAATGGTCTTTCACTACACAGCATTACTACTTTTTTTTTCAAAAGGCATATAACACTATTCAAAAAATTATCAGCAACTTTGAGTTTGGTGAAGTTTTCATTCCAATAGTTCCAACAGATACACCTCCACCCACTAGTAACAAATTCATACATAACCTTTTGGTTTTAACAAATATGTACAATAAGCAGAATGATCAAACAGCAAATAAATTAAAATACTGGGATGTATATCAAATTATAAATGCAAACTCTACCACTCATTGCCATAGCGGTAGTCTTTCAATATCAAATAAGACACATACAAAAATTCAAATATTGGCACCTAGAACCAAAATATCTTGACTTCTTAGTAAAGATTAATCTTGATGCCTTACCTACAAATTATTTTCTGACAACAAGAATGAAAAATGCCAACCTCAATCCAATATGTGTGCTTTGTCATAGGGATGAGGAGACCATTAACTATATTATCACTGACTGTCGCGCTCTTAACATTTATAGAGAACTAATTTCAACACTCACTGCGAGTAATGATACCATACTATTGTTATTAATTAATGCAATACAGACAGGTAATTTTACCACAGTCATAATACACACATACCTTTTTTTCACTCTCTGGTTTGTGCGCTGTCATTTTGTTTTCAACCCCACTTCTCGCAAATACAGAACAATTTACCTAAATAAACTACAAGCAATAAAGAAGAGGGACCAAATACTTTCCCCTTTTGGACTATTCACAGACACTTGGCAATCAATACCAACAACCTAATCACAATCCCACAATTACATATGGAAAAAACATTACCCAAAGAAGAACTTTATTTATTAATTGTTTTTTTTACCTTTTTTTGCTGTTTTTTTTATTGTCATAAAACCTGCCCATTAACTGACTCTTTCCCACTTTGATACTTGTTATTTCACTGTAAAATGCAATGTAACTAATGAAATAATGTAAGTTACCTATTTTTTTCACTATGTATAACAACATTTTTACTTAATAAAGCTGTTTTAAAACTAGTAGTAGCAGTAGTAGCAGTAATAGTAGTAGTAGTAGTAGTAGTAGTAGTAGTAGTAGTAGTAGTAGTAGTAGTAGTAGTAGTAACAATAACAACCATAGCCATTTCAACTCCAAAAGAAAGAAAAAGAGAAAAAAACCTAATCTAGGAATGAGTTTGCAATAACTGTACAAGCTAATCTGTGAACTATAAATATCTCCACACATAGAACATGTCGGTCTATTTTTCTATAAATATAACATTTTACAATGCTATCTTTTAATTTCTTTAGCAGAAAATTTTTCATTTTCGAATATTTCAATACCATGTATAATGGTAACTCTCCAATGTATTCTATTGTCTGTCATATCTTCTCAATAAAAACATTTGACATTGCACTTCTTTTGAAAATCATGCTCAAGTTTACCACGAAACATCTTTTAAGAAATATTTTACTGTTATTTGTTTTACAAGCCCAGTCCAATGTACATGTGATTTTACAATAATAAAATCAATAGTATTACATCCACAAGCTGATAAACATATTGATTGGTTGTATGATTTTTTCATAATATTTTTAGTTTTATGGAGCATCCTAAGTGAAACTTCTCTAATAATTATATTGTGTTCAAATGTTGTCTCCATAAATTAAATAAGGTAAAATTATAACTCTATATAGAGCTAACTGAATTGCAATAATTATTTCCCTTTGATTAAATACTTTATCTTTTATCTTGTTAAAAGCAACCAAAGCATAATAAAGTTTGTTTTGTATCTCAACACCTATGTCCACATTTATACTTAATAAAACTACCATGTTATTTAAAACTGGTTTACTTTCACAAGTTGACAAACATTCAAGTTGTTGGTATTTTTTTTCCAGTTACTTGTTGATAAAAAAACTTGAGTTTTTGTAAAGGTTAATCAAGGTTTTTATATATTGCATTCAAAATATTGAGAATATTCAGTAAATTGTTTTGTGAAACGGCAAAGGCAGGACAGTCATCAGCATACTGTAAATGCAGAATCTAATAACAAATTCTTTTTTCACTTTTAATTGATTCAGTTTTAAAAATTTCATCATCAAACCTAAATTGTATATTAATCCCTGCTATAAAGAATTTCAGAGACCATAATCATGAAAATTGAAAACAATATTGAAACAAGTACACCTTTTTGTTTGTCAGTTTTTATTATGCCACATATTTTTCACCTGTACCACCTCTCATTCTATTATATAAAAGGTATATAATATGAATAAATTTTTGTGAACAAGCAATTTCAAACAATGCCATAGACTTGTCTTATCAATGAAAACAAATGCATTGACAATCAAAGACAGCAATATATTATTTTTTTGTTTCTGATATTTTTCTTGCATTACCTAGCAAATAAAAACTATATCTACAGAGTATAACCACATTGAATCTCTGGTAACATTCATCTATTGAAAGTACCTTTTCTGTATTGGATAATAATGATATTCCATGGTAATTACTGCAATCATATCTATTCCACTTGTTTTTAAAAACTGAAACAATAAAAGCATTATTAAGATCAGCTGTAATAACTTCATGAGATGCATTCATAAAAAATTACAATATATTTGAAACTAACATATTCACATTTTGAAATTTCTCAGTGTATTTCATCAGAACCTACAGACTTTGCATTTTTATGATTATAAGAACTGTTGTAATTTCATTAAGCTGGATATCTTTGTTGAAATCTAAATGAGATAAAATAAATTTATTGTTAAAAGTTGTTATCTCAATTAGTGCATCATTATTTAATTGTAGATGAAAATTTTTCTTCTATCTGTTCAAAATATCATTATTGTCATGTAGGAGAGTGCCATTTTTGAATTTAATAGAATCATGAAAGTTTTTCTGAGGTTGTTTTCAATGTATTTGACTATGATCAACAGATATCTGTATTATCTTTGGAATTTTAATCTACCAATCATTTTTAAGCCTTCTTGTTAGTCATTGAACTTCTGCTTTCAGATCTTTATATTTATCATGAAGTTCCACATTTAATCTATTATTTTTCTAATCAAAAATTTCCAATGTTTCTTTTTAATTAAATCATTAATAATATTCTATTGTCAAGAAACCAATCATGGTTTTTCTTTTCAATGAATTTGAATAGATTTACTTATATCCATAACACAATTCTTAAGAGGATTCTATGTTTTAATAATATGATCATTCTGAAGATCCAAATTAGGAATTTTAGTGTTTAATAGCTATTGAAATTTTAGTATGTATAGTAAATTATTCTTAAAAATGAGCATCAATTTTATTGTGAATATCATTGAAATAATATCTATTCATTAATATCATAATTCTTTTAATCTTGGAATATTCCAATCTATAATCTGTCTAATAATCTATGCTTAATGGTGCTCATGTAATCTATGCTTAGGTTATATTCTGATTTCTAATGGTGCATTGTTTTGAGCATGGATGTATTCCTATTTCTTTGTACTTTATTTCTCTCCCTAAATAAAGCATTTATAATTGTCAACTTATGTGTTGTCCATAAAATTTAATAATATCAAGCCATTTGAATTTTTGACAATCAATACACTAATTTCCAATAACTTTTGGCAATATGTACTTACTACCTGTTATAACAAGTGCATTTAGGTGTCCAAGGAAGAAAGAAGTTTTTTTAAATGATATTTTGGTAATCATGTTTTGTAAATCAATTTTTTATTTTTATTGTTAAAAACCCCCAGACTGAAAGTTGAAAATTCTTGAAGCAAAGCAAACGTATCTTTCTGGTTTTCAGATATCACATGATCTCCTGGACGACAAATCATTCAATTATATATATATATTTAAAAAATCTAAAAATGGTAATATAATTTTCCTAGTCATTAAAAACAAAAGCAATAAGTTAATTTTCAGTTATCTTTAATCATTATTTGTTGTACTTAAGGGAAATGTGTAAATTGTTACTTTTATAATTTTGTAAAAGAGATATACAAGAGCGTAAAAAATTGCTTAATGTTTCAAATTATGTTAATTACCATTTAAATCATGCGGATATTTTTCTATGAAACTGATATTTTCATTTCATCATTATCTAACTCTCATAACTAATAATGAGAAAGTTTTAAATTTTTTTGTTTTATTTTAAATCGTTATAAATATAAAATTAAACACTTGAGATATTCACTGAAAGAATCAAATTAATTTAAAATCACTTTTTTTTTATTTCAAATATTTAAATATATATATATTTACAAAAAATGATGATTAATCTTTTCAACCATTAGCGTATTGAGTTGCATTAGTTTAAGTAAAAGTATTTATTTCATTACATTTTTTAACCCCTCATTCAATTTACAATCACTTAAAAATGAATTTATCCCGAAAACAATCTTAGATAATATTAAAGTAATTAATTGAAAACTTATATAAAAATTATTGAATAATTTATAGAAATAAATTTTAAAAGTTAATACAAAAAAATTATGAAAACTGGGTAAACATTTCAATAAATCTCAGAATCGTTATTATATTTACAGAAGAAATTTAATTCAAACTATACATAAAACGGCAGTCTAACGTTATATTAAAAGCAACTGAAATTTTAACTTCCCCTACAACTTAAATTTTGTAGTACAATAGTAATGGATTTCATATAAAAATAAACTATTTGTGTATATTTCACTAAATGTTAAATCCAAAGTTTTCTATTATTAAACTAATTCTTATATATACGCACACGTATGCTCACTTTTATAACATTTAATAATAACGAAGTACTACCGTAATTATTATATAAATATGTGAGCGTATATTATAAACTTTACTCGGGGGGTTCTTATATAAGCATCTATTTAGAGTAATAACTTTTCAACAAATACTATTATGTTGTCAATAATCTTATCTTCTTCCCCCTTATAACCCACATCATTCTTCTCAATCTTCTCCCTTATCTAAATTTCCTCTACATCTCTCCCTTTCCCTCATAATCCATCTATCTTTCCCTTCTTTTCCTCTGTCCATCTCCAAAATCTTCCTTCCAATGTAATTTTCTTCTCTTCTCTAACATGACCAAACCACCTCAACCTTATTCTTTATTTTTTCTACATTCCCTCTCATATTTTCTCAATTACTTATTTTTCACTTTTCCTTTCTAGTAGGCCCGACAAACTAACATTCTCATTTCTTACACATTCTTTCTTCATTTTCTAACATTTTTCACCATCATCATGCCCCCCACATTTTATATACTTTTCCTTTCAACCTTCACCTATTCTCCTATTGCAATATCCCAGAACCCTTCTCCAATTATTCCAACCACTAGTTCCCCAACAACTTCTCCATCCAATATCCATATTTATTCATCCACCCGAGATATTTAATTTTTCACCTCACAACTTCTTCCCACTAACAAAATCTTCTCCACATTCACAGAAACACTTCATTTTATTTTCTAATTCCATTCCTCCTTCCTCCATCTCCCCTCTTCTACTATCTATTTATTTTTATAATCACTATACTCCATCATGTTCATCTACGAAACCTCTGTTAACATCAATAATATTAAATAGTAGGGACTGGGGACTACCCCCACTTTCACCAAGTCCCCAACCCCCCTTTGCCCTGAACAACTGAACACAAATTTTCCGAACACTTTTCCTTCACTCCAAACACCACAAACTTTTCCAAACAAGAATATAGAACAATTTGTCTTTTTTTCTAAAGCAAAACATGGCATCTCGAGCTATTCCCTTCTTTTTCTCTCCCATATTTTCATTGTGTGCTCACCTATTCCTCGAAATACCTTCTGAATACTCCCTATACTAGATGGAACCAACCCTCCACACTCATTTTCTCCTGACGTATTATTAAAAGTTTGGTCAGAAGGGATCCCTCTCCCATCTTCCAACCCACGGGGTTACACCGTTCCCCTTCATCTTCGTGCAACTCTTCCCCGCTTTAAACTGGGCCAATGGGCCCAAACCCTGTCAACGTTTTTCTTTGTGGGCCAGCGCCCTGCTGTTCATTCTTGCCCCCCCTTGTTGGCTTATCTTTTGCGTACTTCCCTCTGTGTTTGCCAACTCTTACCCTCTCCCACTCAAGGCTGGCTTTGGCGCTTCTTCCTTTCTTGCTATATTGCCCCCTTCCCTCCTTTTCCCCCCTTTGCCTTTCTTTTCCCTTTTTTCTGCCTCTGCTTCCCCCCCCTTTCTCTTTTCACCCCGCTCCGACCCCCACCGGTGTTTGTCTTGTCCAAGACTCCCCTCCGTCTCAACCTCCTCCAACAAGCTTTCGTAGCAACCCTCCCCTTTGGCTTGGCCCCAGGATTATTTTAATTCCGTAAGATTAGCGACATAGAAAACGGCGTTGACCCAAGCTCCGGAAAACTGCACCGTATACTTTTAGGCCAATTGTCTATACTATTGCAATTTGGGCCTCCCCCCTCGTGTATCTTTTGATTTGGGGGTTTCTTGAGGGCAAGACCTGAAACGCAAAAAACACCCCTTTCTTCCCCTTCCCTGTTTCCCGCTTTCCAACCCCCTTTTTCGCCCCGTTCTTCAAACTCCCAAGGAAGACCTACTGTTTGTTGAATGGCCCCAACACCACCACCCCAAAACACTCCACCCACACACCTGACTGGGAGCAAGCACTAACACAGTAACACACAACCTCCAACAATCCATGAGAAACCGTCATAACCGACTCCAACCCGTTTCAATGGCCGAAATCCAACCCCATTCTTTGAACCCCCAAGAACAACGGCTCCGCCCTGCCTTGCTCCACCTGTTCCACCCCGCCCTTCTCTTCCGTCCACGCCCCCTTTCCCTCTGGGCCACAGGCCACCACCGACCAACAACCCCCCCCCCCCCACCCCTCCTGGCACCTACCGCCCCCGGCCCCCCGGGCGGCGGCCGCGGCCGCCCCGCCGGTTGGGCGCGTTGGGCCCCGGACCGGCGGGGCGGCGAACCATATTTATAAAAAATTTATTATTAATATAAATTCTTCACTTTCCCAGATTTTAAATATAAATAGTATAGTCACTAAAAAAATAGGTTAATAGTTCCTTAATTGCATCTCATTTAAATATTTTTAAAAGATAATTAGCTGTGCATTAATGCATGCTAAAGTATATACAATAATATGGTAATAGTAAATAAAATCAAGTCATACATCATGTAACTTAACTTAATAAGCTTGTATTTTATAAAATAAAATGAGTGTGCTAATAGCTCTAACCAAGCTTTATCGATAAATGTCACTGATGTGTCCATAAGTATGACTATATACATTAAGACACAATGTTTTTAAATAATTAGAATAGCAAATAGTCCGCAACAACTCTTATTTCTACAGTTCGCTAATGTTCCATTCCCTCGATGTACATTCAGGCTGTCTGCTATGGTTCACAATGGGCAAAATTTACCCACACCTTGGCCCCAGTCCAGTTTAGCTGCACACAAACACTTCGTAGCATAGCACTGTGATTGGCCTTAAGCTCCTTACAGCTTCCATCTCTGCAACAGTCTGTCAGATACTTCACTTGAAAACCGCTAGAAATTCAACTCTTTATTCAGTTGCTATCCAGATGGTTTCCTCAGGCTATGGTCTCCCCATCTCTGTAAGCTTTTTCAGCTACACCCATGGACCACATTTCCACTGAGTGCTGGACATTAACCGAAGCACTGACATGAGCTATCTCCTACTGGAATTGAACAGAAACGTCTACTGGAGATACACTCAAATACTGCCTGTTGTAGTTGTTACACAGTCTTTTTATAGCTTTCTGATAACTGCAGCAATTAATTACATTGTCCAATAAGGTAAGGTCTCTTATCTAGAAATATTAGCAATCAGCAAATATTTCTTGGCATTATCGTTCACCATTACGTTAATGCCTTAATTAAATTCCTCAGATATCAGTGCGCGAACTAAAAACAACCTCTCAAATAAATACTAGTTTTTCTGGAGTGCACAAACTTGCATTCAATTTTTACAAAATACAACAGCCACAAAAGAATCTCTATCTAGAAACATCACCATCACCAAATCAGTTTCAAGATATTGGCTATCCTCAGTGAGGTGCTAGGATACACCAGATACTGATACAAAATACCAACTCAAATTCAGCACTTATTTGATACTTAACTATTAAGTAAAAAATCTGAAAATTTCAGACACCTATATGTCTTTAAATCCAGTTAGCTAATGTAAATAGCTATATGGGTCTAAAAACTCTTCAGCCACACTATATGTTAATAGCCTTACCAATATAACTTTGCTTAAGACTTAAACACAAAACTATAATACATGAGACTTAACTTAATAAGCTTGTATTTTATAAAGTAAAATAATGAGAATTTTCAAACCCATATAGCTATTCAAGTTAGATAGCTGGAGTTGAAGACATACAGGTGTCTCAAAATATCAGATTTTCTACTAGTTAAGTATCAGATAAGTGATGACTTTGAGTTGGTATTTTGGATCTAGTGTCTGAAATATCCTAGCACCTCACTGAGGATAGCCAATAGCTTGAAACCAATTTGGAATGGAGATGTTTCTAAGTAGAGTTTCTTTTGTAACATTTATCAATAAAGCTTGGTTACAGCTATTAGCATGCTCATTATTTTATTTAATAATATGGTAAATTTATACAAAATATACCAAAAGTATTAGAGATAAGATAGATAGGTAGACAAATGCTTAGGATGTCATTGATTGGTGGTGAGGGAGAAAGCACTGATGCAAATATATTTGAATTATTTTACATTTATTTGAAATTTATATTCTTAGTAGTCATGCAACTTTCACACATTTACTACTTTTGAGAACAGCTACACATAGAAACTAAATTTAAGCATATAAAACTTTATTTTCTTGAAATATTTAATTGTGAAGTTGGTTAGTTTCAAACAATATAAATTTGGTTTACAATATTAAAAGTTGAATAATAACTATACCATTTTATTACGTAACTAGCCTGAGATTTCTAGAAATAATAATGTCCCTTTTGTCAAGTCAATTTTAGATTCAGGCTAAATTTTACAAATAAAAAATAAAAAAACAATATTCAAATTTATGCTTAAATTTTAAACAGAAGCTTTTATGCACTTCAAAATCCAATTACAAGAACAATGAAAAATGAATCCATCAATGATGATAAACTGAGGAACTCTTCAAATTCATAGCTATATTGCAGTGCAAAACCAAGATGTAATTGGATTTTGAAGTGCATAAAAGCTTCTGTTTAAAATTTAAGCATTAATTTGAATATTGTTTTTTTTATTTTTTATTTGTAAAATTTAGCCTGAATCTAAAACTTGTTATTTAATAAACAACTACTGTTTCTATATGTCTATAACTTAGAAAATATCACTGTTATGATAGAATACTGTTTTAATGTGCAAATTCATATCGATTTACATTTATACATTCATTGTTTCTCTACTTTTACTTATCCATACATGCAGCCATTAGATTCTTTTATATATAACTAAGTAAAATGAACAAATATAGTTGGAACTAATCAGCTACTGCAAAAGAGTTGCTAATTGTTTGAGTTGCTTAGGATATATCTAAAAGCTCACAATGGCTTTGTATATAATAACAAATATAAAATAATGGTGTATGATATTTAGATTTCTGAAGCAGATTCTGACTGATGAAGTCTTGTTAAGCAAAACACCATCTATAAACAATTAGCATAGTTTTATATTGATTATAATCATATCTTTAAATTGCAGTATGTTAGTCTATGTTGTTATAGATATGGTAATTGTTCATGGGTTCATATGGTATTCAAATTATTTGTATAGGTGTATTGTTTTTATTGTGTTTTATCTTTAAAATATATATATATAATAAGTTCATATGATAAAAAAATAATAAAGCCAATGTTTACATTAAAAAAAACTATATTCATAATATATCTCAATGAAAAAATGAGTGGTTTTATTCCAAGCTTCCTGAAATACCATCTCTGAATCAATGCATATGATACAGTAACATTTTAGTTATTCTCTATGTAAATTTTAAGTTTGCATGTCTGGATTTTGAGTTAGGATTTGAAGTGTGACAATGTGTTTTTTATCTTTGTAAATTAACTTCAATATTCTGCCACCATTACAAAATGTTGCAACACACTTAAAAACATTCATGTGATTCATAGCTTCACTGCTATACACAGTTTGAATTATTTCAAATCTTTCAATAGCAGTTTTTTTTTACAATTTAAAACAAAATCTTAGTATTCAGTGCACTGTTCCATAATGCATTTTATGGCATAATTTATAATCCAGAAATGCTAGTGCTTTAAAATTTTTGTAGTGAATAGCTAAATCATGTCACTACATAACATATGCATTGACTTAGACATAGTGCTGCTATCAGCTTGGAGAAAAAACAGTGACTAATCTCTCTTTCACTTGGACACACTGTGTAAATATTATATTACTAAGTTAAATATAAAATCTTATGGTGACTTGTTTATCATTTGTATCAAAAATTCTTGGTGAAAAAGTTATCATATATGCACCTTGTGTTAAGCTATAATAGGATCAGGGAGTATATATACTTATATTATTATAGGCTACAATGATGGTAAATGTTTTGTTGTTGTAGTGTGAGATGAAAACAAAACTGACAAAACATCACATGATCATCATTTAATAGACTTACGCAAACTGTTAATAACAGTAGCAAACCCTCCATACAATAGTACCTCCCAGTATAAGCCTTAGTTATCAATGGATGCAAGAAGGTTTGTGCATAAAAATCCCTATCTAGTGCCTACTCATCCAATATCCTCAGACTAGTTTCTAGCTTGTGGATTTCACAGTGGAAGGGCTTTGGATTTGAGATCACTGCACTTAGAGCTTAGGATCGAAAGTTTTCTAAAGAAATAAAAATCTTTTGTCTTAGAATATTTTGTTGAAGCATGCATTAGTGATTATCAATGTAAGTATTGTAATTAAATTTAAATGCATTTTAAATTGACATTTTTAAGTTGATAATTATAAAGTATATATATATTTTCAAAAAACAATCTAATTAATATTTTAAACGAACAAAAATGAACGAAACTCAATTTTTACAATTAATGTCCAATAACAAGTTACATGTATTATTTAAAAATAATTTTAAAATATTTTTAGCATAGTTTCTATGATATCCTATTTAAACAAATCGGGTTATAAAGATCTTTGCAAAAACCTAGCGTTTTATGTTAAAATTTTTATAACAGCAGATTCTAAAAATATCTAGAAAATGTTAGAAAATATAACCTTTGTATTTTTGAATCTTTCTGGATTTTAACATTCTGTAGTATCTACTATGTTACTTTCTATATAATTACAATCTAAACACTGCGCTAGTAAAATTTATTGTTTATTACCTAATTATAATTAGAAACAGCAATGTAAATACAAAACATCGTGCGTTAAAATAAGTATCAATACTAAAATAAATCAAACTTATTAATTACAAGTAGATTAATATATAGAAAAACCAGTTTAAAATAATAATTGTTTTCTTATATCTGATAACCTATATTAACAATCTGTCAATAAAATATTCTCTCTTTACACATTTGTTTTTTTTTTCTCTCGTATTCTGTTTTTTTTCTCTATGCACACATATATAGCTCTCTAAAATTTTATCAAAATATCAGTGGAAAAGAGATTACATATTCTAAATTCTAAAACAGGAAAAACAAAATTCTATAATATGCAAAAGTGTCTATTGATTGAGAATGATTCTCCACTGTTATCTTTTTTTTTTGTTTTTTACTTTCCTTATAGTTTCTTTCTATCAAAATGATTACGTATTTTTGAAAGTGGACGAAACTACCCAAAAATCTTCGGACTAATCAAATCAATACTTAATTCGGCATTATAATATATTTTTAGAAATATTAATTTGTCATATTTAAGATTTTTTCTTTATTCATTCATTGCAACCTTCACATTTAAATAACTATTTTATTCTTAAAAAATGTCTTAAAAGTTGTTCTACTATAATACAGCTTCAGTGCAATATGCTCAAATGTTATTTTTAAATGTTTACCCCTATCCCGTATTCATGCACTTTCATCTTTTAGTTTTGCACATAAAATAAAGATTTGTGAACAGATTTTACTTCCATTTATTGTGAAGTGTTTAACAATAATTATTTGTAAAAGTCAATTATAAACACCTCCTCTCTTTTTAGAATGCAATATTTAGATTCACTTTTCTAAAATGCTCTCCCACAGAAGCAAATGCTTCTTAAATCCATTTGAACTAACATACATTTGAACCTCGCTTGAAAAATGCAAGATAAAAAAAAACTTTTTTCAAACCTAGGAATTTGAATTTCTAAATCACAAGATTATGCAAAGATCATATTAAGCATGAGTAACGTCATTCAAAAAAAGTATAAAACTCATGCATTTTCACACACCAGAAAAACTAATCTTATGTTAGAGCTCTTACATATGCCAAGTTTTATGTGATTTATATTATATGGGAACACTATGATTATGATATCGCTTACAAGATATAGAAAACATGCTTTGCAGATTACATTGAGTGTATAAATATCCCACCCTGACAGGACGTATGTATATATTGTTTCCCAGTAAATAAATTTCAAGAATTTCTTAACTTTATATCTCCAAGTGCTTATATCTAAATCAAAAGTATTATTGTCAAATTATTTTTTATTTACATTCTTAATTTTATTATGTATTGTTGTGTTAACGTAGTAAAACAAAATAGTATTCAAATAATAAAAAACATTATTTTCTATAAATATTATAATATACTATCTATAGATATAAAAAATACTTTAGTCCTTGGTAATAATGAGACAAATTGTATCTTTACAATACTTGTTGCAATTTAATAATGTTCTGAATTCAATGATTGTAAAAAAGTTTGCAACATTTAATTTAACAAAAACTGTTCTCTATTTTAATATGAGATACAATGGACTTAATTCTTTGTTTCAGTTTTTATCAGATTCTTGGACAAATGTTGATGTAACTTTAAGAGTTGCCTCATTTTGTAAATTATTTCTATATATAACACAATTCCTTGCATTCATTTTTATATTTGGTTTCTTCATGAATTTAGGTCAGAATTTAATAATAATTTTCGTACATTCAAATATTATCTTTTTCTAAGTTTTTCATTTCCAGCATCTTTCTGTACTAAATGTATATTTTTTTAATATCTTAATTTATATTTTCCTATATCAACTATGGCTACCATTGATTAAATGGTTCTGTCATTTACAATTATAACATTTTGATTTTTTTTATCTATATTTAAGACATTAATCTACTTTTCATTATTAATAAGAGTTTTAGTTTTATGCTTAAATAACTGCAATAATCTATATAGCATAACACCACATTATTGAATTTAATAATCCTATTTCTAATTAATCCACCCAATCTTTTATATATTATTTTGTACTGAAATATGACCACATTTATTGATATATCAAACAAAATATTCCATTGCTTTTCCAGATTAGTTTAACACCTGCATCAGGAGCAGTAATCATTTCTATTACTCTACAACATCATCATATATTTATTTTTAAATATCAATGGATATCAAATAATAGTGGAAGCCAAATTCCCAGACTAGTTTCTAGATATTGGCATTTTCCATGAGAAGCATTTGATGTATACACATAAAACAAATTATTAATTTTTTTATAATGTCTAAATTAATGATCTGAAATATAAATATTTTAAGGCTTTGAACTCAAGACAATATATTTGTAAAGCTGTACAAGGTTTTATGCTAATCTAACAACTATAAATTTTAGTAACTTTAGTCTTCTGATATATACTATCTTTGCTAAGTTAAATACTATTATCATATAACTGAGATTACTAAACTTTTGTTTTTCTGGTGTAGTATTAGATCTTTACTGCTATTCAAACTACTTAGCTTTAACTTAAAACTTTACAATGTTTGAATCTCAATTTATTAGCATGGATAGCATAAAAAATAAAGGTGATTACTGAATGCAATTATAAATACATATTCTTTAAAGGTGAAAACCAATAGCCAAAAATTAAAAAGGTTGCATATCCTTTAGTATTTATTGAATACTTAAGATTAAAATAAATGACCCAAGAACAAAATAATGGAATAGATTACTTCTCCTAATATACTTTGTTAATAAATACCCAGATTAATCACTTTTTTAGATTTGTGTTTATTATTATTGCTTATTCTCTTTTTCTCTTTAACTTTCATATAGTCAATTAATTTATTATTATATTTGTCTTTGTTCATCTTTTTTACTTTTCACACAATATATATTTTTTTCTCTGTTAACTCTATTGATCATTCTCTAACTTTTGTCAGAAAATAAGTAGTCTTGCAATTATATCTCATTCCTATGCTTCATCTATGTTTAGGAGAGTATATAATAGTTTTATAAATTAACACTATTTTATTTTGTTCTGCAAAGCAACTGCTTTCTTATAGTTTTAATACACAATATGGTTTTTACATGAGCCTTCTTCTGAAATGCAGTTACATTTATTAATGTTTTTCATTCTTCTTTTACCTGAGACAATAGGAAAGATAACTTCATATTTCCATTTTCAATTATTGTACTTGGTTGCTTTCCTCAATTTTCTTTTTTTCCCTCTTCATATTAGTTACTTCTAATTATAGATGTATTTTTTAAAATAAGTTTTTAAATTATAAATATCTTAAAACAATAGCAGTCAACTTATCGCCAATTAAAAATTTAGCATTTTTATACACTTAATCCAAAGTATTTATTCAGAATTAATCTAAATAATCCATTTTTTTTTCTGTTATTCTGTAAATATATCTTCCAAGTAATTATTTAAAAGTCAAAACTCAATCTTTTATGTTCAGAATTATATGTAACATTAATATGTTTGTTATTTCTATTCTTAACATTTGTAATGCATTTTCATTACTGATAAATAATAGTGTCTTTATTTTTATTCTTATAAGACCCCTGTATCAAATATTTCTCAAGTAATTTTTTTTTTTAGAATGTCACTGCATCTATGTAGGCTCCTACTTAAAAAAACAACAATAATAATTGTGGTTTGGAGAAGTACCAAACTGGTTCATGAGCAGATATGATGACAATATTATTTCATTATTGCTTGTAAAATAAATGACTAAAATAAATGAATAAGGTATTAACCTAAGGTTCTCTTAAAATAATGTATTATTTGTTCTACTCTAGAAACATATTCTGGTTGAATGCATGATATATTTCATTCATTACATGTCACAGATTTCATTTTTTAAATCTTTATTTGAAATTTTAATACATCTAAACTGGACAAATTCATCTTTGCTGGTATGTGCTTCTTATTTTGAATGATTAGAGTAGTAGATATGATGATATAGCAAAGTAATTTTTAAAAATCAGTTATTAATATTAAAATAATCGTAACATTGCTGATTCATATAACTTAATAATAATACATTTATTTTTCAGTATAGATAAAAATATAATAAATAGAAAATTAATGTATAAAAAAAAGTTTTATTGTATATACAATTTAAAATTATATTCAAATAGACAAATGACTATATACTTATTTTATTAGTATATTCTTAAATAAATGATAAATATTTACAGTTGTTTACTATAGTACAAAAATAAATTAAATTATATTATTTATCTTAAACTGCCATAATAAACATGTAATTCAAATACCAATACTAGGAAAAAAGTGCAACCAAAGTAATTTGTAATTGCATGTAATTTCTAAACTTAAATTTTAGGCTATAAAAGCAGTGTTAATTTTAAAAACAAGTAATTCATTTATATATAAGTATTTAATATTTGATTGAATACAAGTATAATTTATATATTTGGAGTTTTAAATGTAAATTATATAAGTATTTACAGTTTTTTTACAAAGCTAAAATTATATATATATATATTTCATTACATTATATATCTATACATGTACATTTATATTACTATTGCTATATCTTAAATCTAATTCTTTTAAAGGCTCAAGGAAGTCAAATATTGAATTTGTTCTTAAATTGAAAGTCCTTTACTTGATTAATTTCCTAAGATGACATTTTGATCTGCAATTTTGTTAAATGTTAGGACTTCAGTATTATAATTTTTTCTCTCTTATTTTATTATATATTTTTAAGGTTTTGATTATCATTACAATTCCTTTTAAAAATCTCAACAAGTTCACATTTTTTCATTTTATTAACAGCACAGGTCTGATTCCAAATTTTATCTTTTCTTTTTTTATTATTTCCTGTTATAGTGTAGACTATGCTTTGTTTTTATTCATTGTGTTAAACATTTAGAAATTTGTTTTCTCTTTCAATATTTTTAGTTGGGATTCATTCACATTTCACACTAATTAAATTGAGAGATCTATTATAATTTCATAAATTTTTAATTTCTTCTGATGTGATGAAGCAACCTGATGCCATCTTTAATATTTTAATACACTTTTTCCTAATCAGATCAGTTACTCTTTTCTTTCTCAATTTTCTTTGAAAATCCCAGTCTACAGAGCTAACACAGTATGTGTATATACCCTCATCTTTATATGTTTTCATTGTTGGTAAGTCCTTATCACGTATTAAAAAAGTTTTCCTTTTTTATTATTATTTGTATCTATAATGTTACTGAGATTTTAAAAAATCTTATGATTTCCTGTCATTTTGAGTTATGCTTCTGTTTCATATGGCAAATGATAATTGCAGTCTTCCTTTATTAGAACTTACATAAAAGTATTCTAAAATAGAAATAAAACAAACTAACTCCTTCTTGATATATTAAATTATTTTATAAAAGTATTTTGTAGTTCTAATTTCATAAGCTCATTCTATGCATTTATTGCAAAACATATGCAACTGTGAATTGTGCTACTTCAATCTAGGATTAAGTTGTGTTTTTTGGAAATAGATACCTCATTTTTAGTTGATTAAATCTATATCAAAAAATTTATTTAGCAAACTGACAATACTCAAACCTGTAATCCCCTAAAGTGACTAGATTGCTTAATTAAAAAATAGATTAAAATTTTTGAAATCCAAAAATTACTATAGAAAGCATGTTTAATTATCTATGCTTCATATATATGAAATTGAAAATCAAAGCTATTACATAATTTCAAATTTGATATTAAATCAACTTAGTATAAGTACTAGGAATATATATGCCTTAGACATGTTACATAAGTAATTAGATCAACACATATAGACTACGAAGTTTATACTAAGATGTTATCAGGATTAAATTTCCTGAGATGTACCATATTTTGATATTATTTGTCTTGATTTTAGACTTAGAATTTTTTCCACTGTTTACAGGCAAATAGATAGAACTCTGTCAATAATATTTTTGATGGTAAAAAGGCAAAACAAAATTAAAGTAATTTTCTCTACTGTGTTTATACAGAATTTCTCTAATCATATGTAATTTTTCTTTCACCACCTCTATTCCACCTACTGCAAGCATAGGTAAATAATAGATGTCAGATGATAAGGAAGAGCCATATGGTAGAATCACATGATATTTTATTGGCTTATACTGTATTATTTTCTATGTTATCATCTATATAGCATGTGGTTTGGGAGTTCTTGCAGAATGAATAGCCTTCAGTAGTAGTCTGACATTAAATCTATTATAATAGATATATAATCAGTATTTAGCTATTTCTCAGTTTATTTACTCAAAATTGAATTTTTTTTTTTTTTTATGTGTCATAGCATCGACCGGGAAGTGAACCCGCAACCCGGGGAACTGCTTATAAGGCAGTCACGCTGACCTCTCGACCACCAATGCTTGACAAAAAAAATTGAATTATTTGAAAATATTCTATTTAAATTTGATAGATGAAATTATCCATGAATTCGAGATCATTTAATTTGATTTTTGTAAAATATTTTTTTAACAGTTCTATCAACAATAGCTGAATTTATTGATAGTGCATGATATTACTGTTTTTTTTTTTTTAAAAAAAATTGTTGTTAGTGGGAGTGGAGAATTCTTAATTTTTTTTTATATTTGATGACACGCGTCATCTTAAAAATTGATCGCACAATAAAATATGATTTTATTAAATTAGATTAATTATTTCTATAGCATTATCACCAGGACAGTTTTTTTCTCAGACAAAGCTAAAATGACATGTAAATATTAATAATTACAAATTACACTGTTTTAAAAAAGAATAAGATATTTAAGTCAAAAATTAATTTTTATTCGTATTTTTTAAGTGTGTTTGCAAATGATAAAAGACAAAAACCAACACATAAACCAAACAATACAGGAAGCACTATGCAAATATGATTTTCGATTCGATAAGATAAAACTTTGTTTTTTCTAAGTAAAATAATCATAACAATTCTATTTCAAGTAATTACAACACATATAATAAATCAAATCCTATCAGTAAACTTTGTTCATTCAAAACTTATGACAGTCAGAAGTTTAATGATTTCAAAATAACGGAAATCTAAATATTAATATCTGAGTGTTTTTCTGGCAGATAAGTGTACAACGTGTGTGCGTGCACATTCGTAATTTTAATTATTTCCACGAACATTCGTAAAAAAAACAATAGATTTTTTGGAATCTCAAAATCTAATATTCTTCACAACAGAATACTCAGTATAAATTAAAAGCTGCATTTATTAAAAAAATATCAGTAAAAATAATTATTTTGCTAATAGCATTATATACCTATTCCCATTCCAGAAATCAATGTAAATTCTCTGTAAATAATAACTTTTTATCCACTCTAAAGGCAGCGCATTGCGTTATAAATCAACTATTAAATATATATATATATATTACTATTAGATACCTTTCAGCAGTTTTGACTAGTAATATAATAGTGAACACATCTGAGAAAAGTAAAAGAAAGCTCGGTTTTCAATGACTAAATAAAATTCTTGTATTTGATCACTTGGGTCATTATTATGTGACCTTACTTGTAATTAACCACACGATCATTATTTATTAGTTGAATGGCATTTATCCAGAATAATATCTATTTGGTTTTTTAACTTCCTCAATAAAAAATTCATTTTTATAATGATAAAATCTAATCACCATATTAATGATTGTTCTCTTTTCATTTACTACAACTTTCCAAGCATTATATATTTTATATTAATCAATTCTATTCCTAATAACTAATATATTTATATTACTCCTGATAACATTAATAATTATTGCTGCTGATAAAACTTCTTGTAAAATTGTTATCCAATATATATTATTAAATATGAAATGTTCATGTATATAATATATTCTGGATAATATGTGGATTACTAAAAGCATTAAATACTAAATATTCTAATGATTTAGCATTAATTAATAGATAGAAAATAATAGTTAACCAGCATTTATGAGAGCCTTTTATTAAAAATCTCTGAGCAATATATGCTCTTAAAAATATAATTACTTATATGTCATGTTGTAATGCTATGATGTAAATTTAACACAGTATTAGAGATAAAATAATGCCCAAAATAAGCTCAAACTTTCATCAGGTAATCAACCACTATTCTCTCAGTAATGAGAAGGAAGTAGTGGTATAAATATTATTATTTGAAGATTATATAACTTCATTTTCATATATAGAATCATTGTTTTTTTATTGTTGCTGAAAGAAAAATGGCAATGCCATGTGGTTATACATTCATCTTCCAGGTAGTTAGCTAGCTCTTAATGCCTGTATGAATGTGACATTTCTGTTTGTGAGAATGCAGCATCAATATTTAGCTGATCACTTTTTATTAACAAGTTATATTTAGCTTCTAGCTAATAATAACTAGAAACAATATACTAATGTATAAAGACTGATTAACTGGCTTGGTGATACAATCTACAGTATCAAACATCTTTCTAGACTAAAAAAACATGCTTTCTATTAAACATTGAAAAACATTATTGCACAAAATATTATTAAGTTAATGGAAATTTCTAAAGTACATGACATTGCTTCAGAATGAAACTATGACTTTTTTGAAGTCAAAATAATTGCAATACTATTAACATTTTTAAAGAAATTAAAACTAAGACAACATCCCAATAAACTAAGTACCAATGTTATTGCAGATTCAAAGTTTTTGTAGTCACAAGATTAAAGAAGTTGCTATCATAAAGTTACCATCATTTAATAGGACTCAATTTTATTTATTTTTTATTGTTTTTGGATTTGAAAATGAAATATTATTTTTAGAAGTTTCTTAGGTAAACTATCATATTATAAAGTATCTTTCTGTAATTGGTGATAAAAATATCCACATTTGTGATCGTATTGTTAATTTTATGCCATAGAGTAGAAAAAATGCCCAGAGACAAAGATTTTTTAGTCTTCCAATAGTGTATAAAAGAAAATAATTTTAAAGATTTAATAAACTTATCTATATGAAATAATTAAAATAATTGCATATGAGAATCTTGGTAATATCATTTTTTTCTTATATAAGTCAGCAAAATAAAATGATGTGGTTTTAATGATTTAAAAATATTGCATCAACAAGAATTGAAAAGCTTGGTAATGTTAAGGTAGTTTTATAGACAGTATTGACAAAACAGTAAACTGACTGTGAAGAAATGTTTGACAAAAACTCATTTTATAAATATGATATTTTTATGTTTAAAATATGACATCCTGATTTAAATTTTTCAATGATTGTGTTTCTATTATTTTGAGTATTATATAATTCTATCAAAAATTATAAAATTAATATAGCTGTTTTTGATAAAAATTTCTCTCTATAGTTATTTCTCTACTTGAAGACAGTAGATCAAATTATGATCAAATGAGAACACATTCACCATGTGATATTTTGCCATTGCTTGCCTTCCTCTAAACACAATTTATTTTAGCATTTAAATCATAGGGCTGCAGTATACATTTTAATGAGCAGTTACATTTATAAGATTCATTTTATTTTTCCGAGAAAGATGCCTATAATTAAGAAAAACATTGCTAGCACTTAATATAATATAGTGTTCTTTTAATAATCTCCATACTTCCTCATTCTTTTTTATTCTTCATATAAATAAATATACAATAAAAGACAAATGACTCCCAAGATGCATTTCATGCTGAACCAGCACTCGGATTAGTAGATAAAATTGCAAAAAAAAAAAGATTGAACATTTTTTTAATTTTTGTTTATCATAAAATACCTATATATAAGAAAGAGTTATTAAGATTTCACTATTCAAGACAACAAATTCTAGGCAATCATTACCCATGGAATGATTAGAATTGAATAAAAGAACATTGATTAATTTAATTTTTTCCCAACTTTTTGGATTCTAGTGAAGATTTTAAAATAATATCTATTTTAATTTTCAAATGCTGAATTAAATCTTCATGAGAATAATGTTTCCAATAAATTATTAATGACAATATGATAAACATTAATGCTTTTTATTTTATTAAATAAATCTTTATTCTTTATTATATATTTATATACTTTAAAAAATTGTGATAGATATGTTTAAAGAAGAAAAGTAATCTTAAAAATAATATACCAATTTGTCAAATAAATAGAGCAATAAATTGAAATTCTTATTCAGAACAGTAAGTTTTATTTTAGTCTTCTAAATAAAAAATATATATTTTTAACAAAGTAAAATTTATTTCCATTAATTTTTTATCAGTAAAATAAATTTTTGTAAAGTATATAATAAAGTAGCAAAATTATTTTTTTAAAATATTAAGTCTGCTTATAATTATAAAAGACAAAAAACAACAACCAAAACTTCAATATTTATAGATAATAACTGTAATAAGCGCACCTATATGCAACTATAGAGAAGCTTGTTATTTCTATAAATTAATTACAGCATAGTACTTTTGAGAACGTATAATGCTCATATATATTGCTTATAACTTCTCTCATATACACTTTAATGCAAACATTTTTTTTACTAAAACCTTTATTTTCCTGACAGTTTTGACTGTCCAGCAGTCTTCATCAGAGCAAAGAAAGTAAAGGAGAAAAGTAAGAGTATAACTTATAATGTTCTCATATGCATAGCAAGATGAAGTATGAATATGAAAATAAAGTACTAAGCCATTATTAATTTATAGAAATAACAAACTTCTCTATAGTTGCATATAAGCACACTTATCACCTGAAAATGCCATAAGTTCTCAAAAGCACTAAGCATAATTAATTTCTTGAAATAACAAGCTTCTCTATAGTTGCTTATAAGTACACTAATTACAATTATTGCATTCTTTATATAAAAAGTATAAACAGCTAACATCATTCAATATTTATAGGTGTTTTTATTTTTTGTAAATGATGATATTCTATTTTATCTTACTACACTTTCCTTGACTTGCATTTATTTAAAAGAATATCTTCAAATAAAAACTCATTTTTATATTTATCAATAAATAAACAAATAAATATTTCATTTAATTTTACAAATGATAAAAATATAAACAATCTGCATATAAACATATAATTTTTGAAATCAATGTTTAAACAAAGGCTAAGGTCATGCAAATACAATGACTACTTTTAAATTTACTATCACTTATCTAGAAAATATGCTCAATCTAACATCTAGTAATTTTTGTTGGAATTGCTATACATTTAAGCTCAAGTCATTTTATGTAAAATGAACACAGAATGATCAAACAACAGTTATAGTTAACAGTTGTGATGTATAGCATGGTTTCTCATGAAGCACTATGATGGTACTGCTATTCTATGGCTTTAAATATTTTTTTCCAGATTTTTTATCATTTATTGTCATTTTGTACTAGAAATTTGAATTAAATTGCTCTGTGAACTACTGACATCTTCATATATTTTTCTTACTAATAAATAAATTAGGATAGTCTAATGATTATAAGATAAAAAGACCCCAATAAAACTAGAGGTTGGTGATTGATTGATTTTTTTGAATATGAACATTAAGAACCTCTCATTCTATTCTTTTGAACAATAAGAAAAAAATATATAATTTTGTAGTCTATTTAATTATTTGTCATTATTTTTCATAAATATTTTCATTATAATTATTAAAATAAAATATATTTGTGTTTCCACTTAGACTTTTTAAAAATATATTTGACTTTTAAAAATTTGAAGTAATATTATACAAGAATCAGTGATAAATATCACTGTGACAATCTGTGAAACAATTGTCCAATATAGCAATGAGTCTGAGTTTTTATGATAATTTAATAAATATAAATGCAATTTTCCATTTCAGACAAACATTTCATATATTTGTTATGATTTTATTTTTATTTTAAGAAAAATCTTTATTAACAAAAAAAAAATTATATAGATTTTTACAATAATTATTTACATATAAATTTTAAATTATAGATCTTCATACTTATTTTTATATATGTTTATAAGTTTACTTTTTAATTATATAATATTTTTGATTTTTATATTATTTCTATAATTCACATGCAGACAGACTTGTGCTTAATCAATTTTTTTAAATCTTTTTTGGAAGGTATTGATGCAGATATTAAAGTACTTATTCCAATCATTATCAAGTTCATTTAAACAATTAAATATTTTATTATCAACAATCATTTCACTCCTTATTATCCATGTAGTATATAGACTATGTAAGAAAAACCATTGCATTATGTGGATTAATTCTTTTAATATTGTTTGTTATTTATCTTTTTAAATTTATGGGTGGAACATGAAGTACTTTTGATCTTAAAAGTTTAAATGTTATACATTCTTCAAACAAGTAAAAAAAGTTTCATTTTTTATCTTACAAAAATACATGAAGGTTCCAAATTCATATTTAGCTAACCATTTAAATAAACTGTTTTTGGTATGAAATCTTTTAAAAATTTGAAACAGAATTTGATGTATGATTGTGGACTTTAATCAATGACACTTTTGTCCAATTATACTAAACATTATATGTAATGTTAACCAATCTATTTAAGTTTAAGTCATCCTGCAAGTCTTTATATGCTATAAATAAGTCACCATAAATGATCTGACTTTTTCAATTTTAATTAAATTAGCATCTGGTTATAGTGAATTAAAACATTTACTTATATTAATATACATTCATGCTTTTATGCATGATACATATAATATAGGATCAATAAGATTGAAGCCTTCTTAACAAATTGGTAATTATAGCATTGAAATTGATAATAAATGTAAAGACTTTCCCTGAGTATAATTATTTGCTATCTGATTCAATTTATTTACTGTTATATTGAAAACACACATCCATGGTGCTAGAATTTCCATAGCAATGGGATTAAAAATTCTTGCTTTAATAATTTCATAAAGCTTAACTGATGAGAAAGATTTAATTTTTTTATTGATTTTTATCAAATATTATCTTGTTTTAATATTGATTCAGACCTGTTTTTGATATATAAAGTTGAGTTATTTGACACTCAGATTGTATTTTTTTACCAATAACTTGCCAAACTGAAGATTTTAATGAATGTATAGAGGATTCAATTTCTCTTCAAAAACTATTCAAGATATTTATAACAATTTGAATATTATAAAAATTCTAAAAAAATATTATTACATCATCAATAAAAGCTATTGTCTCAATCTTTAACACTTAAATGGGGAAAATAAAGACCTGACACCTGATTTTCAATATTTTTGACCACCTGATCTATATATAATGCAAAGAGCAGAGTAGCTAATGGTGATGCTTGTGGTATTTCTTTTTCTGGAACAAAAAATTCTGAATATCCCATATAATTCTTTATTGAGATTCCACTGTTTTTAATATAGTTGCTTGAACTAAATATGTATGTTCTGGTAACAATTGCTTTAGGACTTTAAATAAGTATGTCCAATTTATCAAATCAAAAGCTAATTTAAAATCAATTTTTATTGCAAAATATTCTGTCAATTTTAATTCTCTGACATACTTAATTGCTTCTTGAATTTTCAAAACGGCATTCACTGCTTTTTTTTCTTTTATAGCACGATGGGCAGTTGATAATTTTTTATTTATAAACTGATGTAATCTTTTCAATAATATTCTATCTAATATTTTGTTATGATTTTATAATAATTTATTCGGGTTTAAAAATTGGATTTCATTCAACAAATATTTCAGTAATTTTCTTTTTACAGTAGCATTATGATAAAGAACCAATAAACATAAAACCATTGTTCCCATTATGTATTTTATTTTTTATATTTCTTTTACATATTTGAAGAGTTTAAATGTGATTTTTAAGAATTTTCTTTTATTTGTAAACTTAAATTTATAATAAATCAAGCCCAATTTGTTGATTCATAATATTAAATAAAGGTTTTAAACATTAAAATGTTTAACTATTAGCCAAAAAAAAACTAAATGCAGAAGTTAACTGCAATTGAGTTACTTTAAGTTAAGTGATGTCATACCACAAAATTATGCTAAGTGATTTAGTGATTACATAAGAATGTTAAATGATGCTATACTTAAATTAATTGGAATAAAAATACTAAAATTTTTATGTGGACCGCCAAGACCCTATGAATCATTAAAATATTTTCAATATTTTGTTTGCCTACATTCTCAATTATTCAGTGTTTGTAATATTAAATCACACAAAGCACCACATGGACTTCTTTGATTTTAGCATTTCCAATAGAAACTATAAATCATTCCATTTACTCTACTTATTAGATACTAGATTCATATATTTCTAAAATGAAGTTTATAATATTGTAGAGTTTTTTAATATTCAATTATCTTTAGATGCTTTTTTTTTTTTCAAATTTAAGCTAAATGTTTACTTTATCAATTAATACAGTTCAGAGCTATTTGTATTGATTTTTTTTCACTCATCTTAGATCTTACCAAAAGAAAAAAGTAATGTTAAAATTAACAAACAAAACAAATTCATTTTATTGGTTAATATTATTTAATAAAACTCTATTTTATTAAATATGTAAACAAATTAACAAAAAAGTAACAAAAAATCCTAGTAAATAAAAGTCAACATCTGGTTTTTAATTTATTTAAAATTAATAAACTTTACAAGAACATTTACTTTTTACTGCTAACTGTTAATAATTAATTAAAACAATATTTTATGTTTGCATATTATTTTTTGGAATCAAATGCATTTCTGAGTCTTTAGTTTTTATTATATTCATTGTTGAAAAAATACATCTACACAAATGAATTAATAAAAATCTTACGTACTGGAAGATTAAATTGTGAGTTCATTTTTTGTTTTACAGTCAATACATTGATATTTACATGATCCATTCAGGTTAATCTGATAGCTTTGCCCTTTAATTAACAATAGCTAGATATATATTTATTGATCAATAATTAAATAACTATCCCAAAAAATCTTGAAATTATTTGGAATATTTATCAAATTCAAATCCTAGGTCTCAGGCATGACTACAGAAACAAACACTAAGCACTACATCATAAATCCTTAATATCATGATGTGACAAAAAACATTTTATTTAGAATGGATGTTTTCATAGTAAATCAAATTCTAAAATTCAGATTCTAATATTTTGACTTATAACGGGTGGGCAAATAGTGGCCCGGGGGCCACATGCAGCCCGCTAAGAGGTTTTATGTGGCCCTCCAAGACAATCAGAAAAATCTGCCTTGAACTGAGATTTCCTTTTTGTGTGTGACTGAAGATTCATTTCATATTTTCCACTATGATGGCCACACCAATACACCTGTGCAGTGTAGAAATGATGTACAGTGCTTTTCCAGTTGATCTGGTTATTTTTAATTTTGTCTTTGCATTAGCAAATATATACATTTCCAATTTTAGTAAAACCATGAACTTTCTGAAAAAATATAAAATCGGTGATGAATATCATGTGTTTAATGAAGAATGAACAAACAAATATTTCTTTGGTAATACAGGGAATAAAGCAGTGTGTTTATTGTGTCATGAAAAAAAGGTGTGGCCCTCCGCTAACCTTCGCTTCCACAAAGTGGCCCCCGATGCGGCCCTCCACCAACCTCTGTGGCCCCTGAGCCAAAACAATTGCCCACCCCTGACTTATGAGATTATAAAAAATATTGTTTTATTTATCAAACAATCAAAACCACAATTATTTTAATTTTACATGGTGAATTCTTAAAATTTCTGATAATATTATTTATGACTGAAAGCTTACATTATATTAAGTGGTTTTAATTTTTTTAATTTGCAGCATTATTTGAAAGAACATTTGAAGTAATCATTTAAACTGAACTTCTCATAATAATAATTTATTTCTTTTGCAACTTTTAATATATTTCATCATATCTGTATTTTTTTGTCTTTGGCTTTTACTCAGTCAGGTAACTGGTAATATCAACCAATACTCTCACATTATTAATATCTGCAGACATATTTCTTTTGCCAATATTTAAAAAAAAATCAGAATCTTTATAAAATCAATGCTCTGCTTAATTAAGTAATAAACAAAAATCTTTGATATGCAAATCATTTGCTTTCACTTTTGATCTAACTATATAATGGCCCAAATAAATTTATTTTCACAGCGTATGTGATTTATTTCTAAAGTTTGGCAAAACAAAATGCTGTAATATATATTGTACCGGTATAAATCCACCACGCTTACTCATACACAGTACCCGAGTTCAAACCCAGTCCACGTTTAAGAATAAATTCCAAAACGCCAACTAAATTCAAACCCAAACCCTGGTATGACCAACCGATGATGACTTTATAACAGCACGGGGTTATCCCTTTACTAGCTCAACTCAGAACACAGACTAAATTACTTACAGTTAATTATATATAAATCTATTATACTCTGGATATTGGTATGGTCATTAATGTAATGTATATATTTAAGCTGCCAATACAGACAGTAGGTGACTAAATAGACTTCGAGAGTAATGAGGTGGGAGACACAAAATTAGATTAAATAAATTGTTTAATAATAAATAGAAAGCATTAACAAATATTATTCAAAAGTACGGTAAGACTTCCATAAATATTCTATTATAATTGGCTACTAGTCTTTAGTAATCATTTTACCTGGTAAACAAACTCATGCCAATATCGGTGTAGTTAAATGATTGACGGGTGGCTAAGGGAATCAGAGTATTTGGGGCATTGAAAATATTTATCTACTATTCTTATTAAGTTATTTTATTCGAATAGATTCGAGCCGTTAGATACAATAGTTGGAGGGTGGTTTGTATAAATATGATATCTAAGATTGATGTACTAGTGGTTGCCTAGATTAAAGAGCCCTACAGTAATCACTTCTGCATCAACGGAATACGGGCAGCTTGTACTTTGACAAGGCTTAATGCCCCCAAGTAGATCCGGGACACTACAACCAGCCGGGATCATTTCGAAACCCGGTGATCCAAGAGATTACCTGGAAAAGAATTGCTTTCTTTCCCATATGGTAGTACCAGACGCCAACTTCGCAAGGAAAGGCATTGCCACAGTCATCGAGGACGAGTGTTGAAGTGGATTTGAAACGGAATTACACAAAACCTAGATAATCTATTCGTCTATTTCTACGCAACAGGCTGATATAACTATTCCAATAAAACATCGGAATCAAACTGACCGCGAAAGCAACGATTAATTAAGTTTACTCTGAAACCCCTAACCCCTCAGGTTGTTCAGGGGTACGATAGTAACAAATTATACACTGAGAATTATTTCTCATTTCATGTAGGCAACAAGATGATAAAACTTTAAAACCATTTTACATATTTAAGATTGAAAGATAGGTTACAATAGTATGACAAAAATAAAGGAGAATAATAAAGTGATTTAATATCTGCCAACTCAATATATGAAATAATCTTTAATTCAAAAAAAACGAACTTACTTTTAAAATAACTATAATCAATATTATAAACTATCTTTAAACAGAGTTGGGAAATATTTCTATTGGCATCGTTTGTTTATAGAATAAGTTACAAAAAACATATAAATGTATTCATTTGAATTATTATTATTAGGTACAATATTTATAAATTATCTTCTAAAGACTAGAGCGGAGAAAAAGAGAAAAGAAAATTTACTGACAGGTTTTAAAAAGTAGCATTATAAAAGAAACAAAACTTACATGTGATTAATTTGATTGACAGATTAACTATAAAATTAAGCTCGGGAGAAAGTTAAAAGTTCATGTAACACAGTTACCCTTCTTTCTTCATCCGGCTTGGCTTCTCACGATGGTATTTCTGACGAACGTAGGCGCGCATTTGAAATTTACTTGAAAGGCATAGTCAATTTGGAGATTGGAAGCTGGAAATTTTGAAGCACGTAAAGCATGATCAGACAGCGGCACGAAGATTCAAATTGGCAGGACAGAGATCAGCTCCTGGCACTTAGCCCATCGACATTACGGTTTACTGGTGGACTTCTTAACCAGAGTTGTAGCGATTTATCTAGCAACTGCTGTGCTGTCTTGAGACTATCTCTCTCAACCACGTCAAAAGTTAGATGTTAGTTTTTCTAAGATGGCGGTTGACCTTTCTGCCTGGTTTTTGTTTGAGACTCCGCCTACTTTCTCTAGCCTCCAGCAATCCAACTTGACCATACAATATCAATTATCCATTTCCATTGTTCCTTTTCGCTATCTTTTACTTTAATACACAATTTTAAATTGACCAAGTAATTACAAAATATAAATTCCTTATCTAATTTTCAAAACAAATTAATTACTCTATACATTTGTACAAGACAGATTTTAATTAAAAACACTGATCAAAGGAATGTGACTTTTGATCAGTATTTTTAAACGACTTTGTATAATTCTAAAAAGTTAAAATTTAAACAAATACACCCGCAATGAAACTTTTAAATTAAGCTGCTATAAATTCACAAACCACGCACACACGAATATTATTTCATGATTTGTGATATTTATACACGGAATCTTTACATATCTTTTTACAAAACATAAAATATATCCCAATTTTTATGTGACTTGAAATAGAAAAATCTCATTGCGGACAAATAGTAGTTCGAATTACCGTACTTCAAAAAACACATGAAACTAAGATCGGTTCTTCGATCTGTCTGTTTCAATATATATATATGTAAAATTTAACAAGACTTGGTTCAACCTACTTTCTATTTAAATAGGTGAAGCTGAAACGGTTAGATCTGCGAGCGTGAAGCTATTCAATACTTCACTGATTAAGTCCACATTTCTTATTACACATTAATACTCGCGAAATCTTTCGATTTACAACGAGTCAATGGAAAGATTTTATAGTTAGAAATCTATTACAGTAATTTAAAGTTGTAATTATAAATTTATTAAACGCACATTGATTACGTAAGTAATATTTACTGAGACTATAACCTCGATAATATGCGTATAAAATGCGATAGTAGGGACTTCTACTGAAGTCACAAATAGATTTGTATATTCAATCATAGATGAATCTCCATTAGTTATCATCAAAATTTAATTCCATACATCTTGCTGTAATTGTTTACTAAACTAAACTTTAACATTTCTATTTGATGGAAATTTACACCTTTGAATAATTTTAATTTTATTTTTAAAATTCATAACTAATAAATCATTCTTCAATCTTCTTTTACAATTTTGACATTCATAAATGTTTTATTTGTATATAGAGACATTCAATTTGATACCACTATTTTTCTTTCCATAATATTGAATTCAAGAAAAAAATGATAGTTGTATATTTGATTTCAATTTTAAGGATTACCATTTTTGATTCTTAACTCAGTCTTTAATGGAAAATTATTACCAAAATTGATGTTTTACAATCACATTGTTTATAATAAAACTGAACAGGGGTTCTTCTAATAATATCTCATAGTGAAAGAAAAAACCATTTTTCACCAGACAAGTCAATTGTGAGATAAGGAATGTTTGAGTACTTTTCCTTCATTGTTTTATTCTTTAGGCAAGAATAGCTAAATACACCTTTAACAAACAAAATAGGATGGTTATCAACTCTGATTATTGAACTTAATTAAAACCTGAAAAAATGTTTATATAAACCATATTTGAACTCCCATCATAGGATATGGCAAGAAGATATGCTGCCATTACAAAACATATATACAAATTTCTTTTTTACCAATGCAAAAAAAATATTTTCCAATCATTGTAGAAGATAAATTTATTTTTTTACTTTTAATGTCATCTTTCTCAATTCATAATTTAAATAATTCGAGAATTTAAAAGCACTATTAAATAATTATTGATGTTAAAGATATGTCTATGTTTGATTGCATATGTTTGGTTGACTTGCACAAATTCTATAAGCTTTTTAGAGATTTTTGAAGCAGTTTACTTAGTAGGGTTCAGTAAATGACTTGACAATTGTGACTGATTTTCTGCTTAATGCATCTCAGCTTATTACCTCCAAAAATTAAAAAAAATAATTATTTGTACTAGTTTATTTACAAATGCTACTTCAAACTTAAGCTGGAATAACTACCAGCTTGAGAATGTGAACCAATTTAAATATCATTATAACTTTTTTTAAAAAAAGACAGACTTTATTATTTAGATCTATTTCAGATTCTAATATGATATAGTTGCATTTAACAGGTTTAAAATAGAGTATTTCACTAAAATGATATAAATACTTCAAATAAATTAATCATATGTAGGACTGTTACTTTGATACATTTTTTGGTATAAAAGTGAAATGTGGCTATCTATCATGCAGTATAACACAGTGATAGCATAATGGATTTGAAAATTAAATTTCTGGATTACAGTGATCTTCCAAGAAATAATCATTTCATTACTGATAATCCAATGTAAAGGCACTAGGAAAATTTCATTTAAGAATATTTTGTAAGATTTTAAAAAGATAATGAAACATTTTTAGTTTGATTGGATTGAGCAAATGAAGTGATAAAATATAAAAAAATAGTATTTGTAAAGATGAATATGACTCTGATTGTGGGCCCTATTTACAATACATAGATAATCTCAAAACATTTTAATAAGTAATAAATTGATAGCTTTATCTATTCTCAGACATAATTTCCTCAAAAAAAAAACATACCAATATAGTGCCTGTTAAAGAGTGTTTGAGATCATCTATGTAACATAATTGAATTTAAACCTGTAATCAGAATTTGTTCAAGTTTATAAAACAATAGTTGAGAATAGCTACAATTAAACATAGTATTGAAGACTTTCAGAAAGTTTGTTGCAGAAGAGGTGAAAATAAAGCATGATAAGATATAAATAACAGATTAAAGAAGTATCATATAGGATATTGTATTTGTAATTTACAGATTGATTTGTGTAATCATCACAAAACTCAGTCTTAACATTTCACTCTTTGTTTTTATTGGTCTTTTTCTGAAGCAATAAGGATCATTTTTTATTTATTAGTAATTGCCAGTGATAATGATATCTAATAAAAATGCAAACAAATTTAATGAATATTTTCTAAATAAAATAATATTGCATAATATCTACATATAATAGAGATATAATGCTTTATTAATGGAATTGAGGAAAAAAGGCAATTCAACCATGACATTTACTCATTTATATATAAATAAGAAGTTACATTATGGCACTAGTGTAATGTTTTTCATTTATCATTAGAATACAATTTTAAGGGGAAAATTATCATCTATAATTAATTTTTGTGATATTGATTAGTCTGAATGAATGAATTTCAACCAAAGTTGTTACGACATAGTTTAACATTAAATGTGGCTGCTTATAGGTAAAAGTCGCATTTGCAATTTTTTAAAATAATCAATAAAATCAGTTTATAAATTGAGCTATAGTGATTATTTTTAGTGAAGAAATTATTGCTCCCTAATCTTCTTAACATTCAAGTAGTGAAGATTTTAATAGTCTTTTGTTTTATTTAAGAAGAGCTAAATACTTATTTATTGATTAATAATTGAACAACTAGTTAATATCATTAAGGGCCATTTTGTTGGAAAAATTATTGGCTGTGTAAAATAAGTTCGATTCAAATCAAACCCTACATTGTTTCATGATAGACATAGTGGTAAGGTAATCTCACACCACGAAATTTTTACGATATTTATAATGTTAATTTTAACGGTTCATTGAAAATGTCTTATATGTATAATTTTTATAATAATTACTTTTAAAAATAATTTAAATAATAAACATTGACAGTTCTTTTTATTTTTTGTTCATCAATATAATTTTCTCAAAGAAATTCAATTTTAATTATGCCTTACTTTTCTTTTAAACAAACAAGGTTTCACTTCCTTAAACAAAGAAAAATCAAAAGAACAATAACTTTTAAGTTTCTAATTTCCTTTCCTGCAACCTGATACAGAAGTAAATGAATATTGTTTTGATTAACCAATTGTTATTGGGGAAAAAAATCCGATTACTAAGATAAAAAAAAAAAAATTACATTGTCTTTACTTTTCTTCAAAATAAGATAAATTCATTATAATGAAAAAATAAGTTTTTTTTAAAAAAAGTTTTGAATATATAATAGAATAGCCCTCCTTGATTACGTTACTTTCAAAACGATAATACTTGAGAATGAATTTGTGATAAAGACAATCCAATTCTCATAGGTATAGCGTTAAATCGGGATTCAACATAATCCTTTTCATCTAGAATCTTTTAATTTGTAATCTAACATACATTAATTTTATATCTGTTATTATTACGTAGTGAAAATAATTGTGCAAGTGAGTGTTGTGATAGAAACATAACATTTGTATTAAAGTGTTTTCTATTTAACTGATTCTGTTTATATGCTCTCTATAGGTTAGCACATTAGTAAAGTGAGATTTTTAAGAGCTGAAGGTCTATCTATATGCTTGAATACTTGATGACTTCTTGAGCATTTAAACATATTTATATCAAATATGTATGTAGAAATAAAATGTTAATTCAGTGCATTTGTTATTTTAATTATAGGTCATCACTTTCTTTATTTAAAAATATAACTTTTTTTGTAAATAAAATATGCAATAAATTTATTTTTTCTTTAACAGTCAATCTGTTTGAAGCATTATTATTAAATTACCATTGAATTTCTGCTTAGTTAATATTGCAGTATTCAATACTACATTTTATATTTGTTATATTTTTGGCATTTATTTATAAAATAGTTGTTTCAAATGTAGAAATGTCAAAGAACTAAAAAAACCTATATTAAATTTAAACAATATATAAGAAAAAAATCATTTTACTATGCATTTGTTATTTAAAATCATATATAAACAAAATATATAGTGTAACGGTATACATATGCCATTACATTATTTTAAAATTAAAATAAAAACAATCAACATAATTAAAAATATCCAAGAAACAGACAAGAGAAAGGCTGATCCATACCTGGCCATATTAACCTGGGAATTCACAACTGGCCTAAATAGCACCTGACCAACCAACCCCTAAATAATTTATATGAAAATAACTATTATGATCTAATAAAACCCTCCAACCATAACTTACCAAAACAGGGTTTACTAACAGAGGTATTTCGTTATAGACTAGATGAATAATATTCACCTTGCATCCACAGACTAAGTTCTTCACTAACACTCATTTTGTATTCTATTGACTTTTGGATCATTTCTTCTTTGTATATATCACCCTGTAACCTCACCTAGTTAATTCTTGTTATCATTTTATTTTTATTTTTTTTGTAATCACTTATAGGTCAAATAAAATTATCTTGAAAGGGAAAAACAAGATCGTAAATAAAAATTGATTTTATTAAAAACTAAAAGCCAAAAATTAAAAGAGTTAGGTTAACATGTATATATCGGACAGATGGAAAATTATTAAAAAAAAACTTTATTAAAAAAAAAAGAAGGTATTTTAAAACAAAATTTTAAGAAAAAACTTAAAAATATAAAGATGAAAATATATATCTTTAAGAATGTACAATAATTAAATTACTGTCTATTGTGTTAAAATTCAAGATGGAAATGATTGTTGGTTTTAATTAATCTAAAGTAGACAAGCCCTTGGGGTAAATTTATAATTAAAGGTCAGATAAGAGATATAAAAATTTTGCATTACCAGCTTGTGGAAGAGCAACCAACACTCAGACTCTAATGAAAACCACCGGAATAGGAAACCATGCTTAGTAAATCCAAAGGAGGAATATAAAAAGAGGAAATTTAAATTAAGAACAGTTCCAGCTTGATTTTTGAGGAGGAGGGTGAAAAGACACACTTTTCACCCTCTTACTAATTTCAAATGAAGTGATTGTTGAAATATGAATGGCACTATTGTAGACCTCGAATTGTAGGGGTCCTACAATAAAATAGTTCCAGGATCAGACCAGCTAAGGCAGCCTCCAGATTGATAACTACGGTATGAACAACAGACCGGTTTTCTTTGAAATTTTGAATAATAAAGACCACAGGAATTGGCACAAGGAACCGGGAGCTCCTCTAATGTAAAGTATAATTATGAACTCAAATCATTATAAACTTTTGCTCAATGAACTTTGAATAATTTCTTAAATAATTAATGCCTAATTAAGTTTAAACCATAAACTCTTATCTGACTAATGTAGAAGATTAAATCAGTTATTAATATTTTTTTATATATGTTTGCCAATTCAATTATTTCCATTTTCTTTATTAATATTTATTAATGAAATCAAAAAATGTATTAAATTTTAAATTGGGTGTAGATAGCTGCATGGATTCATTATGTTGATTATGTTTTAATATTTTTTATATGTGAAAATGTATACATAGCAGTAAATATGACACCTCATGCTGAGTGTCTAAACAAGTTGTTGTTGTCAATGCAGCACCTTATGATGAGTGCCATTGGGTTTACTTTATTGTAAATTTCCCTTAGCAATTGTTCAATTAATAACTTTATATTTAAATTCATTTATGTTTATTTTAAAGGGTTTTAATTCCAAGCTGTTTGTTTGATAATTAGGTTGATGCTGGTGGAAGGATATATGAGTGTTTATATTAATGTAATGTGAAGGGTGTTTAGCATACAGGGCAAAGCCCAACTGAATGCATGACCCAAAGGTATAGTCATTTCATTGCAATGTACACAAATGTATTTCCTGCAACATTGACTTCCTTAGCTCTATGGATAGGGACTATAAGTCGGTGGATAGACCACTCTCTCCCATATGTAGCATTTCTCTCAAATATTATATATATGATTCTTTCACCAGACATATGCACATTCTTGTATTGAACAAGGATCATGTCCTTCAAATAATATCATGCTGCAGATGCACATTCCTGACAGCATGGTTTTATGTTAGCATCTTCATATTGCATTGGTTGCATCTGTATAGGTGTTGGGATGGCTGCAAACTTTTAGTTTGAGATTGAATGATTGTTTTGAAAAGTTTTTAAATGAGTAATCTCTGTAGCAATCTATACTCAACATTATAAAACAAACTTCTATAAATGATCCACCTATGCAGACTTTGTAAAATAATAATTTAAATTTAAAATTAATAATATCTAATTTATTCCTCAATTTTAAATATTTATATATGTGCATTAATAAATGTTTTTTGTGTGTTATTACTGGCAGTGGCTTATTTTATTTTTTTAATATTAAAAATATATTTTTAAGAAGTATTTATTATAAATCTCTGCATCTCCTTGAGATAGTGGCAAGGGCTAATCATTATATATAATTATAATAAAACAAAATTGAGATCTTAGCAGTACGTATCTGCCTACTATATAAATTTTCCAGATTCAAATGGCCTGGTGGCACCCTTGTTATGGCAGATATGGTAAAACTACCAATTCACCCCAACTGTTATAATAGATTAAAAAAAAACTACAAACTTTAAGAATTTTATATAAAAATATATATTTAGCAAATCTAACATTTTGAATTATAAACTCATTATACAAAAAATAACATTAATTTAAGAGACAGTTTAGCACTTAAATTTGAAAGCATTTCTGAAAAGTAAATTATTTTCTTTAAAACAACTAAAAATGTTAATTTTATTAATATTTATATATTAACATTTTTCAAACTCAAGAAAATTAATATTAGTTTCATTCTTTTATTGCAGTCTTTTGATAATTTCAAAATTGGAATCCTTTGTTTTTTGACTTGTGTAATAACAAGTTAGCTATTATTTTTTTGGAATATAGTCACTCTCAGCAACAAAAAATTATTATATCTGGAAAATCTTTCATTAAATCTATATCTGCATTAGAACTTTGGGTAGATAAATTGTAGTTTTATAGTTCTCTATCCACATGTAGTTTGTTGTACACATATTATTTACATGGAAATTACATTTTATCTTATAATGATCTCATGATTAATTATATAATTATGTATGAAATTACATAATGATCATGTAAACATTAATTATGTCAGTTATATGAACAAGAATTCAAATATGACCAGAAATACAAATTCTAGCTTTTTAATATATATAAAAAATTATGTAATGTAGTCAAACATAAAATACTTTTAAGTTACAAATAAATTCTCTGGAGAGAGATATTGTTTTCAATAAAGAAATGTTATAAAATTACTTCAATTAAGTATTGAAAATATGATTAAATCAAAAATTAAGATTTGCTACAAAGCAATAGCACAGCATAAAGTTGATATAATTGTACTTCAAGAGACTCAACATTCCTCTACTAATGCACAAGCCTTCTGGTATCCATTGATTTTGGCACAAAGTGGCACTACTGTATGGAGAGTTTTGCCTTGTTTAAAAACAATTATGTGCTAGTATAAGAGATGTTGATCATGTGATGTTTAATGGATTAACACCAATCCTGCCTAATAGGATAGTGATGGCTATAGTTGTTAAAGAGCCAAAGACATTAAAATGTATGGGTGCTGAACTGAGTTCAGACCCATATGATTATATAAGCTATTGAGCTTAGATTGAAAATATTATTGTGTTTTCAATTTTATTCTCATAGTTTTGTAGTTAAGTAGAGATAAAAGGTGTTTTCTGGGAGGTTGCATTGGATCTTAAGATCTAAGATCATTTGATGTTTAATGGATTAAGAGCCTATTGACTGGTTTAATTAAAGTCTCTTCTGACTTGTACTACTTAATACTTTTAATGCCACTTAGATTTTCTTGATTTTTCTGTTGCAAATTATTAAATGGAATTGTATATTTGTGTAACTAAAAATGAATAGCTTACATATTATTTATACTTCAAGAATCATGAAAGAATCTTCTTTGCTTTATTAGTCAAGTTAAGCAAATCAGCAGTTATACTCAAATGTTTTAATAATGGCTTGCAATATATTTAAGACTTTTTTTTATATATAATATAAATGGTACATTATTTTTTGTATCACTTAAGTTATGAGTACATTATAATCCATTCATATTAATTCTAAGGCTCAAATTAGAATGTAAAATTAACTATATAGTTGTTAATTAGAGTCAAACATCTCTCATAAGAGTTGTCATCTTTCCCATAGAGGTTTAAATCTCAGCTATGTATATCCACACATAATTATGATAGTTCATAAAACTTGTCTTTCAGAAAGAACCCAAATACTCATATACAATTCATGTGTTTTATAAGATCATATGTAACTTCAGATTTGTATAAGACAAAATCATATATAAGTGTGTGTGTAAAATTCTTTTTGAACTTTCAAAAATCCGGGGATGAATTAGAGTTTATCTTGTTGAATTTTGAGTATTCTTGAAAATATTGCTTGAAATTCATTTGTCAAGTAGTATTCTGTTTATACCATTTACACTTACTGAATTTTCATTTCCACAAAACAAATATTCTTTTAGAAAGCTGTGTAAGATGAAACTTAAATAAATTGAAAATATATTGGCAACTGTCTATATATTCCTTATAATCTATTATAAATTATTTAAAACATAGTTTTTTCTATGTGTACAGTACTATATTTATAGTTATATTAAAACACAGACTTTTTTTATATCTACAGTATTATGTTTATATTTGCATTAATCATGATGATAATGTAATTATTGTTCTTATTCAGTAGATTTTACAATAGTTTATAACTTCATATTAAGTATAAAAAATCAAATTACTATTGATGATGAGTATATGTTACACTGCTTAATCACAGTAGGTATAGATTCTTCAACACTAATATTTATATTTTTTAAAAAATAAACTCATACACAGACATTTATAAATCATTGACTCAGTTATAATGTCTCTTTGTATTAATTTTTGAACCTTATTTCAAATGAAAAATATACTTATGTAGTGGTTTCTTACAAATAGAATATTCAAAAACACATCAGAGCTGGCTCATCAGTAAACATTACAATATTATTATTTTAAAATTTATCATATGAATTCATTTTCTATTGTTTTTATGTTTCATTTTTATTAGTTCTGAAATGTTTTTTTTCATTGCTTCATAGTTATTTTCAATGTGCATATATCTGCTATAATAAAAAAGTTTATGGCATTTTTAAATGTAGATTCATTATTGAAAAAAATCTGTAAACATGAAACAGTTGTGTAATATAAATATTTTCAAACCAGATTTTTTGTTTTATCCATCAATAATTGTTAAATATTTCATACAACCAGTTGTATTTATGTATCAAAAATTTGGAGATGTTTCCACACTTCTTTTACCAAAGCAAATTATTACCTTGACTATCATTAGATATTGTTCAATATATATATATAGTCAAATGATTTATTGTTTGGGAGTTTGTAAATGTTCAAACACTGAATTTAGTAGCTAGAGCTATGATCCACAGATCTTGAGCTTCTATCACTGAACTATATGATACACAGTTTTTTTCACATAGTTCTTAATTTAATATTTGAGTGTTTCTGAATGATCTGATAAGAATCAGCATTTAATTGAGTTCAAGATAAAACTAAATTATCTTTATTTTATCATATTTTTATAATAAATTATGAATTTGTATATATGGCTTTATGGTGTAGGGAGAGAACGTTTCCCTATCGTGATTATTCTAGATATGACACCACACCAAATACAATTATTATTATTTTTAAATTCCAGATTTAGATAGCTTGCCCATAGTTAATGTAGCTAATCATCCAATATTGTTCAATAAATAGGTATCCAGCTATTTTTATCTAGGGATAAAGAATGGTATAAAATTATTCTAATTCCTATCACTAGCAACTGACAATCCTCATAGTAATGCTTTCATTTTCCTTCATTGTTATCTTATTGCAAGCTATTAGATAAGCATTTGCTTTTTTATAGATGATTTCAATTTTATAAAATATATAATATATAGACTTAGATGTATAAATAATAATCAGTAATTCGAACATTAAATATACTTCTAATTTTTTGTTCATGTTATAAATTTTTTTCATGTTAATGAAATTGCTATTTTCTTTAAGACATATGTCTACATATTAGTCTGTGATATTACATATTTTTTGTACCTGTCTTCTCCATGTGTTAAAAGATAGCCGTAACTAACATATGTTATTTCAGAATGAAATTTTTACAACCGCATACATTCGTCTTTTTTTTTTTTTTTGGAAGATGTTTCATGACAGATTGACCTTTTCTCACTAGATGTCACTTTCATTATAAACCAATTAAAATGTCAGAAATAAATCACAAAAAATGCAGCTTCTGTATATAAGTATATTTATATAAAAATGTAATATTATAAATTATTATGATTTTTAGGAGTAGAAAACTATGTTTAGTTTAAACTAATCAGGTGAAATATATAAAAGGCTTTTGTCTTTGTGATTTATATTCCCATATGGCTGCCAAATGATTATAGATTTAAAAAGTTTCTTGGATATAGATATCAACAACAGCAGTATTCTTCAATAGGGCAGACAACTTATAAATTGTACTCGGAAATCATACCAATAAATATTTTTACCTAATATTTGAACTTAACTATTAAAAATGTCAACGATTTTACACACAAGGAAACCAAATGTAATCTTTTATTGTTTCACACAAGATAAATGATTCCTGTCTATGACTATTGAAAAATTTTAGATGAAGTGGTTAGAAAAGTATAAATCAAATTTTATCCACTCCACTGCTCTGTAATAATAATTATATATTTTATTATTCAAGCCAAGCATTGTGGTAATCTCTTTCTTTTTTTAATATTATAAACTGCATTTGAAAAGTAAAAGATAAGAATATTAAAATATCATTTATAAGGTATCTGTGTCATTTTAATTTAAATAAATCTTGTGTAAAATGATACTTCCTGAGTTTTCAAGATGGAACTTTAAAATCAAGTTAAGACATGTAATCCTGCATTAACTGATTCAGCAAAGAGAAAAGCTATTGTGTCATGTCACATGATTTGACTTTTATGCTTTTATTAGTTAAATGTGATAATACAATACTGTATATTAAATAATATTTATCTACAAAATATTAAAATATCTTGAAAATTAAAAAAAAATATTAAAAAGATTTGTTCATGCGTGTGTGTGAATATATATTTGTAGGTAATACAGTTTTTAAATAATTTAGAGCAGGACACCTCTTCAAAAACTTTCTACTAAGAAATAGTAAAGGACAAGCCAATATTCACCAAGCGAGTATAATGCTGAATAAGGAGAGATTGTTTTAACGAATAGTTAGATACAAATTATTAATAATTCATTGGCTATAGACCAGATATTTGAACAAACAAACAAACTCATTTTGAATATATAAAAAAATTTAAATTTCACTTATATTCGAAGCGCAGATTGGGACTAGAAGGTCAACCTGCTAGGCACTGTAATAAGCTCTTCTATATGTGTAAAGAAAAGTGTCATATTTTTGTGTATAAATACGGAAACATAAAAGCTGAGCAATTTGCTATGGAAGTAACAAAACATTTTATTGATCTATCTGCTTTCTATTTGTGCTATTAAATATTAACTTAAAAGAAATATTTTAAATAACAATGTAGTATATATTTGTATACATCATTAAAATGCCAAAATGAAATGATACTATATCTTATAATAAATAATATTTCTGTAGTGTAATTTCCACTACATCACACCTTGTATAAGAGTGGTGTAGTAGAAATTCCACAACAGAAATATTATTCATTATTGGATAATCTCTAGTCTAATGAAGGACTAATAAAAATATTAATATACTTTCATTGAGTAATTTGTATCAAAGTTGTGAGAGCAGCACATTTGATACTTGTCAATTTAAGTGTAGTAATTTGCTATATATATATATACTGAATGTTGATAAAGATATGTGCAAGAAATTGTAGTCTGGGAAAACTGATGAGTGCTGGTTCAGCATGAAATGTGCATCCTGATCATAAATCTTTTTCACATCTTTGAAATGTGTTTATGATTACATTCCTTCACATAGTGTTAAAACTAAATGGAAACTAGTTTTGCAGGAGAGTGGTGTAGTAAAAATTACAGAAATATTCATTGTTGGATAATCTCTAGTCTAATGAATGACTAATAAAAATTATTAAGATACTTTATCTTCTATTGAACAAATGCAGAACTGCTGATTTTAATTCAACTCTCTTTAAATTAATAAAATATTTACTTCAATGATTTTCTTTAGGAGGTACAGTTCTTGATGAAAGCAATGAAATTTAATGATTGATTAAAAAAAGCATTGGTTAGAATATTAGTCATTGATTGGTGAATGAATGATGATATTAATTTTAGTGAATCTTTTCAATCAAAATTATAAAGCAAATAATGGTTTGAGTTGCTATCAAGCTACAAGAAGGAACTAACATCTGTTCAAAGTTATTGTGAACTGTTATTTAAGAAACTAGTTGTTATTAATTATAATATTGGAGATTAGAAACAGCATCCAATATTTTGCTGTAATTAAAACATTGTTATACATTCAAATTATCACTTGCTCTGCTTAAAGTTATCATTATTTTTGTTCTGGTGGTTAATAAAAAGATGAACTACAAAAACGTATCACAAATATCTTGTATTGCTCTTTGATCTACACATTCATCAACCAATCACATCTTTGAAAATAAGAAGATAAAATCAGATTTTATTTTACGTATATCTTCAATTATATCTGATTCAAAACAGAATATGTATGAATGGTTGTGTGGGAAGTATTCTGGACATATAGATTTGTATGAAAAATGTTAAATTAAAATTATATTCAAAGTATATGAACAATATGATGAATCGATAATTTTTTGATATATATATATATATATATTTAGCTAAGATTATACCTAATTAAGTTTATGAATATGTAGCGAACTTTTTATTTTGCTTTTAAATATTAATGAGTTTGTAAAATATTACCAGTGAAAAATTCAGGCCAGTCCTTTATATAATGTACATTTTTACTGATTTATTTTAAAGCATGAATAAATTCTCAGTCTATATAAATATATATAACATTTTAAATTAATACTATGATAATGAATCAAAGATAAAGATATATTATCATTTCTTTTTGATTTTATATAAAAAGCATTCACATCACACTGAAAAAAAAATATGTGTAATAATTAATCATTAATTAATCATTAGCACTTTAATACATATAACTAATTATATTTATCAATCTGTAAACCTTACCTTATTTTGTTTTTAAGATCTAGTAAAATAAATCAGACCAGACTTTACCAATTACATATATATTAGATATTAATATATCTTAGTCAGATGAGTTAAAAGTCTGACTATATCTTGATAAATACTAGACCATATTTCTGATGTAAACATTGGATATTTAATTTACTGACTCACCCGAAGAAAAGCTGATATGTGAAGTACATCTTTCGTCAATGAAGCTAATTTAAATTTTTATACTGAGTGATATTTTGCAATATTATATGTATACATTTAAAAATAAACAAAAAAGTGGACTATAGATCCAAAAAATTGATTGATTACATAAATATATGCATACGTGTATATGAAAAATGACTTCTCAATCAAAGTTTAATATAATACTAAAATAGTAATTAATCAGCTCTTTTAAAACATTTTATGTTGTACAAACAATATTCTTTAACTGGTGCAGAGCCATGTGGGTAATCTAATGTATTATATAAATCCATTCAATTATTTATACTGGAGTGGCTGAATGATAGTCTTTCCATGGTTCATTCTGCAAATAGTGTGAATTAGTTTGTGAAATCAATGTTTTACATGGAAATTAAATTTTATCTTAAAGAACTCCTTTTTAAGACAGTATATTATGAAAATACCTTATAAAACTATTCAAGTGAACTCTAACGATATTATGGACACAATGACTATATACTATTCAAAACCATTAATTTTTTTAAATACCAGTATACCTTCTCTTCATCTAGGAAACAATAAAAATAATTCAAATTAACACAGGATTTATTAATTTCAAAAATGGATATCCTCTAACAAATTAATTGGTCAGTAGAAGTTTGATGTAATTATATATCAAGAGATTCATCATTATTCTAATATTGCATATCTTTTTAAAATTTCTAGATTTACATCAATTATTGATAAAAAGCATTTTAAATATGATATTACTTTTGTTTCAATTTATCCCTGTAAAACAAACAATTTCTATTAATGATAGTTTAAATAAGATTGCAATCACCATTATATATATATATATATATATATATATATATATATATATATATATATATATATATATATATATATAGTGTTTACAAACCCTCCATTATAAATTTGCCTCACTTCCAGATCTCCTTACATCTTCTATATTTATAATAGGTTTCTCATATTTGTCTCTGGGGTTATGTAAATGAGGATTAAACATAATATCAACATGTAAAATGGTTGTAATTAAATAACATTTATTTTACAATGCCATGCAAGAAGGAATAAAAACAGAAATAACTTCCGATTTATGTTTTTTTTTTTTTTGGATAGAAAACAGTTCACTATTACCTGCTCAATTATCATTTTTCCTAAAACACAAATCAAGTCTGATCACTCTTGGAATCCAGCATTCCTATAGCTGAAAGCTATCCTATTCCAAGATGGAATTCAAGAAAATATAATTGGAAACAATATATTGAATATCTTAAACAAAATATTAATAGAATCTCTCCCAATTCCCTCTTGTTATGATCGATTTAGAAAAGTATTAATAACAGCAGTCAGTCAGTCAATCCGTCATGAATTTCAAAAACAATTCATTTGAGATTGAAATAAAAGTAGTACTGTTCCTTGTAGACAATTTTTGTTTACCAAAGATCCAGAAATTGGTGTCAAATTTATAAAATTACTGAGTGATATCAGAAAAGAAAAGTGAAAAGAGGCCATGGAAAAAAAAAACTTTATACAATTTAGTCATAAGGCATGGTCACTTTTTTAAAAACTTGATGGAAACTCCTATAATTTTTAATAAAATTGCAATATTATATACCAGACATCTAAATCTTATATTGATGGAATGGGAAAAGTATCTTTTGATCAGAATTGCAAATATCTCTTTCCAAACATTCCTATAATAACAATCTTATCAAATCTATAAATAATGTTGATAAATTTGAACAAATTGTTGATCTTAAATTAGGATATTCTCCAAAAACAGTATATTTAGAGAGTTTTAAAAAATATGGAACCTAAAGCTAAAGCATGATTGGCAAAATCATTCAATAACATTTTTCATAGAGGAAGTATTCCAAAAATTTGGCATATAAGCAAAACTATAACAGTCTTAAATCAGATAAAGTCAGCAATGCTTCAAAAATTGTTAATATTTTAATTATGTTTACCCTACAAGATTTTTGGAATAAATCATGTTAACAAGAAATGTTCCAATAATTGAGATCCAGATTTCTATAAAACAAGCTGTTATGCAAAAGTTTTAGTAGTGAAAAAAAAAACAACTGATGCTACCATATTAATCTACTGTCAGTTTAAGATTCTGTTTAGACAAATGATTTTCTTCTAAAAGTTTCTAACATTCTTAAATGCAATAAAATCAATAATTTATTTGACAAATGTTCCGAATAGAAAAATTCTTGTAATACCAAGTGACTGTCATAGTAGATACTTAATTTTATACAACAGTCCACCACACGGTTCATTTCTCATCTATTTTATTTAATAAACTCATCAGTGATTTTCCAGATACAGAATGTATGAAATTTATTTATGCTGATAATATTGCTTTGGATTTTCAAAGCAAATCCTTTCCTGAAGTAAAAAAGTCTGATAAGGATATAAAAAAAATGGAATTTTTGTCAAAAACTGTAGTCTTATTCATAATCCAATAAAAATAGTATATTCAATTTTTCATCTAAACAATAGAATATGTCATATTCTGAATATTATTTTATGCAATAATAGCTGAAATATAATCCTGATGCTATTTAGGATTGATCTTGGATTATAACATAACTTATTTTTCTCATTTATCTGAGATTAGATCAAAATCTGGATGATGCTATTTTTAGGATTATGAAGCAGAGAATTTATAAATAGCTTCCTTAACAGTAGCATATAATAATGGTGAATATTTTGTTCTTGTTTGAAGAAAATGTTCTCATGTTAAACTTCTTGACATTCAATTAAATATTACTATAAGAAATCTCACTGACACACTCAAGACTAAATTTTTTGCAACTGCTACATGTTCTTTCATTTATTGCTCTGCTAGATATAAGAAGAAAAGTTGCCTCATGGAGTGCGCATAAAAATTATTAAGTAGAAGAAACTTGCCAATAAATCAAGATATAGTTAAAACAACAGTTATACACAAGCATAAAAAGTGGTGATCATGTGATGTTTATTGGTTCAAGATATAGTTCCATCATTCAAGATTTGATTCAAATCAATATCTTCTTTTTGTATGCTCTATCAAGATTCTGCCGTTACTCAATTATGAAAGTTCAATTATTGCAGTCATTTTTAAATTTTACTGTTATAACTTTCTTTTAATTTCCAGTTCTATGTATAATATTAAATGTAAGTACATGATGTTGATCTGAAATATCATTAGGTGAGAAAAGTCATTAAAAATAACTTAAGTCAATCCCAAATAGGTTCAATGGGCTTTTATGAGGAGGCTTGAAAAGATTTTTATCTAGGCAAGTATCAAAATCAACTTTACATCTTAGATTATCACAGCAGCTAGTACACTTATCTAATCTAGGGTTTTATTCTTAAATTTCCAATTACATAATAAAAATGTTTAATAATACTTTGATATTGCAATCAATTATTACTTTGTGCAGTGATATTACTTATTTTTTTCTGTTTACCTCCAATTTGCTTTTGTTAATTATTAAATGCTTTTATTAAAGTTGGAAAATCAAATTGTTTGTTGGTTTGTTTGCCTGCAAAATTTTGACCTTTTAAAAGTTAGAATGAAATTTTAAAACTGAGTTTTAATATATTTAAATTCAGTAGAATTGTTTGAAATTTGATATATACCAGGCTAATTTATATGGAACAATAATATTTTGGTAGGTCATCTAGTTTCTTAAATATGGAATAGAGATTATAAGAATATTGAATACTTTGATCTCAAATCTTTTAAACATGCTTCCTAGAACTTTCATTTGTTTTAAGTGAGGCACATGAGAGGGGGATATGGAAACTTTTTTCTTTCAATTTAATATTTTAATAAAATTTTAAAATCAAGGTTTAATAAAGTTAAATTTATTATAATTTGTTGAAATTTTGTACATTTAAAAAAATCTCTATGAAAGTGATAGGACACATTAATATTTTAAATAGGTGACTTAATTTCTTAGATATGAAAGAGGTGAGGAAGAGCTTCAATGTTTTAAGTAATGCTCACAATTTTTTTGGTTTCAATTGTAAACTTCATTTGAATAATAAGAAAGGTTGTTTATAAAATAGTTTTAAGCTTTTTTTTTTTATAAAAAATATTTTTCACATAATAAGAAAAATGTCCAATTTTAAATAGAAATCTTATAATTAAATACACATACTGAATATGATATTTATATAAAGAGTATACATATTAATTTACTGCAGAAATATCTAGTAATATATATACTATAAGTGTGAAATTGATTTAAAATAAAATTATATGTATCGAGCAAAGTTCATTTACAATATAATTTTGGAAAGCATTTTTTGTTTTTAAAAAATAAAAATTTCCAATCAAAGACAAAAACGTTAAACCCTTTTCACTTAAAAATATTTTATATTTTTAATCATTTATATACACATATATTATTATGTAACATATACTAAATATGATATATATATACATATAATGGGTACTTATTTTAACATATAGCAGAAATATCTAATGATATATGGTCAACTATAATTGTTAAGTCAATTTAAAGAACAATATAGTTTTACATTTTTATTTACTGTGGCAATATTAAAAAATTAAAAATAATACAGTTAATTTATTTGTATATATTAAATGCCTTTATTTATTGTGCATTAAAAATAAGTAAATAATTTTTTCTTCAACTAAAATTTGTGTTTTAGATTTAACTTGAAATAAAAGCATGGGGGGGGGGAGGTTCAGAAATTAATTAAGTCAATCTCTTGTTATAAAAAATAGGGATTGACTTAATTATTTTCTACTCCCCCCCCCCATGTTTTGATTTCAAGTTAAATCTAAAACCCCCATGTGGTTGAAGAAACAATTATTTTTTTCTTTTTAGTGCACAGTCAATAAAAGTTTTTAATATAAAAAAATTGTCTATTATTTGTCGGAGTTCTCACTGGCATTGATTTAGTGGTCAACAGCTTTCTTCCAGAAGTCCAACAATAATTTAAATACTTTCCTCAAGCTATGGTGCAATAAGAGCAAACAAGAAGTACTTGGTTTTTTTTTTAAAAAAAGTTAATTTTACTGCACCTGGTATTTTTTAAAAGTTGATCACTTAATTATCACTCATTAAATTAATTATGATTGTTTAACTTATAAATCTAAACATCAAATTTATAAGCAAGATAGCTAACTCTATTGCAAGCCAAAATATGATTGAATCTATATATATATTCATTCTTTTTGTTCTAAGTATGACTTTATTTAACATCTATTTTATTTCAATAAAGAGAATATTTGTTTATGATATAGAACTACACAAGTTTATTTAAACTGTGAAATTTGTATTTTAAATAAATTACAGTTTGTCAAAATATCAATTAATAATATTATTTAACATTTATTTTCAAATAGTTATATTTATATGCATTTTGTCCATGTTCATTTCTACTTTTCCTTTTAAACATTAAATATATATGTACACAAATTCAAAAGTTCAGCTATGATGTATTCAGGCAACAACCAATTGAAACAGACAGTACAAGATGAAAACATATGATCTACTAATAACAATAGCATTTCCTTGAATTATATTAAACCAAAATATGAAACTTAGCTTAATACTCTAGGTGATATAAGAACCATCAATCATTATATGCCTGAAAATTTGAAATTTGATAGCTCCTCTAAGTTTTCACAATTGCCATAACATCTCTCATAAAATTGATATAAGAGTGGTAATGTGTAAAAAAATTTCATATTTGGATTAACATGATTTAGGCACATATTATTGCTATTAATAAATTAAATGCCTTATATTGCACAGCAATTTTAATTTATTGTTAACTGGTAGCTGAAATTTTATCTAGATTATTAAAATACAAACATTAAAACATAAAAGGAATTTTCCATGTAAGTTGGTGAACATTTTCCAATTAATATATATATAATCATGCTTTGACAAAGATATACTATACCAGAAGCCTGGCTAAGCAAAATAAATATGAATTTGTACCAAAGATTTATTATCGTAATAGTTGATAATTGTCTTCCTACTCTGGCAAAATATATTTTACTATATATATATAGAGTATGTATTGGGTGTAAATTATGACACTTATTTTTAAAGAATGGAAAGTCATCAATAAAGGCCACAGTTGGTGAATTAAAGTCCAGTACGCTAAGAATACCAGATTAATAACCTAGGATACTATTTTATCTAGTTCCTACAACTGTCAATTTTTTTCAATAAAGAAATATTTTATCAGAGAAACATAATTGAAATTTATGAAATTAGAAAAAATTGATTTGAAAATGAGTGTTGTTCTTTAATATAAATAATGTAATAATATTGAAAGTGCAAGTGAAGTGAAATTTTTTAAATAAAAATAGAAGAAAATAACATTGGGGAAAATTAATGATATATCGGACAGAGTGATAGGATTAGTTAATGGAAAATGTATAAAACAGATAATTCAGGTTTATTTCCAAACAAGATAGAGAATTTTTATATATATGGAAAGAATGCTTTTGATTAAATCATGCAACAAAATGTCCAGGAAATGGAATATGTAACTATCGCATTTGCATAAATTTACATCGCTCCTAATCAATTTCTTATCTATTTACAAAATGGCTATGAATATGAGGGCTCTGACCCTTGAAAGCGCTTAGCTACTTAATTAATATATATATATATTAAAATAATATATATATATATATCTTTATTTGTCTTCAGCTTTGTGTGCTTGTGCGTGTTAGCGCATTTTATATTTTGCACTTTAGAACAGCAGCCACAAAGTTTAAACACTTTGCTCATTAAAATCATTATAGATTTTATTGTAGAATTGAAAAACATGTTAAAGATGAAACTGGAGAGATTAAATCTATTTGTGGAGATAGAATGGGGGAGAGAGAGAATATAAAGTTGTGGAATTTGCTAAAAAGTTCAAAGTGGGCATAACCATGGAAGTATCCAAATAAAATAATAACAGAATTGTTTATATTTTACCTAAAGAACACATGTATTTCAAGACTTTAATGTGCTTAAGATTAATCTTCTCAGGAAGTGATCATTGGTTAGAGGTATGTAAGATATATGTTAATGCAAAACTAGAGACAAAAATTACTACAAAAAGATAACAATAAAAACTGATGACTTTAGCTTTCATAAACAATTTATTTAATCCAGAACTTTGCTAATTATTTTGAAATATCAAGAGATATGGGTTACAAATAAATTAATTGTTACTCAATCAAGAGGTATTACATAAACAGTTTTTAAAAACAAAAAATTATCAATAAATTTTAACAAAGCAATGTATATAAAGAAGAATATAAAAATAATTAAAACTGAACTATTTAAAATAATTGAATATCTAGAAGTATGAAAGAGTCATATAAAAATAGAATTAATGATATAAAAATGTTGCTATGAAATGAAGAATGTAAAGCTTTGCAAAAGAAGAAAAGTTCCAAAAATATAAAGTAGTTTCTTCACATTGAAAGAAAAATTGTTTCAGCAATAAGCAATCTCTATAATTATGATAATAGTTTTTGAAATTCCAACTAATTTAAATGAAGAGGTGAGACTTGCAATAAAATTTATAAACATTACCAAAATCACACTTTTCTTTATTTTTGTCATAATATCCTATAAATACAATTTATCCAAACCACTTCAAACACTTTTTAGCAAAACTCTTTATTTGTAAATATACATACACCTATGTTTCAACTGATCTGCAGTCTTTATTTGTACATATACATACACCTATATTTCAACTGACCTGCAGTCTTCTTCAGAGCAAGTTTATTTTAAATTTAACTTGATCTGAAGAAGACTGCAGGTCAGTTGAAACGTAGGTGTATGTATATGTACAAATAAAGAGTTTTGCTAAAAAGTGTTTGAAGCAGTTTGGATAAATTGTATTTATAGTATATTATGATAAAAATAAAGAAAAGTGTGATTTTGGTAATATTTTTAAAACTCTTTGTTTGTACATATACATACACAGTATGTATATGTACAAATACAGTCTTCTACAAAAAAAGTTTATTTTGATCTTTTAAAGGATCAAAATAAACTTGCTCTGAAGAAGACTGCAGGTCAGGTAAAATGTAGGTGTATGTATATGTACAAATAAAGAGTTTTGCTAAAAAATGTTTGAAATTGTATTTATTAAATTTATAAATAATAAAAAAAAAACACTCCAGAAAATGATAGAATTATTATAAACAATTTAAAAGAAGCAGTTGAAGAAATAGAAAATTTGTTGGCAATGCTACTGATATTTAAGAAAGGTAAAAAAATATCAGTACATCCATATTCTGTCAGTTAAATACAGGATCTAAAATAATGTAGAAACTATATAATGTGAATAAACTTTGGTGGATAAACAACTGATTTTTAACAATATCATAATCTTGTTCAATTAACTGAGTCAAATGCCATGGTCAAATAAATAAAAGCAATATATAAATTATATTTATGCTCTAGACACTTTTCTTGTATTGCATATCAATTAAAAAAACATCTCTTTAGTACTTCTGATTGCATTAAACCACATTTAATCTTTGATAATTAGTTGTCTAAGACTGAAAGCAATCAATTCAACAAATCATTGAAAATATTTTTGCTGTAAACAATAATAAGGATATTCCATGGTAATTATTTTCATGTTGCTTACTTCCTTCTTTAAAAATTGAAAACAATAAAAGAAATTTTAAAATCATGTGTCACAACTTCATGGTGATGTATATTCTCAAAAATATTCAATATCTGTCAAGATATCATCACCATATTTAAAAATATTTCTCCAGGTGTTTTATCATGACTGCATCCTTTCTAATTTTAAGATTACAAAAAGCTGTGTTTTGTCTTTACCAAGCTGGGTATCTTTGTCCAAATCTAAATTAATATATCATCAAAAGTTGTCATCTGAATTCTTATATTATTATTACTACACAGATATATTTTATATTTGTATTTTAAGTATATAATCTTCTTCTTTACTTTCTTTGCATTTCTTCATATGTTCATATATATTGCTTATAATAACTTCTTTCATATACACTTTAATGCAAAAATTTTTTTTAATAAAACTTTAAAAAGCAGAGAAAGTTTGAGAAAGCTCTGATGAAGACTGCTGAACAGTCAAAACTGTCAGGAAAATAAAGTTTTATTCAAAAAAGTTTTTTTGCATTGAAATGTATGTGAAAGAAGCTATTATAAACAATATATTTGTATTTTTCTAATGTCAGAATAATTTTATAAGGTATTTCCTTATGAAATGCTATCATAACATTTAAACAAATATTTAAACTCTTCTACTTTATACTTTTTCTATGTCTCATATACTTATTAGCTTAGAATTATAAAAAAAATACAGTAGCAAAATCCTAAATATTTTAGTTCAAAAATATTATTAATAAGATACAATTATAGAAAAAAAGGCCTTCGTTATTAGGTTTTTAAAGATAACCAAGACCAGTAATGTTATATCTTATAAAACCTTTTGTTTTAAAAATATATATTCAGAAAGTATTTAAGTTATTTATTACAAATATTTAAAAAGATGTTTTTGAGATTTTGCAGAAAGGGCCAACAATTTCTAGCCATGCTACTTTTTTGACATTTTGATTTCTCTTGCATTCTCATATGTGCATATAAAAGTCGCATTTTATATACTCTACTGCAAAATGAATTTTCTTTACTTTTGCATACAAGTATCGGTTAAGAAATTATAATTAGTAAACATTTTTAAAATCAAAATTTGCACCAACTACAAAACATGCTTTCATGAACTTATTCATAAATATTCGAGACGTGTTAATTTTCCAATAATAAACCATAAAATTACTTAATAATTGTCAGGAAAATATAAATAATAAATATATATTTTTTAAAAAAGCAAAGTTAACGTTTTTAAAATATCTATATTTAAAAATTCAATAATATATAATTATCTGAAAGTCAGTAAAAAAAATTTGCATACTTTTTTTTTAATTCTACAAAGAATCATTTCGTTAGCAAAATAAGTCAAAGATTTTGTTCTTAATAGCATTTCTCTTTATTTTTCTCAACTGAATGAGTTCAACTTTGATCCATATTTCCATCTTTTAAATATGCATCATAATCTTAAATCATATCCTGCATAGATAATAAAGGTATATTCTAATTATAAAGAATAAGAATTAGATTGAATCATAAATACGAATGAACTTGATCATTGCTTTTTTACTAATTTTTAAAAAATCACGTGATTTATTCCTTTCCTCTCGTATTTCAATATATAATTTCAACAATACTTCTACATTATTTTTTAAATATAATATTATTAAAATATTTGAATTTAACTTATTAACTTTAAAATTTTAATAAAAAAAAACTCCTTTACACATTATATATTAAATTAATGTACAAAAAACAGATAAAATTATATATATATATTTTATTTATAATGTTTGTATCTGGCTTTCAGAAGTGAAAAAGGTTGTTTACTCATGTTCAGGATAAAGAGATTGAGTTTTTTTATTCGTTTTGATTCAATTTTATTATTTCAATTTAAAATATATATTTATATACAGAATTTTTTATAAAATAGGCATCTTAATGATATAAAGAACTTATAGTTTATAATTTATCTCTGCTTCTAGAACACAAGAATAAAAGCCATGACAAACTGCATAAAATTATCATGTATTATCGCTTAGATATCCAAACTGCCTTTAGGACAAAGAATGATATAAATTCATATACATATTATAAAAGTTCAATCTTTTTGGATTCTACCTAAGTAGTGATATCACCAATTTAAAATATTATTCATTAATAAAATAAAAGTATAATTATTACTTTCTTATTTACTTAAAGTGCTACATAAAATTCTATATATTCTTTATTAGAAGACTTTCAGAAACAAGACGACAGGGAAGACATTAATGATCAAGCAACAATACATGGTTGTATTATTATTAGTACTTTGCCACTGCTTTTTATCTTTTTATATTAATAACTGCAACAGCTAAAGTTATCTATGGGGAAAAAATCCTTTAATGTTTTTCCAGCAAACAAAATTATAAACATTACTGATTTAAAAAAAAAAAATACACTATCATTTTTTAATGTTGTGTTAAAGACAATGCCAACATAATCATTAGTATTTAATCATAAAAAGTATAACAAATTTAATTTACCAAAACGTGAACCAACAAAAATTTTCTTGGCAATGGTTATAAAAATAATATTGAAATAAATCCTAGGGGTAACCTAAATGTGAATGTTGTTAATGCTATTACAAATCATAATTTTCTACTTGATAAAAATAACAAATGGATTAGTTGTTACCAAGAATGATTTTCTCTGCAGTAGCAGTAATAAATTTTCTGTTTCAGTTAGGCAAATATAATGTTTATTTTGATCATACTTCAAATTATATTAATAATTCAGTGTATATTTAATCAAAAATAATTTCAAAAACCTTCACACTATTAAATTGATGTATAGCACAAAAAAAATTCTAATGTTAAAATATAAAGAATTGGAGTTGGAACATAGAATTAGGAATTAATGACAATATTTCAAATCTTGTATAGACTATTTTATAACTTGATATATTCTTTCCTTAATTAAAAATTATTTCTGGAGGAATTTTTTGATGGAGGGGGGAGTATTTTGTTTTGTAGGATATATTCTAAGCATATAGATGTATAGCTGAGATGTATCAGATTTTGATTTTTATTCATTCAATTGATGCAGTGAGTGAAGGTTGCAGCTATTCATTCATTATCATTTTAAAAAATCAATCTATTAATTCAATCAATTTATAAAAATTAAATAAAAATGAAAAAATAGACTAATTGATACTGACAGTTTTGCTTTTTATTATATTCTTATCTGTTGAAGAGTGTGTAAATGCCAATAATATTTTATCAATGAAAGATATAATTAACTATATATCAAAAGTCCCAAACTTGTTGTAAGATGATGCATTATTCATATCATACTAAATCTACACACAAACATTGAAAGTTATAACCAATTGTACTTGAGTTAAGACACTGAATTCAGTCCCAAACTTGATTTATCATAACAAATGGTCTTGACATTACTTTCTTGGAAGTCTATTCATGATCTATGATCAATTTTTTTTATTTAATTTTCACATCAAGTGGCAAAAAATAGCTTATTCTAAAAGTGTCAAGATTTATCTGATAAATGCTGTATGTAAGGATGGTTTATGTAACTTATAGCTAAAATACTTTTTGGTCACACATTTTACATTCAGAAGAAATGTCATAAATCTACCTAATAAGCTCATAGAGTTCCTGATAAAATTGAAAAACCTAAAAATTTTAAGAAGTGTTCAGTCTTGCCATTATGACGATTCTTTTATTATAACCATATCAAATCTACAATTTAATGAAGATGATTATAATTTTTGATAAACGAATCATGAAGAGAAGCATTTTACCTTTTTTATTCATACATATCTCTTTTTTTCATCACTAAAATTCATGCATAATAAATTTAAAGTTTCTTTTTTTATAATTAATAATTTTTATTTAAAGGCTAAAATCTTTATTTTCAATACCATTTCTAAAAGTATATTGTTGTTTTGCATAAAACGATTAATCAAACATTACTATAAATGTATATCTCTATTTGATCTAGTGGAAAGTAGGTCAATAAATTTTTCAAAAGATCTCTTGAATTTTTGCTCTTCATCTTAATCACTTAGAACAGGGATGGGCAATTGTTTTTGCTCAGAGTCTGCAGAGGTTGGCGGAGGGCTGCATCGGAGGCCACTTTATGAAAGCAAAGATTAGCAGAGGGCCGCACCTTTTTTCATGACACAATAAACATACTGCTTTATTTCCTGTACTACCAAAAAATATTTGCTTGTTCATTCTTCATTAAACACATGACATTCATCACCGATTTTACATATCTGTGGAGGGTTCAGGGTTTCACTAATGTTGGAAATGTATATATTTGCTAATGCAAAGACAAAATTGAAATTAACCAGATCAACTGGAAAAGCACTGCACCTTGTATCTACACTGCACATGTGTATTGATGTGGCCATCCTAGTGGAAAATAGAGACGAATCTTCGATAATGCATGGGAAGGAAATCTCAGTTCAAGGCAGATTTTTCTGATTGTCTTGGCAGGTCACATAGAAACTCTTAGCAGGCCACATGTGGCCCTTAGGCCACTATTTGACCACCTCTGACTTAGGAGAACATGTGAGGTTTTTCAATATTTAAAGAATTCTTACTTATTCTCTTAAACTGTTATTTAATATTTATATTTTTTAACTAAGCTAAGACATTTCTTCTTATTAAATAGGAGCTTGATTGCACAGATCTTTAAGTCAAACAAGAGCAAATAACTTCACAAATAAATATAAGAAACTTACAATGCTTACATTTCTAAAAATTTACTTTGGTGTGGTTTCTTAATATAAAAAAATCCTATTAATAAAGAAAATTAACTGATAAATTCATAAGTGAGATATAATTTTGATGCATGTAGTTTTTCTTTGATGATTATAGAATATGGTCGTGAGACAGAATATGTAAGCATTGTGAATTTCGTGAAGAAACTTCAGAATAACATTGATTCTTGTTCTATTGCTAATACTATAAAAACAACCTTCATCTTTTGTTATCTGCATTTTTGTTAAAAAAATTAGGTAAGTTTCAATTATAGTATGATTAAATGAATGCAACTTCATTTTCCAAGCCAAGAATATTTGTACATTATCTAATGACATCTGTTGCTAACAATATTACAATGACCTCAAATACTGTGTCATAACTCCTGGTTAAATTTAGGGCCTTTATAATTTTAAATTAAATTGTGGAGTCACTGAGATACTATTATATCATATCCATCATTTTTGATTCACGTCCCTTATAATTCTTGTATTTGTATGCCTCAGTGATGATTTGTAACTTTATATACTTTATCATCAATGAAAGTTCTTCTTTATCAACTACATAAAGGCTTTGATTTTGGAAAAAAATGCATTAAATCAAATTAATGTTATATTAATCTTTATTTATTCAGAAAATTACCAAATTTATTTCTGTTATTTATTTGTTTTTCCATCAGCTTCTCTGTTTGCTATATTATGTATAAATTTCTACCAATTCTAAGTATGCTTTTTTTGTTTGTTTGTAATCAGTTTTGTTTATAATGCATAAAAGGTGTAGTAATAAAATAAAATTTAGTTGATGCATAGTTAATAAATTAATGTCTTTGATTATAAAATAAATAAAAGACATATAATAGTATTATTCACTGAATCATATATTTTGAAACATGTCTAATAATACTATTTTCATTTTATTTCACTTTGTCTATATATTTTGAATAATCCAAAGATACAAATCATTAAGATTCTATAAGGTAAAAGTCATATTAAAAATTCATAAATCAAGATCTGCAACCTTTCCACATAGTTTTCATAAATGTATGCTAATATCATATTTTAAATATTAAATAATTACTAAATAATCTATGGTATCTTACAAATAGAGTACTTTCACACTGGAGGGAGATGAATATTAGTTATTTCCAAGTATTTTTAATGTTTTAATTCATATACTTAGATATATGTTGAGATTGATACATATTTTGTGTGTGTGTATATATATATTGTAAATATCGATAAGTCTATCTATATTTTAAAAATTATCATTTGTTATTAAAAAAAAATCTCTTTGAGTTGATGTTTATATATGAAGTATTATTATTGTTTATAGTTATTAGTTATAGTTATTGTTTGGAGTTATTATTTTATTTATATGTTGATAGTACATCACTGTGAATATTTAATTATTAAAGATGAATAAAGACAGATAAATTGTTGATTATATAAAAAAAAGATTATTTTATTTGTAGTAATTATTAAAAAAATGTAATGTTATTTATGTATATATATATTTTTAAAGCTGTCAAATAAATTTTCGATTTAATATTTTTTTCATATGGTTAATATTTTTTTGGAATGTTAATTGTTTAAAAGAAAACATATGTAACAATGGTTTTTAAAACAGAATTTGCTGGCATGCGGAGAACAACAACAGCAACAAAAAGAAGCCATTATTATTATTAGGATAGTGATTAAACAAACAAAAGGATAAAAATTTGTTGTACTTTGTTTCTTTGAAATTGCCATTCTTAAGAATAGTGGAATAAGATAAATTTCTGTAATCAATACATAAACATGACAGGCTAATATATATATATCGCAGCCAAGGTGCTGCGCCCATTTTCTTTCATTTATTCCAAGGCAGTTTAAAAAGAAAAACTAAGCAAATTTCAACACATGAATTTCATCGCGTTTGAAGCCGAAATTTGATATAGCTATCTGGAATCTATAATGGTCAATCTAATAATAATCTGGAGGTAACTAAAAGTGATTAATACATTGGATTCAACATGTCAATTTTTTTTTTCAAGGAGAGAAATTTAAAAAGGAAAAATAAAGTATATATGTGCATTTGGAAACTAATAATTTTTTCTAACATGACATTTCTTCAATTCAATTTGGCTCTAGAATGCATTCTAATATTAAATGGATAAAGGAATAAAACAATGGAATAAGTTGACTTTTGAAAGAAAAATAAATAAGTGAACTTTGAAAGGTAGTAAATAATTTTATATGTATAAATGATATATAAATATATTTTTGAGATCAATATTTTTGTTTACTTTTATTTTTCATTATAAAAATATAACGTTTTTATAAATATTCAATTCAAGCGTCTTGTTTTCTAACAGCAATAAACGTTTAACAGGTGTCAAAATTAACACTTAAGTAATTTAAAATCTTAAAGTATGGCTTATAAGTTTGGGTTGCATATGAGTTGTTATGTATATTTTAATAAGTAAATTTATATTCGCAAATTTTTATTATAAAAATTGTTTTATTATTAATTTATGTATTTCCATTTTTTTAAACTTCATATAATAATTCTTATGCAGACCAAAACAATAATTTATATATATTTGCTGTATATAATATTTTTATTTTATTTTTATTTTGAATATCTGAAAAATATAAATATGGATTTGTATTTACACAGATATGTCTTTATCTATTTAATATATATACTTCTTGTAAGTATATACATATATTTATTATTTGGGTTTGTATTTAAAAACTATTTAATACACTGATACTACCTAAAATTAAACTATTTTATAAAAATAAAGGATGTACTATTTGTTTTATAAGTAATGCCTTTGTAGTTTATTTGAAAGAGTATTAATATTTTATTCTTATTTTTCTTTTAGTGCTGGAGTCATTATGAAATTAATTGAATTCACAATTTAATAGAGGATAACTATGTATTTCACTTATTATTTAGTCTTTAAGTTACTTACACATATTATTATTCATTGATATGTCTAAATATACATAAATTTACTTATTAGATGTGTATATTGGATTTAATAGAATTCCCTTTGTTTCTGATATTTATATTTGATTAGTTAGTCATATCAACCTTGAAAATAAATTATAATGATAGATCTCATTGCTCTGTATGATTTTAGATTCATTTCACGTATAGCTAGTTGGAAGGGTATATAATCAATTTATTTAAATATAACTGGGATAATTTTATCTTTCTTCATTTAAATTATACAATTTATTATATTAGGCTTTCTCAACAATTGGATTCATTTAGATTACATATATTCCATTACATTTATCATCCAATGTTTGAAGCATTATTTTCTTCTCATATATTGACATTCCATTACATTTGATGTGTAATATGTTTATATGATATATTGTCCATTACATTTGGCACCACAAACTGTAGGTCCCAGTTAACTGGTGATTGGTATAATGGAGTAAAAGTACATTCCATTACATTTGGACGCCACAATGTGGTCAGAATAATATGTTTGTTCAATTGTCCATTACATTTGGCACCTCAAAGTTAGGGGCTTGGTTAACTAATGATTATTGTTGCAAAGGTTCATATGTTTATTTTCATTTGAGATCATATATAAAGATACATTCCATTACATTTGGCGCCAACGTTTGGAGCCTTCTTTCTTTAATTTAAATGGAATGCAGCAAGTACAGTCCATTACAATATATATCTGTTACAATATATATGTGTGTATATATATATATATATATATATATATATACACACACATATATTGTAACAGATATATACTGTAACAGTCAGATTTGTATATTCACATAACAAAACATAGAGTCCAGGTAAAATACACTAAACCTGATCAAAATGGGATAGGAAAGTCCCATGTCCAACCAAGCTTCAACCTATTTACTAGCACTCTATGGCTTAACATCCTATGAATTGACATTTCTGAGAATACACATGGGCCTTATTTAATTTGTGAACCAGCTCCAAACAGGGAAAGAAATTAGACTCATAAACTGCCCACACATGCAATACCACACTGTGTTAATGAACCAATAATATGTTAAACTTGAAGCAATATTAATATTTAACTCTAATGCATATAAAACATATATCTAATCAATAAAAATATAATTGGGATTGCAACATGGTTAAAATGATAATGAAGATGAGGTAAATTTTAATATTTTAATATTATTAATAAAATTGAAAAATAAAATTGAAATGAATACACACAACCAGAAAACAAAATATATACAGTGGAAAGAAATTGACCCTGTTACAGCATATAATCTCATTAGAGTACATTTAATACATTTGTGCATAGTGAATTAATTATGCCTATGGAGAATTAATATGCCAAATACTATTTCTGTCTTATGGTTTGCTAACTGATAAATAACAATACTAGCCCCAGATGTGTATTAATTATTACAACACTAATACATCTGCTATTTACATAAAGATTTGAGCATAATAATAAAGCTTGAGGATAATGTGGATCAGAATCTACAAAACCAGATATTCTCATGGTTTCTAATAAAATATGAATACAAAAATTACAGTAAGGAAGAATGGGTTAAACTAGCATCACCCACAATTTTCTATAGGCACTTTACTAAATATCATCAAAGAGTGGCGATGCGGATGAGAAATTATTCACAGGATTTCATATATAAGATGTGCAGTACCTTGAGATTGAATGGTTTGCTAATGAAGTAATAGAAATATGAACATGGTAAGTTTAGAACTAAGATAGGCTTATTTAATGGTTCTGGGTTTTTGTGCCCCAGTTTTATATGTGATAGACTTACCCAAACAATATGTAATCTAGGTGCAACTAGATATCAACCAGCAATGAGAGTAGCCAGAGAATGCAGTGGTCTCTGTAGTTAGCCCATGGAGATTAGCAAGACACTATGTATGAATGCATATTTTATAAATACACATCAGCAACACACCAGGCAAAGTAACAAATATGTCAAACATAAATTAATGGTGCCTTAAAACAGATAGCTAATATCTGAGTTACTAATAAAAGCCAGTTCATAGATTATAATTATTATACTATAATAAAAAGAGCTAATGTAATATTAAGAATCCCATTTAACAAATCACAAATCTGCATCATTAATTAGATTCTACAAAAAGGAAAAAGGTATATTTGAGGGGATTATAATTAATAATGAACTATAAAATATACCATAATCTTATATTTCTATGGTTAAGTTTCCATTATTACATAAAATTAATTTAAAATCATAATTTATAATTATAAGATTGCAAACCATAATAACTATTTAATAAATATAAATTGAAATCAATTTATATTATTATAATGATTGCAAGGTGATCGGATATTATTTTAATATAACATAATTTTAAAACAGCAAGTTAGTTTAGGTGAAATAGCATTATTAATATTGATTAAATTATATTTTCAATACAGAATTATTAGAATTAAATATTCTCACTGTTTTGAGGTGCATTTGGATTATTATCACATATATAATAAAAATGAAATTTTATGAACTAAAACTTATAAACTGACGTGCACAGCACCATAACTTAAAGAAAAATAGATTTATATTAACTACTGAGTATTGATGTTCTATTTGAACATATGTAGTCTTGAGTTTACAAAATTTATAATTCAAAGAATTAGGCAAGTATTTATCAGTGGTTTTACATTTAATTTAGATAAAAGTTTTAGAAATTAACTTCGAACATTCATTTAAATTTATAATAGCTATAGCTTTGAAAGTAAGAGTTAAAAGTTCATTTTTAGGAGTTTTTATCTAAACTACTGAGGAGCAGCTTGTCTGATTGCACTTCTTGGTAAAGAGTATGACAGCAATTCTTCTCAGGATAAGCAGCAATCTTTCAGTTGAGTTCTCAGTACAGTAGGTTATTAACAGGGATATCTTCCATCACTATGATGGCTATGTACAACTACACCATGTAGAATGAAGATGGGGATCATTATTCCTTCTGCTTGAGAAACAGTAATTCTCACCTGCTTTACCCAGCCATGTCAAAATTCAAACCAGCATGGACTATATTAACAGACACTTCTTAAAATTTTACAGAGAATATATTACATAGAAAAAACCTAACCTATTTATACTCACTTGTGATCAAGTTATAATTTTAATAACAAATTTTTTTAAATGAGAGAAGTAATTAACACCTTTCAAATTTCATATTTTAAATCACCAAAGGTTTTTGCAAAATTTGATTATTTTAAATCACCAAAGGTTTTTGCAAAATTTGATTATTTACTTTTCCCATAAGATTTTAGCAATAGTCATGGTTGGCTAAATCTTGTTTATAAGATGAAATATATTTATGACAACATTTATTGCCTTAGTAATTTTTTAGATTTAATCATCACTTTATGCTAAAACAGATGTGCATAGTGTGATTTTATTTTGCAGATTATTTTAAAATAGATTGGGAGAATATACAATAAATGACCAAATAGCAAGATGCTATATATATATGATGACAGTGGTACATGATACACACCTCTGCATATGTGATTTAAGCAAGTATTAAATACAAATTGACTTGTAAAATGAATTAAACTATAATTTAAAATCTATTTTACTTTTAAATAAATTTATTGTTGTAATATATCTATAACAATTAAATTACAGACATTGGTGTTTGCATACATATACATGACTATACATATAAAACTGTAGGTGTCTTAAATAGGTACTCTTTATGGGTTTAAATCTGGCACAGATAGAGCTTGTATGGATAAATAGGTGAAACATATATGAAAAAGAAATATACCATTTCATATCCCCACAGTTACAAAAGCAAAGAAAAAAAAGATTTTACATATATTAAATATTAAATAGTGAATACGACCATGAATCCAAGTTGGAGTAACTGATGGTGACTTGAAGTGGTTAAAATTTTTATTACCTTGCCTAGATACATTTCCATCTTTTTTGAAACACTGAACCACAAATTGTTTCACCCCACTCTGTCTAAACTCAAGTTGTCTCCTAATGGTCTCTATCACAATGATTATATAAATAAAAGTGGTTAGTATGGTTAGTTGATAAATATTTATAAAGTTAGTGGCCCTGTGGTGGGTTACTTACTTGACAATTAGCATATATAGAATTATGGTGCAGATCGATGGATACTTAAAGATTATCTTATTTAGATGGGATCTGAGGAGAAGATTGACAAATGATCCATGATCCTTTCATTTATATGGGATCAGAGGAAAAGTCTACAAATGGTTTCAGACTGCAGGTGTAATCACTCCCTATGAAAGCAACTTCATTTTTAACCTATATGCATTATCCTCTTAATCCTTTTTAATCAAATAAAGGTCTTTATAGCATTGAAAGTATGTTCTATACTCTCTTATGCTTCTATTGCTGGGTTGTAAGTTTCAAGCATATAATTGGTTTCCCACTCAGAAAATTGTCAATATTTTCTTTTTTTCCTCATGCTCCTAGCAGCCTGCTCTACATTAGTTCCAACATTATTTCTATTATTCTCCCAATCAATGGCTATGTGCTTCCAATTAGCCTAACCTATTTTCTACTCTGAATCTAACTTATTCCACTTGTTGTTATCTTCATTTTTCTGAGCATTCTGTCCATCTATCTGCCAATTAGCTCTGTCCTCTAATTTCTTCTGTAACTTATTATGTTTGTTTCTATCTCCCTCATCTAAAGTGTCATGTTTGTTCTGTTCCTCCATATCCAAATTATTTTGTTCATTCCTATTTTCCATCTTTAAAGTATTCTGTTCTATTTCTTCTCATTTAAAAAAATCTGTTTTTCCTCATCTTCCATGTATAAAGCATTCTGCTCATTCTTATTTTCTCCATTACACATAACATTATCTTATTTCATTCTATTTTTTCTTCATCATCCAAAGTTTTTAGTTTATTTTTACCTTCCTCTTCCAAAATGTCCTGGTCATTCCTTTTCTTTGTGTTCAATGAGTTCTCTGGCTTCCTAGTTTTTAGTTTTGCTTCCATATCAAAAACATTCACTTCATATCCTATCTTACATATTTAAAATATCCAGTTTGTTCCTATCTGCCACATCTAAAATATTCTGCTTGTTTCTTTCTCCATGTCTAAAATATTCTGCTAACCCATATGGCCTATCTCCAAAATATTCCATTTATTCCTCTTGTCTCTCTAAAGTATTTTGTGATCCTTTAGTATCTATAATCTCTACTTCTATTTTCCACCTCTAAAATATTCTGTGACCCTTTTATGAGGTTGGCCATGTGGTTTAGGTCATTTCTGTGTCTTGATAATTCACTGACATATTGATCTGAGAATGGGCCAACTGGATCCTCTTGAGTTTGACAATGGCCTGTTCTGCAATGTCCATTTGACTTATGTCTAGTTTTGGGATCTCCCATTGGGAATGTTTTTGAATGATGAGTGCTTACAACTTGGAAACTCCAGCTTGGGTATCTTCTCTGGAGATCCCTCAGGACATAGATCCTCTGCACTTCCCTCAAGCCCCTTGAGCATACTAACCAATTCTATATTCCTTCTTTTTTACTCAATCTGGGAATTCCACAAGTGCTTATTTGGTCTACCAACAATGAGTCTATTCTGCTGCATTCATAGAATTCTCAAGATCATCCACCATATTGATTTTAGTTGGGAGATCCAATTGACCTGTCATCCCCTTTGATGAGTACCATATCAACTGCCCTTATAGAATATATGCTTTCCCTTTGGGTGCTTTTCTTTCTTTCCTCTACTCTTTTTTCAGGTATTGAATGTTGCCCTTCATCTCGGTTTGTTTCCTGAGTTGTGACATTGTTGTGAATGACTCTCCTTCAACTCAGATAAGCTTTCTCCTATTTCCTCCTTCACCTAGAACTCACACACAAAAGTAATCGGTGCATGGGTGTGTGCAACTATATTATTTTAAAGTTAAATAACTTAACGATAAAACTAGAAAAGTAGAATGTTAAAAGCTAACTAAAATCAATTAAATAAAAGTTAATGTAAATAAAGAAAAGGTTTGATAATGGAAGTAAGCCATTACATGAGGTAAGAATTGATGCCTTATTTTAGTATCAGGGGGAAAGATCATCTCATATAGTTATAGTTCAATACCTTTAAGGTTCAGATATATCAAAGATATTGAAATGAAATAAAACAAAAGGCAGAAAAAGTGACATGGTAGCAGGTTTATGTAACCACAAAATGAACACTAATGGAAGTGCAATATGGGCTGAAAGTATTTCAAATCCATTAAAACTAAAAGGCATCTGAGGCATATTAAAAATACATGTAAACTTGGAAGAGGGTATTGTTAGAGGATCTATTCTTTATAATTTTCATTTTTTTCATCAATAATATTGTTAATTAAAGTGTTACCTAACAGAAAGAGTGAGTGTTTTGATGTTGGCTTCTCCACTGTCATTGGAGAAGAGCGACATCACAACAATAGCTCCTGCAAAATGACCAAAGTTGTCCATGTTCTAGTAAACCCAAATGCTCATCCTGAACAACCAAGTGCCATATCCAGAACTATTTTCAATGAGAAAATGAAACCATCTGTATGATTGTTCACTTACCGGGGTCCATCAATATCAAATGACTTATAAATTCAGCGTGTGAACAATCATCTAAATACTGCCGGAAAAATCTTATCATTTATTAATTGTAATATAATTTCAATTAACTGTAACTTAAAATATTTATTAACTGTAACTTAAACCCTTATATATACACTAGTCTTGGTATTAACATTTTTAAATATTTAATAATGAAAAATTTGCTGGTTTAGATTATTATTTAAGTCCATTTTTTTATCTTGTTTATTTGTCAAAACTTGAATGATGAGGGAGTAATCTTAAATATTAAAACATTTTGGCCTTTTCAGCTCATGGTGTCCCAAGGGATATTAGAATGTAAGAAGATGCTAGGAGTAAAAGAGTTAAATTAAAGTTAAAAGTAATAATATGTTGTTTATGTTAATCTTCATTTCTTTCCTCCCATCATCTCAAGTAAAAATATTTTTTCTGCTTAGAACTTACTAAGAAAAACTAGTGAAGGATGATGAGTGGTATTATATTATATTCTTGCTTAAGTGTTGCTCTATAAGTGTAAAAAAATAAATTGTTTTATGATTTATGTTTTATCCATGAGATAAAAGGTAACTTCAAACTAAATAAAATCATCCGTACTCATATATATATATATATATATGGCATGATGTTACATATGAAAAACTAAAAACATAAATTACCTTTTGCTAAATTAATGTAATAAGCAATGGACTAAATATCAATTAGTATTATGGGTTATTAAAATTCCTCCCCTCTTTTCAGATACATAATAGCTAAATTTTAAAAGCTTCTGTTAAATTATGGATGGTTTAACATTTTAAATTAATTCAGATTTTGTTAGATAGGGATACTTGCTATTATTATATAAGATTTTGCTGTTTTAATTTTAGCTTAAGCATAAAGTAATTAAAGATTATTTTCTTAAATACCATAAATGCATTACTGCATAGGAGTGGGTATCAATGATTATATTATATACATATTTCATTACCTCCTTAGCATGATTCACCCTTACATATAAATGCAGTGCATCCGGTGCCTGCTATATTGATATCTGTGTTATCAATGAGTTTCTCTTCTTCAAAAATAAATTCCAAGTATATAAATTATCATTGGGCTAGGTAGAGTCAGTGGAGTGGAGCTCCATGCTATAAATACTAGTACATAAAATATACACAAATGACATTTTATAATGAGCCTTCAGCTAGAAGCAGGAGCAGCCCTGTAGCCTGGGATATCTACTTTTGTTTATCAATCATGCCACCATGATTGCTAGATTGATTCATATAATCATATGTCCAGTGAACTGCATCCCATGATGTAGTGCTGTGATGTTTTCATATTTTTTCTTTTGTTCAGCTTTGCCTAACCTCTATAGTTCTAGCCCTAAATAATCTCTTAATTTAGCTAGTACACAATAGTGCTTTAGTATTTAGGCTTAAATAAATAAAATAGACAATTCAAACCCATAATTGATTGATTTATAATCAGGTGATTCTTATGGATTAAATAAGGCACACTATATTTATGTCTACTAAAATCACTGTCACTTTTAAATACATATGTGTAAAAGCAGTAGATTATTTTTTCTTATAATACCATAATATGTAAGCCACTCTGTTCAAATTTGTAATTAGTAAATTTTATTCCTATTGATATGGCACTGTCATTATCATTTGTGGGTTAGAACCATATAATAGTAATAAAATTGATAGTTAAAGGTTAATGATTAAAGGTATTAAGAGTCTGAGCAGAACCCTGAGATGAGAAGAGCTGTATGAGAAGAAAGGCTATGTGACATCAATGGTGTTAATTATTCAATAGAGACTAGAAAATCTGGTCAGGGAGGTAGCCCCCAAGCATGGGGGTTGAGAGTTCCTGCTTGGTTTTTTAGTATTGTTAGCAAATTATACATGTTTGACCATTACAGTATAAATGCATACTTCATAAATACATATCCACAATGCACAAGGCAAAATACAAATATATCAAACATAAATTAATGGTGCCTTAAAATGGATAGCTAATATCTGATTGCTAATAAAAGCCGCATCAAGAATTAAGCACATAATTATAATGCTATATTAAATAGGGATAGATTAATATTAATAATCCTGTTTAATAAATCACTAATCTGCACCATTAATTAGATTCTACAAAGGGGGAAAGTATATTTGAGGTGGTTATAATTAATAATAAACTATAAAATATACCTTAACCTTATATTTCTATGGTTAAGTTTCCACATAAAATTATGTTTAAACTCATAATTTATAACTATAAGATTGCAAACCATAATATATATTTAATAAATATAAATCAAATCAATTTGTATTATTATAATAATCGCAAGGTGATTCATTATTATTTTAATATAACATAATTTTGAAACAGCGAGTTAGGTTAGGCTAAATAATTATGCATTATTAATATTGATTAATTTGAAGATATAAATTATGATATCTTCAATACAGAATTATAAAAATTAAATATGCTCTCTGTTTCGAGGTACATTTGGCATATTTATGTTCTATTTGAACATACATAATCTTAGGGAGTTTACAAAATTAATATTACAAAAAATGAGGCAAGAATTTATCAGTGGTTTTACATTTAATTCAGATAAAAGTTTTAGAAATTAGCTTCAAATGTTCATTTCAATTTATAATAGCTATAGCTTTGAAAGTAAGAGTTAAAGTTCTTTTTTTTCCATATGTCAAAGCATCGGCTGGGAAGCGAACCTGCAACAACTGTCTGCAAGCAACTGCTTTCAAGGCAGCTGCACTGACCTCTCAGGTACCAAGTTCATTTTATAGCTCTTTGCAGTGTTCTTAGAAGTTGTTACCTAAATTTCTTAGAAGCAGCTTGTCTGTTGGCACTTCTTGGTGGTGAGTATAGCAGAAATTCTTTTTCTTAGAATAGGCACCATTTTTCCAGTGCAGTAGTTTATTAACAGAGATGTTTTCCATTGCTATGATGGCTATGTACCACTTCAGCATTTAGGATGAAGATAGAGATCACCATTGCCTAGGCTTGAGAAACAATAATTCCCACCTTCCCTATTCAGTCATGTCAAAATTCAAACCAGCATGGACTATGTTAGCAGATGCTTTTTAAAATTTTACAGAGAATATGTCACATAGAAAAACATAGCCTATTTATACTTGTTTGTGATCAAGTTATAATTTTAATAACAATTTTTCTTGAATGGTACAAGCAATTTTATCTTTAAAATTTCATATTTTAATTCACCAAAATAATTTTTATCTTTTGTCTTTTCCCTTGAACAGGGTTTTTTTTGCAAGATTTGATCATTTACTTTCCCCATAAGATTTTAGCAATAGTCACAGTTGGCTAACAAGTATGACACAAGATAGCAGAAGACTAGCTACTATGTGGCTTAAAAATCAGCAATCACATAAGTCTAAATATCTGGAGTAATGCAATTGGATCCAGAGACTAATGCTGAAGTTTTCTAAAACAAGACTTTGCCTGCTTTTAATCAAACCATAAAGAAAGAAGTGAACTATACCATATGATTTTCTAAGATTTACATTATACCCTATCTAATTTCACTAATGCTCAAGGAGGACAATTACCATTCTGGATGAATTAATCAAGACTTATTCATAAATAGAATAAAAGAATAATATCTACAGAAAACCATGATTTTGAACTTTTCAAATTTTACACTTGATAAGATCTTATTAACATAGGTATAATAAGACCATAAGTATAGAATACTTCTAATAATTATTATTTTATTATATTTACTATTTTGTATTAAATTTATTATACTTAGTAATAATTGCAAATACATATACATTAAGTTTATATATCTATTATTAATCAATTAAGTTATTTTTATTATTAATCAATTTAGTTTGTGTTTGCTTATCGAATGCTCATTCCAAACGTTATACTTTCAATATCCACAATCCTGAGAAATCATGCAATCCACTAGGGGACATGCAGGATATTAATAATAATTTATAAATTATGATTGGATGTTATTAAGTTTTCCAAAAGTAAACTTTTATTCAGAAGGTTTAGCATTTTACAGTTTCGCTTTTTTATTTTATTTATTGAAACTAAAAAAACAAATTAACATATGTTTGAAGTAATGTTAATTACTTTAATAGTACTAAATTATACATCATCATCATTGTCTTCACAGATGTTTGGTTAATATTATTGTGTATATTTAAATTTAACCATTTCTATTTGATCGTATATAACAATTTTATAAATATTTGTTTTAGTTCCCATTGTTCCATTATATTTGAAACATTCAAAAATATCCGATATATATATATAATATGAGATATATAATTGGGTAAAAATGCATGTAATATTTATTTAATGTATTGTTATGATATAGTCAATAATTTTGTAATTATTGAATTTATATGTGAGGGTTTTGATTTGTTTTAATTATTTATATTATTGTTTGTTTTAATTCCATTATTAGACACTGGATGGTTTTGTCTGAAATTATTCGTCATTTAAATAGATTAGTAACATTTAAAAAGGGCACCAAAGCTGGTGCTAAAAAATGCTTTTAATGTATAAAATTATTATTGATTATATAACTGTTATAAATAATTTATTACTATTTTCTGATTATTATTTTGTGGAAGAGCAGCATAAGAATTTTTATTCTTTTCTAATTTTGATATATATGTAGATATATTACATATATATATATGTTTTTATTTTTATTAGGTTATGATTTTCTTTTGAAAAAAACTATCATCAGAAAATTGAAATACTGAAATAATTATGTCTTTGTAAGTTTACTCATGAATAACATCAAGTTTTGCAAGAATTTAAAGGATTTTCTAATTTATTTTTTTTATTTATGTGTAAAGTATTTAATAAAGAGTTTTTTTAAATATACATCACAAATATTATTGTTAATTTATACTTATTAATACCCTGTCTGGAATTAGAATCTGAATGAAACATGGATATTGTTTAAGATAGCTGGATAATTTTTCAAGCAATTTAAAGTAATTGAACAATATGCTATCTCGCTAAATATCCTATTATTGATTGATAAATGGATATATAGCTATTCTTATTTAAAGAGTAAAATAAAATAAAAAATCATGAGAACTCCCATCAATTAGTAGATAACTAGTCTAATGATCAACGTCTTTCCTTTCATTATTTATCTGCAGACAGATGCTGGAAAATTTTTGTTTGTAATGGGTTATTTATGGTTGTTTTACCTATCATATATTCAATCAAATACAGATTTTAATAAGTAATATTCTTTTGCTTTTTAATGGAAAAAATGAGTTACTCCATTAATCATACAAGTCCTAGAAACGTAGATATATTTTAATCCAGTTTGAAACAAACTTTAAGGTCATTCATTCTATTTTATATACATCCTTCTTTTAATAAACCCATTAAAATGAGTTTTGACTTTAAAATAACTTGATAATTTGCATTATTATCTGTATAATAAAATATAGTTGCGATTTGACATAAGATTTCTGTAGTCATGTGTATGAGATGTTATTTTTGACTATTGAACTTTCTTTGTTTCAAAAAAAAAAAATCAATACACACATGTAGATGTAATTGTGTGTGTGTGTGTGTTATTTTTGATGGAATCGCGCAATATATAACTGCCATAGCAGCTTGAAAAATATCTGCAAAAATATGTATTTAAATTTTAACAAAAGTTCAATTTATAGTTATTACATCTCTTTCAAAATTATGAATTTATAAATATTAATATAAAAATTAAAATTTCATTTAATAAAATAGGAATTTCAACAATCAAATGCATCGCTATTCACGAATTATTTTAACTATTTTTGAAATGGTTAAATTTTTCTTATTCTTTGCATTCTTCATTTGAATGTTTTATTATATATATATTATAGATATCCCAATTGATTATATTAATTTAGTTATTTTGATATCTTAAAACAAATTTGTTATGTCAAGCGTTGTTAGCCGGGAGGTCATCGCAACCGCCTTGCAAGCAAATAGTCGGTTGCAAACGGGTGTGGTTCGCGTCCCGGCTTATGCTATGACATATGAAAAAAAAACAAAAAACAAATCTGTTATGTCTTCGAGATTATTGACTTGACTACTAAATTTTTACTGGTTTAAAATATAAACGATAATCTATTTATATAATCAACTGTCATGGAACAATATCCTATTTGTGTAGGAGAGTCATTTTTGTTGTCCATTAAAGTAAACAATTTATTTAAACCTATAGAAGTATATTTTATAAACACATAAAAATCATTTATCTGTTCGATAACAGGCGTTTTAAAATAGATATGTGGACAGTAAGGCAAACAAAAAATAGTTTCTTAATGTCATGAAGTGCTGAATGTTCACTTGAAGCATAAAACCAAAATTAAAGCGGTAATCTATGGAAAAGTAAAGGTTAAAAAAGGAAATCAAAAGCAAGATCGATAAACTTAATTATTATACAAGTTATATATAATTAATCACCTTAAAAATACAGTATAACTTTAAAGAAATGTCAACTATAATTATAAAAATTAGTTTAAAGACTTGCACACATTATATCATCATCATCATCCATTATCAATCCACTGCAGGATGAAGGTCTCTCCAAGTTCAATCCATCTTCTTCGATCTTTAGCTTTTCTTCACCACATCACTTTTGCATACTTTTTTATTTCATCCATCCATCTCACATGTGGTCTCTTTCTGGGTCTTTTAAAATCTCTTGGAATCCAGTTTAAGATTTCAATTGTCCATCTATTATTATCTCTTCTAGCAATATGTCCAGCCCAACTTTACTTCAGTCTTATTAATTTTTTTCAATGAGGTTAGTAACACCTGTTTATTCTCTTACCCAAATATTGTGTTTTCGATCTCTTCTTGTTACTCCCAACATGCATCTCTCCATACTTCTTTGAGTAGACTGAAGTCTCTGTATTGCTCTTCTATTAAGTGTCCAAGTCTCATATCCATAAGTAAAAACTGATAAAATACATTTATTAAAAATCTTTCTTTTCAAACACATAAGCATATTTCCTTTTAGTATCAAATTATTTCTACCAAAAGCACTCCAACCAAGTTTAATTCTATGATTAATTTCACCCATTATGTTTCCATCTGTATTAATAATCTGACCAAGTTATTTGTAACTGTTAACTTTTAACTCATCATAATCAATCTTTATTTTCATATTTTGAGAAAATCCATTAAACATTACTTTAGTCTTTTTAACATTTATCTCTAGTCCCACTTTTCTACTTTCATCTGATAACTCCTGTAACATTTCCTGCAGTTCTAAAGCATTATTTGCAAAAACAACTACATCATATGCAAAATCTAAATGACTTAAAAAATCCCCATTTACTTTCACTCCTTTAGCTTCCCATTTTAATCCACAAAATACTTTTTGCAGCCCTGCAGTAAAAAGTTTTGGAGATATGGAGTAACCCTATCTTACACTCTTCTCAATATTGACTTTCCTAGTATCATTATGTAATCTAATTGTTGCTGTCGCATTTTTATAAATATTGTTTAAAATCTGATAATATTCTGGATCTATACCTTGATGATCCAATGCTTTAATCACTGAAGAAATGTTTATAGAATCAAATGCCTTTTCATAATCTACAAATCCAAAGCATAATGGCAACTCATATTCATTTGTCCTTTCTATAACTTTTCTCAATACCTGGATATGATCTACTGTACTAAAACCACTTTTAAATCCATCTTGTTCTCTTGATTGGTGAAAGTCCAAAGTTCTCTGTAGATGAGATGTAATTATCTTGGTAAAAATTTTATATAAAACTGATAAAAGGCTGATAGGTCTGTAATTTCTAATATCTTCTTTATCACCTTTTTTAAATATTAATATTAATACTGCATTCTTCCAATCATCTGGTACATCTTTATCATTTAGACCTTTGGTATATAACTTTGCTAAAAAAAAAAATTATTTCTTCACCTGCTTCTTTTAATATATCAATTATAATTCCATTATTACTTGAAGCCTTTCCTTTCTTCATACATTTAATTGCATGTCTCACTTCTTCATTTAAAATTCTGGGTAATTCAGAAGTTGTAATAGATATAAAAGGTACTTGTTCTTTATTACAATATAATTCTTGATAAAAGTCTTCTACCCATTTCATGATGTCATCTCTCTTTTTAGTAATAATTCCATCTTTTTTTTTATTGCAGATATAAATTTCCTATCAATACTAAAATGTTGTTTTTCATTCTTGAGACTTTTATTCTCTTCTACAGCTTTCCTTGATAGTTCACAGTTATACTTTCTTATATCATTTTCAACTCTTTTCCACACCATTTTACAAAATTCGAGATATTCAATCCTTTTTAATGCATCATTTTTGTATCTTCATATTTCTCCTTTTTTTCATAAATTATAGTTTAAAAAAAATGCTTTTACATTTCTTTAGTTTTCTAATGAATTAAAAAGAGAAAATTCTAATCACTCACAACATATGTTCTAATCATTGTTGATAGAATTATTTTGTGAATGTTTATATGTCAAGCAAAAAGTACCAAGGTAAGTTTATTGGTATTCATTTCTGAGTTTTATTCCCCCCCCCCAAAAAAAAATAATAATAACTTTTTTTCTACTCAGGTCGAGTTTTTTTTATTTAAAAAAAGGTAAAACGGATGCATATATTGAAGCAGTTAGTTTAAAATGATACATCCTAAAAGAATAATGTAATTTTTAAAAAAAGTAAAATAAAATGAGTTATATTATTTAATTAGTTTTCTTGTAGATAGTTAATTCATATAATTTATGAAGTAAAGAATAAAGAATACTTATTAAAATAATAAGTATAATTATTATCTTGACTATGGATAGATCTAGTCATAATGAGACTGGAAGTATATGTAGGCATGTGGAATAAATGTAAAAGAACACACATAAACACATATGTTATTACTAAGTTCACACCATTTAAACATTTTTTTCTGACATTGATCCATATATTAATATTTGTTTTATTATTAAAAAATAAAATAAAACATAATAATAATTATAGTGAAAGATAAATAAAAGTAAATCATTCTGATTAATTATTATTATTTTTTAAAAAATTGTTAATTTTATTTTTAATTATTATAATTGGTTTTGTTGAAAGAATTCTATTGAATGCGGGAATATTAACATACTTTCTTAAATTTAAACATATTTTTTTAAATTTAATAGTTTGATAAATGAAAGACAGAAAAGAAATATATAAAAAAAATCTAAGCTCTTGAACTGAATGATAGCACAAAAGTTTGTGTCCAGATTTATAACAGATCAGTGACTTATTTTGAAACTTATAACAAAAAAGTTGGCCAGAAATATGAATATTTGGATACACTAATCCAAATAATCAATATACTTCAATCAATTTTAAATAAAGCATTAGAAGCTAAGCTATGTTAACAGTTCGAAAATTGATCCTAAAAAAAAAAAGAAAACATCACAATTGGTAAAACAGACTTACATTTTTTTAAATAATGGACTTTTGAACATATTATGTGATTCAAATAGTATTTTTTTTTTTATTATTACTTTTTTTCTTTTTTTTTTCAAAGTTTTTGGATGGAAAAGTATAACAATTCTTATATTTTGTTTTGTGGTTATTAACCTAAAAAAATATTCAATCAAAAGAAGAATATTATTTAATAAATTTTTTGGTAGGAAAATGTTTTATTGATTATTCTATACACACACATTTAAATATGTATAATTTCTCAAAACAAATAGCTAAAAAAATAAGTCTACACATTCATAATTATATAATCGAATATTTAATAATTAAGTACACTATAGTATTTATATTTTAAGCTAGATATAATTAGAAAAGATTTGAACCCAGGCTTCAAGCTCCATTTAGTCATCCATTCCACCTGATATACAACTGATACAAATACATGCAAAAAAGATAAGTGACCTCCAATATACATATTTCATGCTGAATTAGCACTCATCAGTTGGTCTGGATCATAATCTCTCTATCACACACATATAATCAGTGTTTGATTTATATTAAAATAGCAAATCTTCAAAATTTAATAGACATCCTTCAATATTCTTCACTCTCCAACTCTTCAGCCATCTATATCATTGAAAATCTGATGGTGGCATGTTCAAAGCTCTTGTTTATCAATTTTTGTTGTGCCAAGTCCACATTGACCATAATTAAATATTGTTTATTGACACTGGTCAGGCCAGAAGCACCCAAAAAAGATTAGAGAATAATACCATTTGGAACATTATGTAAGATTGTGTAATATTTGTGTCACATATCTGATAAGTTCATGGTAATACAACATGATACATTCATTAAAAAGATATGGAATTTCAATTTTAAGATTAAATTAATAAAAATTAACAATTAATTTCTATCATATTGATCATTTTTAAATATTAAAATAGAAATCAGTAGTGGTGGATATATTGGAGAATACAAATGTAGATAATATGATAGAACAGTAAATATTTATGCTAATTAACATTTAGCATATCATTTTCCTATATATTAATATTCACATGTGAGTAGGAAAGTTTGGAAAATTTTGATTTAATAGAAATTTATAATAAAAATATTCAAAAGAAAATGTTAAAATCCAATATTATATTTTTTTAGGAAATAAATTTTTCTTACAGTTTATAAGATGGCAACCAAGACATTGACTGTAGTCGACCAGTCTGTGTAATTTCTTTTTTTTCTGTAAATTTGCATCTAATTTATTTTAATACAATTCTAAAACAATTTTTTTTTCTCAAATTTTTTTTTTAAATTAAGGGCCAGTTCTAGAAAATAATTATTTATTGGTAATTTAAAATTGTAATTTAACAAATATTTTATAAAGCAACATGGACAAATTGTAAAACTAGAGGAAACTGAACTAATTTAACCTTTTGTCTGATGAATTTTCTTATTGGTCAGATTGAGTAAAAATTTTAGTGATTTGATTTGTTAAATATGGATCTAGCCTGTTTCCTTTAATGCACAATAATCAGAATTGTTTTTATTTAGCTTCTAAAAATTGAATTATTTTTCATTCAAATTGGTTAAATGTAATGAAAATTTTTAAATAATGTTAATAACTGAAGAAAAATAGAAGAAAAACATATAAAAAATAGCATGCAGTAAAGCAGAAGAATTACATTTCAATCAATCATTATATAAAATCGCCAGTGATTTCTTGGGTCTTAGAAATTATGATCTCTGATTATTCACTTCTGTTGTCTTTTCTTCATCTAAAATTAAATATTTTAAATAAAAATCTAAATTTAGCCACATTATTAGTCAATATTTAGTAAAAAGTAATCATAAAATCCATAAATATTTACGAAAAATAGTTATGTTTTAGTAGTTATCACCAAATGTCATTGATATGCAAATAGCGGTCAATGTTATTCACTTGTCTTGAAAAGTAGTCAAGCACTATTCACTTGCCTTGAATAGTGGTCAAGTGCTATTCACTTTCCCTTGATTATTTTTCTTGTAAAATTTAAAAATTTTCGAATCAAAGTTTATATTTAGGTAAATTAATGTAAAAACTTAATTATGAATGTAAAAAATTATGAGAAACATATCTATTATGAAAGCATAAAACATTTTGATTTGATTTTTGAATTTGACAGTTAGAAACACCTGCAGAACAATAGCCAAAGTGGACAGTCAATGCTTTGTGGCACCTTACAAAGGAGAAAAGGTGGAACTATATATAATAGACTACAATTAGAAATCGATTTTTTGCGAAAAATACTGCCAATAGTGGATTTGTTTGGGATTAAAATTTTAAATTCCAATAAAGTTACTAATTTATGATAAAATAAGCATAAAATAGTGAAAGTATGACCAAAAATTGTCGAGAGATGGTGCAAAATGTAGAAATTACATTTTTTTTGTAATAATCACTTTAAAGTTAGTAGTCAAAGTAAAATGTCTTTCAACAGTTTGTATTTTCGAGAAAAAAAAAGTCATCAGTTCGTAAGTATCTTATAAAAATGTCACCAATATTTGTGAGTATTTAAAAAGTCATTATAAAAAAAAAATCAATTAATAAGTACATTCTAAAAAACCCAGAATTTCAAACTGTTAATTTTTTACATTCCAGTAAAAATAACGTTTCCTCCTGACTTCCGGTTCATAGCCCTGAAAAAAAATGTAGTCACTCTAATGTACATTTTTACCAAAAAACTCACCCCCAACATTTAGAGGTTTGACTACCCCTGGTTTATAAGATCATTCAGTTATAAAAAGTTTAAATTTTCTGGATTGTTATATATAATTAAAAGCTGAATTCAAATGAAAGTTTATGATGAAGCTTGAAAATTGAAATGCAAAAATAAATTATAATTAAGAGAATGACAAGCAATACAAATTACCATTGATGATAATCAAGTGTTATTGATTATAGTACTCCGTGTTATTAATCCAACATATTTTCTTCAGCAGAATAATATATATATATATATATGAAAAAACAAATACAAGTTAATCACGTAACCTGCTATCACTTGTTATTTATGTCCAAAAGATGGCGCTATACCAAAACCGCCGAACAAGTGTAAGATTTGTTTTACATAAACGAAAAAAGAGTCAGAAATTAACTACCTCTTTCATTTGCTCACTCCCAGATCAGCTGATTTCAAGCTGGTTTGCTATCCTCAGTGGGAGATAGAGTATAGAAACTAGATCTAAACACTGACTCTCAAGTGTTTATGCAAAACGTTTCTATCAGATTGCAAGCGTGAATTTTTCAGACCGGAAAAGTCTTCAAACCCAGCCTAGCAAGCTAGATATTTATATGGGTCTGATCTCAGTTCAGAATCACCATATAATCAAAGTCTCTGCAATATATATCATTGCAAGAAAACTCTAAAGGTACATTTATGAAAAAACAAATACAAGTTAATCACGTAACCTGCTATCACTTGTTATTTATGTCCAAAAGATGGCGCTATACCAAAACCGCCGAACAAGTGTAAGATTTGTTTTACATAAACGAAAAAAGAGTCAGAAATTAACTACCTCTTTCATTTGCTCACTCCCAGATCAGCTGATTTCAAGCTGGTTTGCTATCCTCAGTGGGAGATAGAGTATAGAAACTAGATCTAAACACTGACTCTCAAGTGTTTATGCAAAACGTTTCTATCAGATTGCAAGCGTGAATTTTTCAGACCGGAAAAGTCTTCAAACCCAGCCTAGCAAGCTAGATATTTATATGGGTCTGATCTCAGTTCAGAATCACCATATAATCAAAGTCTCTGCAATATATATCATTGCAAGAAAACTCTAAAGGTACATTTATGAAAAAACAAATACAAGTTAATCACGTAACCTGCTATCACTTGTTATTTATGTCCAAAAGATGGCGCTATACCAAAACCGCCGAACAAGTGTAAGATTTGTTTTACATAAACGAAAAAAGAGTCAGAAATTAACTACCTCTTTCATTTGCTCACTCCCAGATCAGCTGATTTCAAGCTGGTTTGCTATCCTCAGTGGGAGATAGAGTATAGAAACTAGATCTAAACACTGACTCTCAAGTGTTTATGCAAAACGTTTCTATCAGATTGCAAGCGTGAATTTTTCAGACCGGAAAAGTCTTCAAACCCAGCCTAGCAAGCTAGATATTTATATGGGTCTGATCTCAGTTCAGAATCACCATATAATCAAAGTCTCTGCAATATATATCATTGCAAGAAAACTCTAAAGGTACATTTATGAAAAAACAAATACAAGTTAATCACGTAACCTGCTATCACTTGTTATTTATGTCCAAAAGATGGCGCTATACCAAAACCGCCGAACAAGTGTAAGATTTGTTTTACATAAACGAAAAAAGAGTCAGAAATTAACTACCTCTTTCATTTTCTCACTCCCAGATCAGCTGATTTCAAGCTGGTTTGCTATCCTCAGTGGGAGATAGAGTATAGAAACTAGATCTAAACACTGACTCTCAAGTGTTTATGCAAAACGTTTCTATCAGATTGCAAGCGTGAATTTTTCAGACCGGAAAAGTCTTCAAACCCAGCCTAGCAAGCTAGATATTTATATGGGTCTGATCTCAGTTCAGAATCACCATATAATCAAAGTCTCTGCAATATATATCATTGCAAGAAAACTCTAAAGGTACATTTATGAAAAAACAAATACAAGTTAATCACGTAACCTGCTATCACTTGTTATTTATGTCCAAAAGATGGCGCTATACCAAAACCGCCGAACAAGTGTAAGATTTGTTTTACATAAACGAAAAAAGAGTCAGAAATTAACTACCTCTTTCATTTGCTCACTCCCAGATCAGCTGATTTCAAGCTGGTTTGCTATCCTCAGTGGGAGATAGAGTATAGAAACTAGATCTAAACACTGACTCTCAAGTGTTTATGCAAAACGTTTCTATCAGATTGCAAGCGTGAATTTTTCAGACCGGAAAAGTCTTCAAACCTAGCCTTGTTCGGCGGTTTTGGTATAGCGCCATCTTTTGGACATAAATAACAAGTGATAGCAGGTTACGTGATTAACTTGTATTTGTTTTTTCATAAATGTACCTTTAGAGTTTTCTTGCAATGATATATATTGCAGAGACTTTGATTATATGGTGATTCTGAACTGAGATCAGACCCATATAAATATCTAGCTTGCTAGGCTGGGTTTGAAGACTTTTCCGGTCTGAAAAATTCACGCTTGCAATCTGATAGAAACGTTTTGCATAAACACTTGAGAGTCAGTGTTTAGATCTAGTTTCTATACTCTATCTCCCACTGAGGATAGCAAACCAGCTTGAAATCAGCTGATCTGGGAGTGAGCAAATGAAAGAGGTAGTTAATTTCTGACTCTTTTTTCGTTTATGTAAAACAAATCTTACACTTGTTCGGCGGTTTTGGTATAGCGCCATCTTTTGGACATATATATATATATATATATATATATATATAGCATAATAGACTTTTCAAAAGATTTTTCTTAAATAGCAATAAATTCATTTCAGTAATAATAGTAATAATTAAAAAAACATTTAAAAACTTTGAGGTCCTTATGAAGAAGGATAAAAGATTTAACTCAAAAAGATTTATAAAAAACACTAGAGAAAAAATAAATCATCTTTCTATATTTAGAAATCAATATATCTTAATAACATTAATTAAAAAACAAAAAAGACTAAATTCTTAAATAATTTAATAGTATGGTATATTAACTGGTTAAATAAAACAACATAATTCCAGCCATAGTAATATTACACTTTTGGTATTATGTCATACAGAAATGAAAATATAAATCAGAATATTTTTTACAGATAGAACTCTAAGATATTATGGAATGTCTGAGATAAAGTTAATTGTAGGTTCATAAATATATTCAAGAAATGTCAGATTCATTTGAATTTTAAAAGGATCCTATTGGCACATAATTAGGTTAGCTGAATTATTGATATCCAAAACTACTAAATGTCATATTGTTTTAAGTCCATCATTGTGATTTACTAAAATATTTTTAGTGGAGTTGCTATTTTCTAAGTGTTTTCTTTCTGTTCATTTCCCATAAAACTCTAATTCTTGTTTTTAATTTCTGTATCTTAAATTGAGCATGAAATACTATTTTAATTACTGAGTTAGCTAATAAATAGATTTTTTTATATTTAAAAAGAATTGTATTTGCATAATACAGATATGAATATATACAAGCAAGCAGCAACTTCACTGGATGACATTTCATGCAAAAAAGCTAAAAGTTAAGTTATTTATTGTTTTTATTATTTAAATTATAATCACAATTGAAATTTTAAACTGGATTCCAAGAGATTGTAAAAGACCCAGAAAGAGACCATATGTGATATGGATGGATGAAATAAGAAAGTGTGCAGGGGTAATGTGGAGAAGAGAAGCTAAAGATCGGAGAAGATGGATTAAACTTGGGGAGACCTTCATCCTGCAGTGGATTGATAATGGTTGATGATGATGATGATATATATATTTAAGTTTAAATTAATTAATATATATAAAATTTATACAAGAAGCAAGTAATCATAGATTATTTTTATAAAAATACATGTTTAATTTTTAGCAGTAAAATACGTTTGTATTATTATTTTTTGATGATAAAATTGTAATAATAATTTTTTAATTATCTACATTATTTTAAAAACTTAATTATTTTAATAAATATTATAATATAAAATACTTATTAAAATAATTAAGTTTTTAAAATAATGTAGATAATAAAAATATATAATTTGATCATTAAAACATAATACAATCATGTATTTTACTGCTAAAAATTAAACATGTATCTTTATATAAATAGTCCATGATTGCTTATTTCTAATATAAATTTTATATATATATTGATTAATTTAAAACTTAGATATATATCATTATTTTTAATAATTATTAACACACAGCAGAAGGAAGATCTCCCAAAGTTCAGTCCTATTTTTTTTAATCCATAGTCTCTCTTTTCTATAGCACATCAACAAACTTCCTATTTTGCTCTTTCACTTCACATTCAGTTTAAGACTTCCCTTGTCCATCCATTATTATTTCTTCTAGAAATATGACCAGCCAAGTTTCATTTCAATTTCTTAAATTTTTAAATAATGACAATGATACTTGTTTATTTTCCCAACTAAGTATTTTGTTTTATTCTCTTCTAATTATTCCAACATCTACCTCATTATACTTCATTGAATAGTTATTAAAACAGAAAAAACTCTCAAAACAGTATTGCCACTCAATGCAAGCCAGAGTAATCAATGGATTCCAGAAGTCTTATGCATAAGATCCCCATTTAGTGCCTACTCATCCAAAAAGTCCAATTTGTACACATACAAATTGTAACAAAATTTTATTATTCCCTCAAATACACAGAATTTACATTAGTTGTCATATATGTTGAAAAATAGGTCTTTTTTAAAATCAAAAACTACATTTCACATCCAGATAATTAAAATATAAAATGAAAGCTATTTATTGAATATATAAAATTAAAAAAAATTCAATGTGAAAACAATCAACAACAATTAGAAATTAGAACTTATTGGGAGAAATCATTCCAAACAACTCATTTCAGTGATGTGTACTTGAATCCTCCAGTGAGCTTCATAAGCAGAACAGTTAGATTGAGCTGCATTACAAAGCTGTTGAATTCCTATAGAAATGCTGTAATAAAGAAACAGTGATTATATAAGTGTATGAATGTGACAAATATAAGATGAATCACTGTTGATATTTTTTCCAAATATTTCATTTGCTGATCATCACCAAAACCATAATATTCTTTAAAGTGTAAAATCTGTTTGTTGAGCTATCATTGATGACACAGTTATATCATGGCATTCTGTTGCTCCAATTATTACTTTATATAGAAAACAAAGAGTTGTAGACTATTTGTGTTCAGGTAAATATATACTTCTCATGATGTAAATATTGTTTTCAGATACAGTCCATGTAATAAAATATTGATTTGATAACACGAGGGTGAGATAATCTTTTCAATCACTTAATTTAAATAGTGTTGAAGATTTTGACAATTTTTAAACAATTATCAGTGTAACTTTCACTGATATCTTTCAAAGAGCATGAAGTATTCTTCCATGAGAATTATCTCAATATTTTTCTAGACATCACTTAACAATTATTTAATTTAATTCTGTATAGACTATTAGTAATTAAAAATACAAATGATGACATTGCATCATATTAATAAAGACATCAGAGGTGTTCACATTATTTTATCTAACATGTATATATTAGCTTCAAAAAAATATAGAAAATAAAAAAAAAATATTAATGAAGTGAAAAAAGAAAAGAAAATCATATTTGGTTAATATTGCAAACTTAATATATATAAAGCTAGCAATCAGTTATCTTTAGATTTAATATGAAACCCAAAACTTTTACAATTTTTCTCTACTACAGTTTCATTTTTTTGTAAAGAACATAAAGTCATCTGCAGAAAGATAATTGATATAGAATATGAGCAAAATATTAAATTTTTAAAAAAATTTTTTTTTTTTTTAAAGAGAAACTTATAATAGTTAAATGTGAGTAACCACAATAACTTTCTGAACTTTTAATTCAGATAGATAAATTTTCCAGTTGCAAAGAATTTAAAAATTTATATACACCTTTAAAAATATATCAATTGAAGGTAAAATAAATTTTCTTATTAAATTTTAATATTTGGGAAAAATTTTCTTACCAGTAGAAGTGCCAAAGTTAGTATTTTAATTACTTATATTTAAAAAAGAGATTAAAAAGATTAATTCTAGCTATTTCATATTAGATTATCTGAAATCTAGACGAACGCACTTTTTATAAATCGAGATAATTGAAATTTTGTTATATTTTTGAGGCTTCAGAAATTAGGTACAAAAATATTAATATCACGTTTTGATATATTTTTTATCGAAAATTTAAATATATAATATTTTATCATGTACATAAATTGTATATATTGTACCAGGATAATATAGTATCAGTACAAGGTTTTAAACACAGTATTTTTCCTTTCCAAAATAAATAAGCATTTTTTTTTTTTTGTAGAAGGTGTAATTTCTAAAAGAGAGTACTGAATATATTTATATAAAGATGATAAAACAAGCTAAATAGATACTGGGCTAAACTAAATCTAACGTAATGGGGGATTAACTCAAGGATTAGCAAATTTTGTTAAATTTGTATATTTAAAAGTTACAGAAAAATATATGCATGTAAATATTTGTAACTAGAAAAAAAAAAAAAAAGAATTATATAAAAAAGAAGAATGTCTTCAAATTCGTAAAACATAATATATATTATTAAAGTTATTTTTTAAATTTATTATATTTATTTGGAAGTTCCTATTTTGTGGATTTAAGAATGTACAATTAATTATAATTAATGTGTTTAAATTTGCTTAGGATTATCTTCTTATTGGAACAAAAGATTTTAATTTATAGACATTTAATGTAAATGATTAAGTTTTAAATAGCATTAGTAAAAAATATAATTGGTTAAAAAAACTTTAAAATGATTGGAATAAATACTTTAATAACTGTATCAGATACATCCCCCTCCCAAAAAAAAATAACAGAAAAATTTTGGTTAAGCACTGGTCTGTCTCCATATGAATTATGAGAATAATATAAAAATCAAAAAAATATTATTTAACTAAAAAAGAAACTTATAAAATATAGAAATGAGTATGAAGATCTGTAATTTAAAATTTATAAGAAAATAATTATTGTGAAAATGTATATAATTTTTGTTTTTTGTCAATAAAGATTTTATTTAAAATAACAAATAAATAGCAATAAGAATATAATTTTAATTAAAAAAAAAAAAGAAAAATCTTATGAATTTGATGTTCAATGAATCATAGAATGGGAAGATATAAAAGTTTAGTTTTTTGAGGGGAGATCAGAATGGATGATGAGGAGAAAGTAGTTGCAAAACAAAATCTATGCAGATCATTGTTAAAACCATATTAGCAGCAATTTTAATTTTTAAATTACTAGCGAGGGGCTATTGATCATGGAGAAAAGAATTTTAATATTTCCACTAAATGAGCAGTTATATCATATTATTGAAATGGAAAGAATTTACAGTGGCATGGTAACTTTAATAATAAAGGACTAGAACCTTGTAAGTGGCAGTCATCACCCAGTCTTGCCTTGAGATGCAAATCTATGATATAATCCATCTAGAACATCTGCTTGTAAAATCTGCCTAAAAAGCCTATTAGATAAAGAAAAATCTAGCCCTTGAAATAAATGCTTTATTACCCAATTCATTGATGTTAATCAGATCTAAATGCAAAAATCCACTTTTTAATATTGTATTAAGAATAAAATTATATAATGAAGAGAAAATAAAATTTAACAAGCAAAAAATAAAATTAAAAAGCAATACAACAGGATTCAATAAAATTTAGGAAGATGCAGAGAATCTACAAAAGAATAGTTTAAGACATCTCTGAAGAAAAGAAGGCACAATCATGGAAATCATGAAAATGACTACTATTTCAGGAAGATGCAGAGAATCTACAAAAGAATAGTTTAAGACATCTCTGAAGAAAAGAAGGCACAATCATGGAAATCATGAAAATGACTACTATTTCTTTCTCAATACCTAGATTTTATGTGTGACAAGAATTGTTCTCTCTCTCTCTCTCTATATATATCTCTCTCTCTCTCTATATATATATATATATATATATATATATATATATATATATATATATATATATATATATATATATATATATATATATATATATATATATATATATATATATACATACATAATTAAGTGAGGTGTTTCTTATTTCTATTATGATGTTGATAAAATATATTTCTTTAATTAAAGTTAATTATATTTAAAATATTTTTTATAAATTATCTATATTAATGTTTTATTATTTGCATTATATGAAATACATCATGAGTATTGTATATATATTTTTTCTATACGTATTATGGATAAATATAAGAGGAAAATTTTCTTAATAATAAAATAATTATGTGATTATTAATCCATTGTCTCATATAAAAATATTTATTTGTTTGTTTATTTGATACTATAACCCTATTTATACTAATTGTTTTATTTTATTTTATTAAATTATTCATTTTTATTAAAATTTAAAGTTTTTAAGTGCCTTTCTTCTATGTGGTATTCAAAATATATATACTTTTGCAATAGTGTAAGTCATAAATTTAGGGTGTATGATTTCTAACTAAAAATTGCATGTATGTAAATTAACAGTCAATGAGATAATACCTAGAATTATGGGCAATAACAGATATTGAAGGAATTAGATTCATCATGTAATTGTTGTAAAACTATACTTTCCATTACAGCTGGTATTCATTAATAAATAAAATCATTATCATCATGTAGCCATAGGCCAAATGCTAGAAAGATAATGCAGATAATTACATTTGGCTGTTCAATTTATAATGTTTTTTAATTTTCTATTAGAGTATATATAATTCTAAACATTAAGGACAATTTTTAATCTGACCAATCATGATAAACTGGATCTGACAACCCTGGCAGCATAACATATTACACATATTTCATTATTTCTTCAAATATTTGTAAATCAATTATGGGTCTGACTAGCTATGTTGATATAGTACTATGTGCATGTTTTATTATTGCTTAAAATATTTGAAGATGAATTTGAGATCTGACCATTCATGAGAGCATGATGTTTTGTACATATTTCATCATTACCTCAAATACTTGCATAGCTCATTATTTTTTAAACTTTAAATTGACATAAGACTTTACCATACAAATGCAATATTTTTTGAATAGAGCTTCATCTTTTTAATTGTTGTAGGTTTACAAATTTAGATAAAATTGTTTATTCAGAGTTAAAAAAATTAATTATTTAATGTTCTCATCTGATGGATCTTGTGCTCAAGTGTTAGATCAGGATGCACTACAATTCTTGACATTCATTAAAAGCTAAGAAGTGGCACATTTGCCAGGGTAAGGATGGCCATATTAATTTTGTTCACATTATGGCTCATCAGTTGCCACCTTAAATTCCAGAAGAGCATGAAAAACCCATGGGAGGAGTATAGAGAAACTTTAGTGAACCTAAAAAACAGGGATTGCCTTTTGGCACTGAAAAATATTTTCTCGAATACCTGGGAGCAGATAACATTAAGTGGTAATGAGAATATTGTCTTGAGAATATAGCCTAAACCATAACTCTCTGTGCCAAACTTCCTTAGTTTAGGAGATTCAGAGCAAATGTAAGTGAAGGGTAAACTTAATTTCCAGAATTGGAAATTTGTGGATGATTTACATGTAACAAACTATAATGAACTATCAACATATTTAGTGAATTATATAAATGTACTTTAATTATCAGGAAATGTTGCTCAGTATTTAAAATTTCATAGCACTTTAATTGAGGATGTGAATTTCCCACAAAAACAGTTCTCAAAACATCTGTGTTCATCAATATATATCAATGTTCAAGTTCTCTCATGATGACAGAAATTTAATGTAATTCGAATGACAATGTGGTACAGCAAAAAAATCTGACTTCAAATTCATTAATGCTGAACAAGTCTTCAAAGAAACACCAGCATAATGTAAATTATCTACACAATCTGTTTCTCAAGACACTAATGTCTTCTGGGACATTACACTGCTCAAAAGATCTCAAGACACCTGAACCTTTTTTATATTTTAAGTGATAACATAGCGTAGCTATAAAATCTGTTCTCCAATTTATCAACATGTACATGTGTCAAGTCTTTTATGTAATATTCCTGAATAAAATTTACCTTAATAAAAAATAATTAATTATTTAATATTTATAAAAAGAATAAATCTTGCGGGTGAAAAAAAAAATTGACTCTCTGATGGATTAATCACGCCAGTCACTTGGTTGCCATGACAACGTTGTCATGCAAAAAACGACGATGTCTACCGGAAGAGAAATCAGTAAGTCTAATACGTCATCGGTTGAATTATCCGTAACTACCAAAATGTGAATATGATAATAGCTGGCTTTATTAAAAGCCAAAATTATTATCTCAAATCTAAAGCTTATACGAATGTTTTAATTTCTTTATTATATTTACAACTTTTTTATTAATTAATTTTGTTATATATTTATTCTACTGTAAGGCAATATGTTCTCAGCATCATTTGAAGGAAAAATCAGTAAATGACATAGTTGGTAAGGCAGACCAACTATTTTTAATGATATATATTTCAATTTATCTTCCTTGTTTTTAGATAGTGATGATCAATAGCTAAGTTAGTTTTAAACTGTCTTTCTGAAAATAATCTCGACTCAAAACTCTTAGCTGTCAAAAAAAAAAAAATGAAGTTGTGCACAAATTCTAAAGAGCCCCCCCCCCCCATTAAATTAGTAGGTTAAAAAATGGGAATATTAGAATAGACAAAACTGAAATAGGATCTATGGATCTTGGTTTCCAAAGCCTCTACTTAATACTGCACTAATCCATGCAGGCCAAATAGTTTCCAATTTCAAACTAACGGCATGGTTAGAAGATACATAAATTGCAACACCTGAAGTTTTTTTCACATACCTATATAGAGAGAGAAAGAGAGAATAGTAAAAGATACAAAAAAAAAAGATAAAGCATTTAAAGCAAATAGTTTTTTATAAAACAATAATTAAAGGTAAAAAATTCAATTGCTTTAAATAACTTACAAAATAAATGAGCTTATTGTAAATGTGTTAATAGAAAGCTTTTATTTAATTCTTACTTTTGTATTTCTAAAATGATTGCCATAACAACCTTTTTTTTATAAATTTTCCTGTGTTGATGCAGAAATGTGAATTACATGATAAAGTTTAGAAATAAATAATTTTGTAGTCCAACAGATACATTAATGACATTATATTCAAAGTGTAGCTTTTATTTAAGTAAAAATTCTTCTATGTGGCAAAATGAAATAAAAATTCAAAAGAAAGAATAAATTCCCTAAGAAATAGAATGGAAGTACAACCAATTATAAAAATGTGAAACTTTTGAAATGTGTTAAAATTATATGTATAGAATAATATAAATTATAAGTATAGAATAATATAAATTTTCGATAATCTAAAAAAGATTATTAACCAAATAAATATATAGTTAAAATTGATAGAAACAAAATAAAATAAAAAAGGAAATAATATTAACTGTCTGAACAAAGTATTTAGCAGTTTTACAAATTCACTTAAAAATATTAGAATGTTTAAAATGTTGCTTCATATAAAAAATATTTTTAAAAAAAATACAATTTGGTTATATAATCTTTTGTATAGGCATTAATTAAATTCATTTTCAAATAAGCTCCATGTTCATAAGAATATATCTTTCTACTAGTAGTGAAAGCTGCCACTCATCTGATCAACTCAGATTAGTATATGATTTTTGTTTCTCTCTAATAATATACAGATATTTGCCAATACTAGATGGTTAACTAGGTTAGGTATAGAATAGCAATCTTAAACAAAATGTTAAGTTATTGCTGAACTAAAAAAAAATCAATAATTCATTCAAGACAGAATTGAATTCTAGATCACGGTCTATAAAATATATTCATTAACCACAAAGCTCTAAAGAAATCTTAGCAAAATAAACATATCCATAAACAGCTGCAAAATACATATTTAACAATTTTAAATAAATAGTTTAATATAAATTTCATTACATAACAGAAATAAGTCTATATATTTATTCTAACAATAATACAAAAAGCCATTTTAGCAAATATTTTATGCTCTTCACAATTTTAAAGCTTCAATTTACATAATATACAAATGACATTTCCTGTTTTTTTTTTTTATATATAAATTAATTATAATCAAAAATAATTAATAATTGGTCAATTAAAAATGTGTGGACAGTCATATATCTTTATATAATGTATTTTTTGTACAGTTTGTTATGTGTTGTTTAATAATAAATTTTATTTTTGTATGTTACATTGGCAAATGTCTGGATTGTGTTTTTCTCATTATTTTTTTGATTCTAATTATTTTATATAAAAATGACAGATGCCATTATATGTGAACTATAAATTGAAACATTGAAAATAGCTTACAATCACATTAAAAGGGCATAAAAATTTTGCTGAAAAAAACTCTTTTGTATTATTGTGATAATAAATGTATAGAATTATTGCTGTTATATAAAGATATTTTATATTATATTACTTATTTACAAATTATGTGAAACAACAACATTGATGAAATAAGTTTCTATTTTTGATGGTATTTACAAAAAAAAAAGCTCATAATATTATTTATTTATATGCAAACAAAAATGGATGAGAAAACATTCAAATGAAAAATCATCAGAATTAGGGTATATTTTGAGTAACAGAAAATATTGTGACACATCAACTTTCTTTCTTCCCCTACTAACTGAATTTTAGTTATTAAAATCGTCATCGAGGGCGCCACCAAGGATTTCTCTCTTGGAACCTGGTCACATAACTTTACATAAACCTGGTCTTTATTTATTTTCGAACGACGATTCACTGATTATAAACTTTGATTATAATCTCACAGGGGGTTTCCTTTAAGAACACTAACTAATTATTATAAATAATTCAAGAATTCAAGAATACGTTGGGCAAAAAAAAAACTTTTAATTTCTTTTACTACTATTTATTATTAATAACCTTATAATTCTATCCGATCCAGAACAAACTGACTTACAATTTCTGATTTTCCCTCTGTTTACTTTCTAATTATGCTTCCCAAATATTTACCATAGATTTACTCGCGCCTACACTAATACTGCAAATTCTAGCAGACGTGTATATAAGACGACTTATAGTATTTTTAATCTTCCCTGAAGTTTATTTTTAAACTCCACTTTCTTTGGTAAATAAATAAATTGCAAAAATCTTACAATGAACGTATAAGTGTCTTTCGTTTTCTTATACTTTCAATTCTTTCCTTATTTTCTACTAACAAACGAGTAACGCCCCAAGGTTCTCTGTTACTTGGCGACGCACTTTTATACCCCCACCCTGTTGTTACTCTCTAGATCGAATAGATATTAAATAATTTAAAATACAGTTATTCCAATATTTCAAAAAATATTGAACGAAAATTAACATTAATAGATTGCAATATTAAACAAATTTATTTTCCCCCTCTATTGTTGAAACATTCATAATAAACATAATAAATGAAAATTAAATTAAAGATAAAGTTCTATTACGCTTTACTTAGAGTTCTCATTAATTAAAAGTTTATAATTACCCTGATCGATCAGAGCGGAGTGGCCTGATTTTCATAGGTTTTACATTCCATTGGTCATGCCTTTGTCCTTGTACATGCGAATTCCATGAGTGTTCCTTTAGTTGTCTGGCTAGCAATATCCGTTTCTTCCATTCCATAACTCTCTCGATAGCTTCATTCAGATGGAGTGGCAGTCAATTCCCCAAAGGGGAAGGTTGTGATAACTTTAGCCGCTATACATTTGACAAGAGTCCGTAAAATTAAATTTCAATAATAATAATTTTTATTGTTCGAAACACAGCTGCTTTCTTTATTGTCCTTGCTGGTCTCTAAAGTAAAGTCAACTCCTCAACTCTAAAAGCGATCTTATCTCCACTCTTTCTTATCTTTTTTTTTTAATTAGCGTAATAGCAATTACTAACCAAATATTTTTACTTTGTGAAAGTTTCAACAATAGAGTATAATTACTACCAAGAATCTAATTTTGTTTTCTTTTCCCCACCCTTTTATCTCTCGAATTTTTCTCCCTTTTAATTAAACACTTTTAACATTTTTTTTTTTATAAATTATATTCAATTTTATTTGCTTATCTCAAAATAAAAGTTCAAAATTTTTACCCTTTCCATTAAATCAAAACCATTTGTTAATTAATTCTTTTTTTCATTTTACAAACTATTTAACTTCAAAAATATTTATGCCAAATTATAAATATGTGAGCTTATATATATATGAGCTGACTTAAAATATCAGCTCATTGCCCCATTTGTCATAAAAAAACAATAAAAAGAAACTTTAATTGCCCCGCGGTGACTTGTCCCAACTTTTCTTGGGGTTATAGTTACTCGTACTCGCGATTTCGTTAGTTCTCCCATCTAACTTTACTTTCTCCACCTACCCCCTGGTCCTCCCATTCTATATCTTGTAATATTTCTAATGCTTCCTCAATGGATAATTGACGGTTTTCGGCCAACTTACGTTGCACACTTGACGGAAGGTTAAATCTGATAGTTCGCACTATCTGGAATTGATCCATCGGATATGCCTCCAAGGCTCTCAATTTTGCCGCTTGACATTGAAAAAACTGACTGTATGTACCATCTTTGTCCGCTTTATACTTTTCTTGCGATATCTTCATGCGTATGGTTTCTTGTTTCTCAACGCTCCAAAACCCTCACAAAATCATAGTTTGATAATCTTGGAATGTAGGGGGTTTGTAATTTACCACCTTCCACCATTCCCTAGCGGCACCACTCAAATGGCTCGTTGCTATTATGATCTTCTCTTTTTCTTTCGACCTATGGACGTTGGGCGCCATTTTCTAACTTTCCCCCTCTCACTCCTCTGTGACATGACAACTTTCTTTCTTCCCCTACTAACTGAATTTTAGTTATTAGAATCGTCATCGAGGGCGCCACCAAGGATTTCTCTCTTGGAACCTGGTCACGTAACTTTACATAAACCTGGTCTTTATTTATTTTTGACCGACGATTCACTGATTATAAACTTTGATTATAAACTTTGATTATAATCTCACAGGGGTTTTCCTTTAAGAACACTAACTAATTATTATAAATAATTCAAGAATTCAAGAATACGTTGGACAAAAAAAACTTTTAATTTCTTTTACTACTATTTATTATTAATAACCTTATAATTCTATCTGATCCAGAAAGAACTGACTTACAATTTCTGATTTTTCCTCTGTTTACTTTATAATTATGCTTCCCAAATATTTACCATAGATCTACTCGCGCCTACACTAATACTGCGAATTCTAGCAGATGTGTATATAAGACGACTTATAGTATTTTTAATCTTTTCTGAAGTTTATTTTTAAACTCCACTTTCTTTGGTAAATAAATAAATTGCAAGAAATCTTACAATGAACGTATAAGTGTCTTTCGTTTTCTTATACTTTCAATTCTTTCCTTATTTTCTATTAACAAACGAGTAATGCCCCAAGGTTCTCTGTTACTTGGCAACACACTTTTATACCCCCACCCTGTTGTTACTCTCTAGATCGAATAGATATTAAATAATTTAAAATACAGTTCTTCCAATGTTTTTCTGAAGGTTTGTGATGATGGTGTTCTAGCTGTATTTTTATATTGGACTATTACCATCATCTAATATGTGTGTTGAATGTCTTTAGAAAAGTTTAATTTTTTAGTTAAATATTCCAAATGCATTCAACTGTTAGTAATATCACAGCAAACAGGTTAGTATATGCACCAACTGATAGTAATATCACAGCAAACAAATGTTAATAATATCACAGCAAACAGGTTAGTATATGCACTAACTGTTAGTAATATCACAGCAAACAGGTTAGTATATGCACAACGTTTCGAGAGGTATTTTTCTCCCCTCTTCTTCAGGTGTTGCTGGCCTGACCAGTGACAGTACTAGCATGGGACCCAGGTTCGAATCCCATGCTAGTACTGTCACTGGTCAGGCCAGCAACACCTGAAGAAGAGGGGAGAAAAATACCTCTCGAAACATTGTGCATATACTAACCTGTTTGTTGTGATATTACTAACAGTTAGTGCATATACTAACCTGTTTGCTGTGATATTACTAACAGTTGGTGCATATACTAACCTGTTTGCTGTGATATTACTAACAGTTGAATGCATTTGGAATATTTAACTAAAAAATTAAACTTTTCTAAAGACATTCAACACACATATTAGATGATGGAAATAGTCCAATATAAAAATACAGTTCTTCCAATATTTCATAAAAAAATATTGAACGAAAATTAACATTAATAGATTACAATATTAAACAAATTTATTTCCCCCCTCTATTGTTGAAACATTCGTAATAAACATAATAAATGAACATTAAATTAAAGATAAAGTTCTATTACGCTTTACTTAGAGTTCTCATTAATTGAAAAGTTTATAATTACCCTGATCGATCAGAGCGGAGTGGCCTGATTTTCATAGGTTTTACATTCCATTGGTCGTGCCTTTGTCCTTGTATATGCGAATTCCATGAGTGTTCCTTTGGTTGTCCGGCTAGCAATATCCATTTCTTCCATTCCATAACTCTCTCGATAGCTTTATTCAGATGGAGTGGCAGTCAATTCCCCAAAGGGGAAGGTTGTGATAACTTTAGCCACTATACATTTGGCAAGAGTCCGCAAAATTAAATTCCAATAATAATAGTTTTTATTGTTCGAAACACAGCTGCTTTCTTTATTGTCCTTGCTGGTCTCTAAAGTCAAGTCAACTGATCTAACTCTAAAAGCGATCTTATCTCCATTCTTTCTTATCTTTTTTTTTTAATTAGCGTAATAGCAATTACTAACCAAATATTTTTACTTTGTGAAAGTTTCAACAATAGAGTATAATTACTACCAAGAATCTAATTTTGTTTTCTTTTCCACACCCTTTTATCTCTCGAATTTTTCTCCCTTTTAATTAAACACTTTTAACATTTTTTTTTTTTTAATAAATTATATTCAATTTTATTTGTTTATTTCAAAATAAAGTTCAAAATTTTTTACCCTTTCCATTAAATCAAAACCATTTGTTAATTAATTCTTTTTTTCATTTTACAAACTATTTAACTTCAAAAATATTTATGACAAATTATAAATATGTGAGCTTATATATATATGAGCTGACTTAAAATATCAGCTCAGTGCCCCATTTGTCATAAAAAAAGAATAAAAATACAAACTTTAATTGCCCCGCGGTGACTTGTCCCAACTTTTCTTGGGGTTATAGTTACTCATACTCGCGGGTTCGTTACAGTTCTCCCATCTAACTTTACTTTCTCCACCTACCCCCTGGTCCTCCCATTCTATATCTTGTAATATTTCTAATGCTTCCTCAATGGATAACCGACGGTTTTCGGCCAACTTACGTTGCACACTTGACGGGAGGTTAAATCTGATAGTTCGCACTATCTGGAATTGATCCATCAGATATGTCTCCAAGGCTCTCAATTTTGCCGCTTGACGTTGAAAAAATTGACTGTACGTACCGTCTTTGTCCGCTTTATACTTTTCTTGCAATATCTTCATGCGTATGGTTTCTTGTTTCTCAACGCTCCAAAACCCTCGCAAAATCATAGTTCGATATTCTTGGAATGTAGGGGGTTTGTAATTTACCGCCTTCCACCATTCCCTAGCGGCACCACTCAAATGGCTCGTTGCTATTATGATCTTCTCTTTTTCTTTCGACCTATGGACATAGAAAAAATCATCTAGACTGTCCAGGTAGTCAAAGGGGCTTTCCTCCCTTTCCCCTTTAAATGTTTTTATGTGTATAAATTTCGCAAACGTGACCCTATCAAACTCTTCTTCTCCAGATTCGTTGAGCTTTTTTTTATTACCTCTATCTCTCGGTTTATTTGTATAGCCTTCTTGTTCGGGATTTCTTTAGTTTCCCCTGTAAACTGCTCTGTCTCTTCGTTTTCTACCTTTTCTTTCTCTTTACTGACTTTATGGTCCTCTGGGTCTATGACTTCCCTCTTGTTTTCATTGTTCCTATTCTTTTCCCTCTCTTTTAATTCATTCACATCTTTCCTCAATTCTTGTATCATGCCTTTCATTTCTTTTATTTCTTTACAGTCTTCCATTACAATTTCTTTGAGCTCAGCGATAGCTTTCAATATTTCTTGCAACTGACACCGCTCAGGGTTTTTAAATGTTACCACCGGGCTTTCCATGCTACTTTCATCCTCACTCATATTTTATTTTTTTGTTTTATTTAATTTTATATTCGAACTCATAATCCTCCCTATGAGAATACTGACGTACCACCACCATCTGAAATCCACCACCCTTACTAAATTTTTTTTTTTTTTAAAACTCTGGTCTCTGGGCGTTTCTCTTGTTAATGAGCCCGACACGTTGGAAGCGCCATTTTCTAACTTTCCTCCCCTCACTCCTCTGTGACACGTCAACTTTCTTTCTTCCCCTATTAACTGAATTTTAGTTATTAAAATTGTCATCGAGGGCGCCACCAAGGATTTCTCTCTTGGAACCTGGTCACGTAACTTTACATAAACCTGGTCTTTATTTATTTTCGAACGACGATTCACTGATTATAAACTTTGATTATAATCTCACAGGGGTTTTCCTTTAAGAACACTAACTAATTATTATAAATAATTCAAGAATTCAAGAATACGTTGGACAAAAAAAAAATTTTAATTTCTTTTACTACTATTTATTATTAATAACCTTATAATTCTATCCGATCCAGAAAGAACTGACTTACAATTTCTGATTTTCCCTCTGTTTACTTTCTAATTATGCTTCCCAAATATTTACCATAGATTTACTCGCGCCTACACTAATACTGCGAATTCTAGCAGACGTGTATATAAGACGACTTATAGTATTTTTAATCTTCCCTGAAGTTTATTTTTAAACTCCACTTTCTTTGGTAAATAAATAAATTGCAAAAATCTTACAATGAACGTATAAGTGTCTTTCGTTTTCTTATACTTTCAATTCTTTCCTTATTTTCTACTAACAAACGAGTAACGCCCCAAGGTTCTCTGTTACTTGGCGATGCACTTTTATACCCCCACCCTGTTGTTACTCTCTAGATCGAATAGATATTAAATAATTTAAAATACAGTTATTCCAATATTTCAAAAAATATTGAACGAAAATTAACATTAATAGATTGCAATATTAAACAAATTTATTTTCCCCCCTCTATTGTTGAAACATTCATAATAAACATAATAAATGAAAATTAAATTAAAGATAAAGTTCTATTACGCTTTACTTAGAGTTCTCATTAATTAAAAGTTTATAATTACCCTGATCGATCAGAGCGGAGTGGCCTGATTTTCATAGGTTTTACATTACATTGGTCATGCCTTTGTCCTTGTACATGCGAATTCCATGAGTGTTCCTTTAGTTGTCCAGCTAGCAATATCCGTTTCTTCCATTCCATAACTCTCTCGATAGCTTCATTCAGATGGAGTGGCAGTCAATTCCCCAAAGGGGAAGGTTGTGATAACTTTAGCCGCTATACATTTGACAAGAGTCCGTAAAATTAAATTTCAATAATAATAATTTTTATTGTTCGAAACACAGCTGCTTTCTTTATTGTCCTTGCTGGTCTCTAAAGTAAAGTCAACTCCTTCTAACTCTAAAAGCGATCTTATCTCCACTCTTTCTTATCTTTTTTTTTAATTAGCGTAATAGCAATTACTAACCAAATATTTTTACTTTGTGAAAGTTTCAACAATAGAGTATAATTACTACCAAGAATCTAATTTTGTTTTCTTTTCCCCACCCTTTTATCTCTCGAATTTTTCTCCCTTTTAATTAAACACTTTTAACACATTTTTTTTTTTATAAATTATATTCAATTTTATTTGTTTATCTCAAAATAAAAGTTCAAAATTTTTACCCTTTCCATTAAATCAAAACCATTTGTTAATTAATTCTTTTTTTCATTTTACAAACTATTTAACTTCAAAAATATTTATGCCAAATTATAAATATGTGAGCTTATATATATATGAGCTGACTTAAAATATCAGCTCAATATGTACTTCAATATTTTAATGTTACAGAAAATTATCATTGACTTGGAAATGTAAGTTGCATATTAATGCAAAATAAGTACGACAAAAACTATTAAAAATTCATAATTTTCAAAAATTCTTCAATGAATTTAAATTAAAACATGAAATTATTTAAAATTCTAAGAGACTTTGAAGATAGTTCAGATCAATAAAAAGATAACTGATATTTTAATATGATCTGTAATAAAGACAGCTAATATAAAAAAAACAAGCCAGAAAATTTTCAACTGAAACAAATGTATAGAAAAGAAGAAACATGAAAATATTTAAAGATTGTGCATTATGAAGAATTGAATATTTAGAGTTCTGTAAAATAATACAAAAAATGTTAATAATAATATAAGAAAATATAACTGTGAATGGGCAAGAAAACTATTTTGATATTTATTTGAATACACTTTTTACTTGAAAAGAATACCTACTTTAGGTCACACCCCATTTTTCAATAATATAATAATTAATATAATATAATAATGCATTATAATTTACTAATGTTCTCTTTGTACAATATCTTGTAAACTATTCCTGTTATTTTTTTCCCATTAAAAACCAAACATATTTTTAACACATACCCTGTATGGAAGAACAACCAAACATTTTTAGCAGGTACCATGATATGGAAGGACAGGATCTGAGTCAGTTAGTAAAAATGGAAGTTACCAATCACATTATTTTTGTAGGTTTTTCATAGAAAAATTACCTTAGGTAAGATATATTATATATCATTTTTGTCAGCATTTTGTGTCTAGTGTGATGAAGCTGTTTATGAAAGTGTCACATTTAACTTTCAAAATTTAGAATTTGTAAACTAATGTAAAAATAAACATTTTTAAAAGTATTAAAAATGTTTTTTTCTTAATTTTTTATAGGTAATGACTATTTTATCAGCTTTATTACATTCTTTCATATTTGATCTTTCTAACAATGTACATGTTTTTATATTTATTGCATTCAAACAGAAGATATATTCTAAATAAAATTTGGTATAATTTTTATTTTAAATTCAAGATGGTGGCCTACCAGTGTTTAGTTTGTCTTTATATAATAGTAGTAAACATGTTTATTTGTAGCTAAGTTAAGATAAGATCATTGGTTATTTAAATTTTTACATTTTTTTAAATTAGTTTGTGATTCAATATCTAAGATCTAATAGCATATAGTTTTAAAGTGGTATCATTTTGACTCTGGTTATTGTGAAATATGGACCTTAATATATTTATTTCACAGATGGCATTGCTAGATTTCTTAACCATATGGGGTGATTTAATATTCAAATACAACAGGTATATTTAAAATTTTATTTTAGAAGTTTAATTTGATTATAAGCATTTTATTCAAAGAAAGTAATTCCGCAAAGCAAAAAAAAAATTGCTCAAGTAACCAATTAAAAAAGAAAATATTACAAAAATGATAGTCTTTCAGACCAGCTAGGAAATAATTCTGCCATTAATAAACTTTAGTACAAAAACAATTGGGTACATTTATCACATCTATTCCTTACATGTTAAAAGGTTTTGTTTAATTTATATTAAATCTTAAAAAATTGTTAAAGCAACCAATTAAAATTAAAAACACAGTCTTTATAGACTGGATACCTCTGGTAATAAAAGAATTATCAATACTTTTTTTTATTGATCATGTTAAAATCAAAATGATATAAATGATTTTCTTTTTATTATTTAAAATTTTTCTAATATCTTCAAAGGTAAATAAGTTTTGGCAAAATAGATAGGCTTGGCCACTTATGCAATAATATGCATAATATTATTTCATAGGCTAATGTAGAGTCTAAAAGCAGCACGCACACCTGGAATATAGCAATAACCCCTCAATTATATTGCCATCTACAAATATTATCTATCCCAAATCTAATGTCACACAATTCAATCAAGGACGTACTACTAATAACACTATGACAAATATACTACCTGTAAATTTCAGTTATGAAAATCAATTTCAAAATGCAGTTATGGATCATAGATTCCAGAAATCCATGGATCCAAACAAAACTAATATACAAAATTCAATTATGTGTTACATCCAAGATACCACATGTATTAAAAATTATCACAAATTCAAAATAAAACCTACTTGTAAAGTATCTGACAAAATTATCTCTTCTAACAATGAAAATAGCAAGAGAACAGACACCAAACATGCCATCTAAGAGAATCACTCTAACTCTTTAAAAACATAATATGTGAAACACTAAAATTTTTATAATAAATGTTTAAGGATTGAACTCATACAAAAGAATTTCACAGCTAAGTTAGTTTCTAAATAATGATCATATTGATATCTTTGTTATTACAGAAGCAAAAATTATTTTGTCAACCCAAACAATCACTGTTATGTAAACAGTAAATATGTATTTACGCCTAAACCCAACATCAGATCAGCACAAGGTGTAAGTGTTCAAAAAATACATAATTTCTATTGAGAAGTTTAAAAATAATATTCATTTCAGTTCATGCAAGCATTCTTTATTTTTCAACTACAGCTGTATTACCTTATAGCAATGTATTCATGCCAAGTCTGGACAAATCATCATATGTGGTATCTTTAATTGTTCCTATAATGACCTAACAACTGCTTTAAAACTAAAGCTCAATCAACTAGTCTTGCTAATACTACTTTCACTTTACTCTTAAAATGCTATATTATTTATTGGAGGTCAAGGATCTTCTCTCATTGATGTCTTTTTGTTTCTCCTACTGATCTCAAGGCTTCAGTTCATTTCTTTAGAATTAGATTTTCTGATCATGCTTGTGTAACTCTCACACATTCTTTTAAATAAAGCAACATTTAATCATTAATTTTCCAATGACTTTAAATTAATTATATGTCTATCTTCAATTGAAATATGGGTCCTACTAAAAAATTTTAAATAACTGTTCTTCTGATAGATTAACAGATTATCATTCAAATAATCTTATAAAACAATGAACTGATAATATCAATTCAACTCTTTAAGCTAAAACTCTTTATCCTTAAATTACAAAATGAAGTTAATCAGCTAGCTATTCTTTATATGAAAATGTTATGATGTTTAGGCTTAGAAAAATAATATTTAATCTGTCAAGGTTAAGAAAAACTACTTAACCCATACAAAATCCATCCCTCCATATGCTTTTGGTATTCTTATAGTGTTGTGAAAGAAAATACCCTTATATTGGCACCAATGTGGATATCAAACTTTTTAACTACTTAAAAACTACTCTAAAAATAGTTAAATATTATCTACCATGTTATGATATACTTCCTCAGAACTATTATATCTCAAAGCAAGAAATACTTGAGAAAATTTTGCACTTATGTTCACACATCTCATTACAATAATCTTATTGAGATTAATATTTGCAAGAATCTAAATTACACCATTACTCCTACACTCCATAAGGGTTGTAATAAACTTTGTTCATGTAAATAATACATAACAAGCCTTGCTACTAATATAATTTTTTTTGCATTAGAAAAAAAAAAACATTTATCCTTCAGTGAATCTCACTGGAGAATATTAATCAAAAAATTTTTGCAAGAATTATTTTTAAAAAAATAAATGATTTTATCTTTCCTAAGATTTAATCTTTACATTACACAGTTAAAACCCACTGAACATCTCAAGCTGTTCTTTTAACACAAGGGTTGATATTGTTTGCAAAAAAAAAAAAAAATCAAATTAAATTATTCCACATACCAAATTAAGTTTAAGCTGCTTTTGATTTGGTAAATTAATATTTGTTAGTACTTTAAATAAACTTCTGCCAAGACATATACATCTAATTATTGACATAAAAAATCATCTTTACCATCTGTCAAGCTTAAAAATTACATGTGCTTCTCTTCACCTTTTAAACTAAGATGAGATGTTTTTTAGGCCATTTGCATCACTCTTATTTGCAATATATATGGACCCTATAATCAAATAAACCAAGTAGTGCTCAGAAGGCCTCTTCTTTTCTCATCTTGAAACTAGGGTTAATGTGATATCCTATGTTGATGATGTACTAATAGTCCTCAGAGACCTTCAATATTTTTTTTCTTCATATTTTGTACAATGTCCAAACAGTAACAGGATTTACAATACAAGTTTTAAGTCATTCATGTGGCAGTTAATGACAAGTCACAATATACCTTCATTCTTCACAAATACTCAGAATTCCAATCAATTTATCTAAAAAAAACATAAAATCATCATATGAATAATCTTTCTATCAGCACAAAAATTAAAGATTTCTGCTCAAAATTGCTTTATCTTATAGTAAAAGTTTGTATTGTTAATGCTATTCTGGGTGGTATATTTGCTTTAATTCATTTGTCTAGCTTTTCATTTTTTGATCATGCTTGTGTAATTCTCAACAATTCAAAATAAAGCAATAATATGTAAATTTACATTCAATCATTAATTTTCCAATGCATTTAAATTAACCATATGTCTCTAACATAGTAATTGCCAATAACCTGTTTTCATTAGAAATATGGATACTACTAAAACATTTTTAAATAACTGTTGTTCTGATTGATTTACAGATTATCAGTCAAATAACTTTATAAAACAATGAATTGATGATACTAATTTAATTCTTAAAGCTGTTACACAATTCAAAGATGCAAATTTACTTATTACTATTAGAAATCTTTTGCCTATAACAAATTCATAAATCTGAGAATATCTTCTACCAATTACAACAACATATTTTCCTATTTGTAAAGCTGGTCTTAATTTAATAGTTCCTCAATACTTTGTCTCTTATATCAAGCTAAAATACATCATGACATTATTTAGTCCAATCCTAAAAGCCACTTGTCTTCCTATAATATTGCTTGTACTACTTCGATTTGAAGATAATTCCTTTTTTACAGATCATGTTAGGAAACATGTAGATCTGTTGGACAATTATAATTTCAAGTCTTTAATTAGTCTCTTATTTAAAGATTTGAAAAATTTATATATCCTAATTGATATCTATAGTCAATCCTGCCAATTGCCAAGATTATTTAATCAGATTACAAAATATGTGTTCCTCAATTATAGGTGAAATTTTTGTTTAAGTTATTATTTGAGACAATTCCTACCAAAATCTTTCTCACTAGCTGATAATTAAATTAAATCTGGATTCCACATATTCTGTGTAATAATCATCCAGAAGAGATCATACACATTTTCCAAATCTTTCCATACTTCTCATTACAGTGTGAATGGGGAAGTATGGATGTGTTTATTATATCTATAAACTCTATAACTTTTGACAACAAAAAATATAAAGATTCTTAAAAAGATAATAAAGAAAAGTATATTATATATTTATATGTTCTCAAATACTTATGTCAAAGTACTAAGAGCAAAATTTGGCAGCATAATACTTTTCTGAGTTGTAAATTATTTTAGAATTATATAAAGCATATATATTACACATTTATTTATATAAAACTAAATCATTTTTATCTGTTTTCAAATATCAGCTATAATGATTATGTTTTCATAATTTACTTCATGTAAATTATTCTTTTCTCCTGCATATATGTTAATATGTGTATATAATTTGCTATTAATAGAATTTATTTTAAATTATCCATATCATTGTTTTCCAACTACCTAAATCATAAATTTTATTTTATTTATCTACCACACATATAAATGTCCACACAACCTGATAACTGATATACACAAACAGATTTATTAGATTTTATTTTTTAGTAATTAATAAATGAATTTTAATTAAAAATTACGTTTCGTAACTTATTATTTACGATGGGAATATTATTTTAATCCAACAATTTTCTATTTTAAATTATCTAAACAAATATTTTTTTTATTTATAGAATGAATATTATTTTTATTAAAACAATTTATTTAAAATTAATTAAACAATCTACATTTATATAAAATGATTAGCGATTATTTTCTTATTCTCTTTTCACAGTAGTTTGAAAATAATATTCAAAGCTATCTAACATATCTAATAAATTCTCATATCAATCAATTTGATGAACTCTTATCACATCCTTTAAATCTATTTTATAAAAAAAAACATTTTACTTCCAAAGAGTACGCTTGTGGTTTAAGACCTGTAGAGGTCCCTACTATCGCATTTTTATACGCATGCGCTTGAGGCTACAGCCTTAATGAATATTACTTACATGTTTAGAATAAATAAGCTATATCAAATTTTAATAACATTTTATATTATCAAAGTTAATTATTTAATAATGAAGTAAGATAAATTTTGCTTCAGGCAGTATTTAAAGTGTTTTCCATTGTAGATTTACCCTTATCATTAAAAGATATTCGGAACTAATACAGGAAATATATAAGAATATATTATAATGGATATTAAAAAGTTTTTTGAACTCAGATTTTCAAGCTTTTTCCATCTTATTCAATCGATACATGTGAAAAAGATAAATGATTTCCATTATATGTTTCGTGCAGGAACCAGCACTTATCAGTGTATTGATTATATAAGATGAAGTGAATAACTGAAGGGAACTTGAAAGTCTGGGTTCAAATCCTCTCAAAATTATATCTAGCTTAAGTATATATACTATGCTTGAATTTAAAATATTGGATATTATAAATAATTAACAAACTCCAAAATATTAAAATTAAATAAGAGAGAAAATTTTGATCTTATTTCAATATTATTAAATTAAATATTTGAATGTCTATTTTTTTATAATTAAAATATATATATATATATTTAAACAAAATAATGATCATTTACAAATTTTCCCCTTGATTAGGAAGCACAGAGTTCTTGTTTATGTAACCTATTAGATTTGTCAGTTTGGTGATTTTTGAAACAGTAATATAAACAATCATCGCTGGACATAATAAATAAGTTTCTAATTTTTACATATATATATAACTTTTGAATTTAATTCTTTAACAATCTTTCTGCTCCTACTAATTATTACATTTTAAAATAAAATTTAATATTTTAAAGAATTTTTTTTATGAATAAATATATATACTTCAAGTCATACGGATTTTTTCTGTTCAAATGATTATCTATTTTAAGCAAATAAATTGATTAGCTAAAATTTACTACTTTACTTTCAAGTCAGAACACTTTTGTGAAGATGGTCGTCTTTTTCTTGAGTATACAATCACACTCAATAACAATCACTTAAATTCATTACTACTCATTAATTAAACAAAAGAATTCTGTCTTTGAATAAATAATTTTTAGTTAGACTTTTACATTAATTAATCCTGTAAAATATCTAGTAATTCTTTATAACTGATTAAGATATATAATTGAAAAAGGATAAATAACATCTACATTTATAATATTTAAAATTTTGTCAAAAAAAAGTCTTTGCTGCAATTTTATTTTAATATATATATATATAATGATTTTAATAAAAATGAGATTTTATTTTGATAACTTTAAAAATAAAAATAAAATTTCTTTATCAAAGAAGCTTGTAAAATTTTAATCCTATACTTACATTCACATTAAATGCAGACACAATTATTTTACTATATTTTGCATAAATAAGCAATATTTAATACGATTTATTCATGAAAATATTTGAATTAGGCTAAATAAATCAAATTATTAGCAACTATTATTATTATTATTTTTACATGATTCATATATATTTTAATTGTGTTAACTACTCTCATTTAATCTATAATTGATGAGAAGTTTCCTGGATCAAAGTCAACAAGCTCTCTATTTTAAAGTAGCCATCATATTTTTTTGTACTAAATGTAGCATTCATACATTTTTTATAAATTCCTATATCTTAGTCCTTAATTTCAGCCTTTAAGTCTAACTTTTTTTCTTTCTTTCAAACATTAACAGAAATAGTTTGTATTTTAACACTCACAGAATACTTTCAGTAATTTTTTCTTCCTTTTTTTCTCCTATTTTCAATTTCTATTAATTCAGAACTTTATGTAAGACCTAATCTAACTACAAATTATTCTTTCGACAATTTGGTAAAAAAAAAATTATTTTTTTCTATTTTATTTATTTGTTAATTTTTATCAAGGATCTAACTGCATATCTTAGAGCAATGGTTATTTAATTTCTTCTACAATTGTTGTATTATATATATATATGAGTATGTGTGAGCAAATATATAAACTTCTATTGTTTCATTAGTCTTTTGGAAAATAACTAATTGTTAATTATTGTTAGAGAACAAATCAAATAAGAAATGAAATAAAGTTTTGTAAATTTATGTTTAAGTTTTCTTCTGTTTTTATAAACCATAAATATCAGGGCTTTATATAAATTACCATAAGTTTAACTGGAATTTGGAGTTCAAAATGCTCTTATTTTTAATTTGGTAATATATTTATCTGAGAGTGTGTGCATATATATTAAAAATTTTTCACAATATTATGTTGTTCACATTTCAACTTTCCAAAATTTTCATAATATTCAATAAGTTTTCTTTTATGAGAATTTCATTATACATATTATAAGAGCCTTTGTTTTTCAATTATATGTCAATAAAATAGAAAATAATTTGAAATCTGAAAAAACCTTTTACAACTTTGAATTTGGCTTCTGCCGGTGTTCTTCAATCATATGTCAACAAAATAGAAATAATTTGAAATCTGAAAAAGCTTCTTACAATTATGAATTTGGGTTCTGCCCAACCAGTACAACTAAATTTACCCCTCCCCCCTCATTATAAAAAGAAAAAAATATTAGAAATCATGAATTTTTAAAATATTTATTGTTGAACACTTTAAATACAAAAACATGATAGTAATAAATCAATACTAGTATACTGTAAATAAGTATGAGGAGTCAGAGTGATTTGGGATCAAGATGGGTATGACAATAATATTAGCAGCAATAAGGGTGTTGAACATTCCATCATCAGATTTTCATAGGTATGGATGGCTGAAGCATTGTATCGTGGAAAAGATTGAAGCATGTCCATTAAAGTTTGAAGATTTACTATCTTAATATAAACCCAGCACTGGATTATATATATGTGTGTGGGAGATGAAAATTTCGACCAACTGATGAGTGCTGGTTCAGCATGAAATATTTATATTGGAGATCAATTGTTTTTCATATGTGTGTGATCATGTGTATCAGTTATATAAGACAGAGTGTGTAGCTAAAGGAAGCTTGAAAGTCTGTGTTCAAATGATCTTTAATTAAAAACACAATAGATAAATTAAAAAAAGAGGATATTTTGTCATTTTCTAAATTTATAATAAAATCCAAAATTTATAAATATTATATAAAATGTTATTGTAAAGAGCACTTTCAATTTAAAATAAAGTATGTTTACTACTGATTTTTTTTAAGTGTCATAGCATTGGCCGGGACGCGAACCCGCAACCCGGGCAACTGCCTGCAAGTGCAAGGCAATGCAAGACCGATTTTAACAACATATGAAGCTGACAAAACTTATTCAAATAATTTCGAAATATTTGTTTAATTTTTTCCCTAGAAATTTCTATTTATCTTATCGAATGCAGTATCTATTCTCCCTTATTATTAAATAATATTATATGCAAGAAAATGATCATTTTGAAGTAAATCACACTCTCATTTAATATGCAGAAAAACAAATTTTGTACAAATACAGAAATTATTGATAATTTTGAAAATTGCAAAATCTCAATTTTTTTTCCAAAAATATAAATAAAGAAGTTATAAACAAACACAATCTGACTCCATTATATATTCACTGTGTATAAAATACTTCATGGTGTATTGCTTGAATCACTTTTGTAAAAAACAACAAAATAAATGATTATGTCACAGTAACACATTTGGTGCATAAAAATCCAATCAAACAGACCACATCCTGATCAATTGGAATCAATCATTCTTGACATAGATTCAAAATTCTTTGCAAGAATCATTTTAAAAAATTACAGTAATTAATATTTTCAAAAGTACATTCTGCATATCATTTGCAATGCAAATGAAGTTATTAAATCATAGTGTATCTTTACTGAATATATTTTTATTCATTGTTAATTGGTGACATCATGATTGAATAATTGCAACAGTCCTAATAAATTCCCACCTATTTGTTATAATTTAACAATATTAATAATTTTACAATAAAATATGTGAAATTATTTAAAGATATGATTGATAATCCCCTTCTAACAATGGGTTTCAATGATAAAATATAAAAATGTGTAAAGATTTTAAATTTTATTTTGCACTCATATACTATTTATTAATTAGGAATAGTAACATAAACTTTTTCCTTTTATCTGAAAATGATACTGAAAAATAATTATCTTTGAATCTAACAAAATAATGAATAAAATTGTTCAAACATCATAACAAATGCCATTTTGATAAATTCAAAATTTTAAGTTAATTATTATAATTTTTTAACACAGTATCCAGATTTACAATGGAATAATGAAATATAAACAGAATCATTCTTTTGTAAATAAATGTCTTGTAGTACATGCTTCTGCCACTAGATGTCACTGAATTAGTCTGCCAATTTTCATAATCAAGAGAAGTCATGTTATAGTGTAGTAAATGTCTTTGTTAAATAGATTTTAATTATTTATCGATTTTTGTAATAGCTGAAAAGTTGAAATAACTTAAATTTGTGTTTTCTGTTAGAGAAAATGGTAGGGAAATCAATTATAATGCATGAGACAGATTATAAGTAAGCTGCTCTGAGAAAAACACATGTTTACATGTGGTTTAATTGAAGTGTCAAATTCATTTTATCTCATAAAGGTGTAGTGAGTGAAGTCCAAAGTCAAGATGATTCTGATTATTTTTTGTTTGCAAAAACATTGTTCACTCAGAATTTGTTCATAATGATTAGATGTTTTAATGATAAGTTCTGAAATACTTACATTATATGATAAAATTAAAATGTCTCAATTTAAGGCCAAGTGGGAACTGCAAACTTTTCTACAACAATGCAGCAGTGCACAAATCCTTGAGCGTGATACAATTTTTAATTAAATTGTAGCATGACTCAGCTTATTCATCATTCATACTCACCTTATCTCATTCCATATGACTTCTTTTTATTCCCTAGAATAAAAATTACTTCACTTTTTTTTTGCAGATTTAGAAGTGGTAAAGAAAAAAATGCCACGTGCATTAAAAAGCATCATTTTGCAAAAGTTTCCAGATTATTGAAAAGTAATAAAAACATTTAGACCATTGCATTTTATTAAATGAAATGTACTTTGAAAGGAATTCAATTTATAACACCTAAAAATAAATATATAGTTTATTATTAGAAAATTCCAGTTCATTTTGGTTATCCCTTCATATATATTTAATATAAATAAAGATATAAATAGATTCATAGAATTGGTGTACATATCTTCTCTTCCCAAGAGCAAATTGAATCAATTAGATATATAAGTACTGTGACCATGTGATAGCAGTTATTCATCATTTTGTGAGTGGCTCCCATGCTTTTAAAATAATTTATTTTATTATTGCAATTTCAGAGCTTCATTGTTGACTTTAATTATCTCCAATCCACTGAATCCAAATACATAAAAAGAGATGTTGAATTTATTCTGCTGCAATTCCAATTAAATATTATTAACAGTATTTCTAGAGAAATTGAGCTTATCTTTTAATGAATTTATTTATTAGGCTATTTTTCTGAAACCAATTAATTATAGAAAATTGCATATTCTGAAAAATAAGGTATGAATTGTAATTTTATTCTATTATTTTTTCATAATTATTATTTTTACCTATTAATGGTCTAAAAATAAATAATTATAAACAAATAAAAAACTTAGTGTTTTCCTGAAGATTTGTGATGATGGTGTTCTAGCTGTATTTTTATATTGGACTATTTCCATCATCTAATATGTGTGTTGAATGTCTTTAGAAAAGTTTAATTTTATTTAAATATTCCAAATACATTCAACTGTTAGTAATATCACAGCAAATGGATTAGTATACTAACCTGTTTCCTGTGATATTACTAACAGTTGGTGCGTATACTAACCTGTTTGCTGTGATATTACTAACAGTTGAATGTATTTGGAATATTTAAATAAAATTAAACTTTTTTAAAGACATTCAACACCCATATTAGATGATGGAAATAGTCCAATATAAAAATACAAATAGAAAACTTATTTAAAAAGTTATACTTCTTTTATTTTTTGCAGTCTAGTAAGATTCATTTCATTAAATCATTAGAAACTTTTACCATAGAATTTTACATTCCTCATTTGAAAAGATATTGAAAAACTCATTTTTTTTAAATATTTTTGTTCTTATTTCAACATTATCAGACTAAACTTTGTAAGTGATATACTAAAGATCTTTCAAATCAGACAAGTGTTATCATTTAATAATAAAATCTTTGTCCTATCAGTTAATTATATATAAAAAAGCTATTTTTATGTATTGCTTGGAATAATTTTTGGAGACTGATGAACACTTTTCTTGATTGAAAATGAAATGAATAAATTTTTTTACTAAAAGGCAAAGAGAAAACTCAAATAGAATTTTTACTGTAATTCTCACTGTCTATAAAGTATTTGTGTTCTTAGATTAACATTAACAACAACTCAGCTCAAGAGACTTCTCACATATGTGCAAATTGACCAAAACTTTTCTCACCATGAATAAATAAACAAATCCATCACATTTATGTAATATCCAAAATGTGAGATATCAAAGAAATGGAATATATAATTTGAACACTGGGACAAATTTACATATTTCTCCACCACCATATATTTGGACTCTCAACTGTGAGGTTTTATTCTGCACTATGATATAAATTTGGTTTTTCTTATACCTTTTCATATTAACTTGCATACCTCAAGTTTTCAAGTATTATATAGCTTTATGAAAAGAGATTAATGTTTGATATTTACATATTTATGTTAGCAAATTTTATTATCAGCTAGAGAAAGCTTAGTTAACTCCAATGATATTTCATATATTGCATTGTTGTGTAAATTTAATATTTATTTATGGGATTCATCTTTTCTCTTTATTTGTACTAGCATTATGCTTTTTTCTATTAATTTTGGTTTAATGACTAGGCTTATTCTGTCCATGCTTTTTTTTTTTTTTGCATATGTAGAAACAAAACTATATATTGTACTCTTCAAAATTGCCTCACTTTAAGCATTACACTGTCATATTAATCTGCTCACAATTATGCTGAGTCTTCTGGATAATCTTATAACCATAAGCAGTATTTCATTGAATACTTTAAACACTTAACATGCAAAAAGCACTTTTCTGATTTACATTAGATTTCTAGAAAACTTTTAATCAATTTCATAATATTCATGTGTACAAACTTTCCAGGAATTTATTGTAATCTGTTCTAAAGCTCTCAGGTTTTTAAGTTCATTTACATTGCCATTTATGAAATCTATCAACATGATGATAAGAAAATGTGTTTTCTTCAAAAAATTGAAAGCTCAAGGATTTATCACCTGATTCATTAAACTGAAGGATTACTGTTTCTAATAAAAGAATTTTTCATAAAGGCTATAACCCACATTTTGAAGTCAGTGTGAATCATGTGATACCAATTTTATATTTAGTAAAAACAAAATGCATTCCAACTGAGTAGGAAACTTATGATAAGATCTAGATATTGACATCATATTTACCTGGAATGATTGAAAGCACATTTTTTTTGAAAATAGGATTTCTATCCATCTAATTCTAAACTACTACTGAACTAAATGAGGACTAAATAAAAATAGTTTGGTGTAAATTATAAATGAATGATCATCTTTATATATGAAGTACAAATTCATTTAATAATACTTGTCATTCAATGTTTTTCATCCCAGTTTTATGACCTATTAATCTTATATTTGTAATTAAAAATAAAAATTTAAGCCTCTTATGTAAATAATTAAAAACTTTTACTTAAATCAATTTATTTTCCTATTTAGATTTCACTAAACTGTAATGAGATCTGCTGTTTAGTGTTACATTAAAATGAGTTTTTATATTGTTGGGATGTATTTTCAATTTTACGACCTTTAGTAAAATGTTATTTGTTGATGAGAATTACGTATAAACAGTATTCGCAGAAAAATGATAAATCTTCAACTTAATTAAATGTTAAGTCAGGAAGCCTTTCAGACTTTAATCAAATATTCTATTTCTGATTCTCGATTTTCTTTTTTTTCTTTTAATAGTAATTATTTACTATTAACATGATTTTTATTTTATAGAGCGCTGCCAATCATATCATTTCTTATTAACGATGTTTTTGTGTATTACAAAATCTCTTAGGATTTGTTTTTAAACATTAATTTTAGACCTTTCATGCTGACCAAATTGATCGAACATTTCAGTAAGTTTTATTTATCCTCAGTCTGATAAACTTGTCATGTTTAACTACATTTAGCATTCATTTTATTTACTTTCTAGTTGTTAGAAAAATAAGGTAATATAAGAGTGGTTAACTGTCCAATACTACTTTATTTCTCAATAAATTTAAGCAAATGGCTAATTACTATTTAAAATTTTTACATCATTATTTTACGTGAATAAGCCTACATTGAATTATTTAGTTGTGTAATGAAGAAAGAAAAATAAGGTTAAATTATATATTGTGTTTATCAGAATAAGTGACTCTTAGCAGTAGATGAAACCGGAAGGTAAATATTGATGACGGAAAAACTTTCATAAAAAACATACATTATATCTCATATATATAATTAAACTGCAGATACATTGTCTGCATTGTATTAATAATAAAATATATCAAAAGTATTTTATCTAGAAAAATATAACAAGATCGTATATATTATACAAGAGTCTTAAAGCGTACATTACTAATATTCTAGAAATATCTTGTTATACCTATGAAACGTAATTAAAATCTGGTTGGAGATTCAAAATGTTTTACTCACTTTTATCCATTTAATATTGATCAGAAAATGGACATTTAATTGTTAGATAAAAAGTAAATATGTAGTTTGGCAAGATGGAATAAAACTTAAAACACAAAATATGGTTGCAATACTATACAGCATTACAACTCTTAAAAGAAGTATTATACAATAATGGTTAATGAGTTAACACTTTTTACCATTTGTATATTAAACCAAGATTTATTTTATTAGATGTAGAACATCTTTATTATATGTGATGTCTGAGTTTGACAGTTTTGCTTATTTTGCTTTTTTTCTTTTTAAGCCCAATTTAATGTTTCTCAGCATTACTAAAAAAAAAAAAAAAACTAATTTGAAATAATTATTTATCAGTAAAAGGCTAATAATATATAAAAGTTTTTTGCACAATGATATATGAGCATATTTTATTTATGCTCTAACATTAGGTCAAAAAAATTCAACAGAAAAATGCTTTTATTCCTCAGTGAATATTCTGATTAAATCAATATCATTAAAATGCTAAATGTTTCATTTTGGAAAATGTTTAATAATTACTGGCTTTATTATGAAAATCAAGTTGTCACTACGTTTAGTCAAAAAATCAATATAACAAACCATGGATACATTCAAATACACATCAATGGAATCATTTTATGAGTTATATTGTATTTAAAAGTTTGAATATAAATGAATTAATATTACATGAACATTTGTCATATTGTTGAACTGGTATTTAGTATGCTTCAAAATCAAAATAATGGTCACATTAAAAATAGATCTTATTTCAAAAAAATGTATAAAAAATTTGCTACATATGCTTCATTTCCAAAATTCCTTAATTTCTAAAATTATCAAGTTGAATTTTCAACCTTGTCATGTTACTAAAGTGTGGAATTCTCTTAATAAATATGTTATAAATATGAATAGGTCTATTTTTAAGTACACTAAAATGATCAATCCTGACAACGATTATATTATTTGTGATGATAAAATAATAAAAGAAATGTTGAGGTTTTTTTTTTGTTTAAAAAATTTAGATTTATTGATAATAGGTATATACAAAAATTTTCAATTATAGTTATAAATGTTTATATTGTTATACATTAATCAGATATTTGAGTGTTTCTTTTACCTGTTATATAGTTTATCAATCATTAGGATTGGAGTCATTTTGTAGGTAGGGTATTTTGAACAGTTTCCATGTATGTTCATGTAGAAACTTTGAGGACAGCATTCTGTCTTTCTTTTATAGTTTTGAAAGGGTTGCAAGGAAGAAAGAGTTTGCTTCTGGCTGGGGAATGCTAAACTTTAATTTACATCTTGTCACCCAGATATGTAACAAAGATTGCCATCCTAATGGTGGGGAAGTCTCTTTCCTTAATACACTCTTTGATTGATCGAATTTTATAGTAATCAATAATACTATTTTGAGATATTGTGAGTTTAATCCTTCCCAATTCCATGCAAGAAAGCATAATATGTTCAAATGTTTCCTTATGCATTAAGCAGTTTGAACCAATGGGGTCTATGTTTCTTATATCTTTTTTGTAATAAAGGAACCAATTGGTATGCATTGCATTTAGGTTCACCTTTATTAGATAGTCAAGGAATTTGGGTTTCAATGTTCAGAATTTGAATAAGGTGGTGATTTTGTAATTGGAATAGCCAAGACTTGGTTTAATTTGAGGTGGTTTAGGGCTTATTAAATTGTGTGCATCCCATATGTTAATTTTGGTTTTGAATATGTCAGGAAACAATGCTGTTATGTTGTTTTAGTAGGGAAATTAGTTGGTCTAGCCAACCAGCCTTGATAGGAGGGTGTGTGTCTGTAGGCGTTACCTCTCTTAATATTAGGGGGTTGCCAAGTTTTTGAATAATGTTTAAGATTAGGGTGTGGCCTTTTTGATAGGTAATGGCTTGAATAGAATGTAGGGACATTCCATTGAGTTTTCTGTGGTATAGCTTTCTTGAAATGCTAATGGAGGTTCTGTGGCATTTCCAGAACAGACTCACACATATCCTATTGATTTTATTAATGAAGGTCTTCGATGTGGATATGATGGGCAGGTAGTAGGCAATTTTAGACATTACTTTCATGTTTAGTAAGGCACCTTGCCTTGGAGGGATAAATATACCTTTGAGAGTGTCTGTGTAAGATGATTTGTTGAGTCAATGATGATATTCTGTATATGTTTTGACATGGCGGATTGGGATTTATATATAGGGAATCCTAAAAAATTCTGGGGCTCGGCTAGAAAGTTAGATTTGATTTTCTTTCCATTAATAATACACCATGTTGATGACTTTTCAGGGTTTATGGTAAGCTGCAAGATTTTAGAGAAATTGTTAAGGATTTTGTAGAGAGGTTTTAGGAATTTCTGGGATGGTAGGATAATAAGAACATCATCCATGTAGGTGATGGTCTTAATAGATTTCTTGATGCGTGGTATAAATACTTCAGGGAGGGAGCTCTTTAATGCTATTAACAGGGTGTTAATGTAGCATGAAAGGAGTAGGGCACTCAGTGAGGATCCCTGCAGAATAGATCTGGTAGGGGAGAAGCCATTGGAATATGACCCATTGGGCAATATATGTATTAGTCTGTTGTGGAAGAGGTTATCAATGATTCGGATAATGTCTGTGAGAATTTCACATTCATCTAGTAAATCAAGTAGTGTATTAATGTTGACTGAATTGAATGCTTCAGTAATGTCAATTTGAACTGCAATAGGTTTGGATAATTTTTTAGATCTGATATAGTCCAGTAATATTTTGACTTCTCCCATTGCAGTTAGTGTGGATGATCCTTTTCTGGAAATCTGTGATTCTGATATTTTGTTTAGGATTTTGTCTTGTATTTTTTCCTTTATCACTCCCTCTATTATTTTTATGAGGATAGGGGTCATGAATATGGGTCTTAAGCAGTTGATGGATATTGGATCTCTGTTCTTTTTAATGAATGGAACCATTGCTATTGGATAGAGGTTGGCTATTGATCTTTTCTGTAATGATAAATGGTTAATCATTTTAATGATGATTGGGATTGTGAAGTTATTGAGGTGAGTTAGTACAAATTTGGGAATGGCATACATTCCAGGGTGGACATTTATGGGTAGTGCTAAAAGGCACTTTTTGATATCTGCATCAATGATTCCATGTGCATCTACTCTAGTACTGTCTCTCGATGTTTTGTGTACATCTAAGTAGTGAGCTTGAAGAAGATCTCTGAGGTGTTCTTCGATATGTTGAATCATTTGGAGGCCAGTAGTTTGAAAACCATTGATGTTTATAACTGTTGGAGTGGTTTGTTTTGATTTTGCACCTAAAGCCCACCACAGGTATCCTCTCGTCTAACAGTGTTGTGATGGCAGGAAAATCTTAAATCTCTTAATAGCTATATGTTCTGCTATTGTATGTTGAGGTTTAAAAGCAAAATTGAGATTTAAAGCAGAAATTCAATTTGTCAAAAAGACAATATTTGCAAAGAAAATACAATCATTTGTTTATTGTGGTTATTTTAGTTTTATTTTTTTGATGCATTGAATGAAATATATAGTCCATTTTTTGTAATAAATAGTGGTAGCATTTTGATCAACTTATGAATAATAATAAAGAATTTAATTGACTACATTTATTAATATATCCAGCCTACTGGGAAAATCTTTCTAGTTTGATGAATTTAAAATAGTCTGCAGGCCTTTATGGCATACACAAAAAGTTTTAAATATATCAGTGAATATAAAGATTATTTTAAGGAATATAGAGGTTCAGTTACACTTGGATTTTAAAGTTGTTTTTATTGTTTTAATTTACAAATAATACAGATAAAAAAAATTTATTGGGATTTTTAGATCGAACTTGAAATAATGCAGGAGCGAAAGGGGTCCAGAAATTAATTTAGTCAATCCATTGTTATAAAAAATAGGGATTGACCTAATTAATTTCTGGACCTCCCATACTTTTAATTTAAGTTAAATCTAAAAACCTCAATTGTGGTTGAAGAAAAAAATATTTTTTCACTTTTCAGTGCATAGTCAATAAAAGCATTTAATATAATTTTTTTTTAAATCTATTAATTTTATGTTTTTAGTCTTTTTTCTTAAGAAATATATCTATATATTAATTAAATTTTGCAAAATTATCTCTGAAATAATCTAAAATCTTTCAAATATATTATTTATTATTAGAAATATTATTTGTATTGATATTTTAAAATTCTTAAAAAATAGAATGAAAAAAAATGTGAATGTTTTTTGACTTGATATTTGTGTCTTTTATTTGATATGGAGTGATTAATTTCTCAATCTATATATTTAAACAAAATTTAATGATAATATTCATTGCAATTTACAGTATGAAAAACTATTTCATACTTTTATTTACATATATACATATGTATTATTATGTACACATACTAAATATAACATATACATAAGAGGTATACATTTTAACTTATATCATAAATATCTACTGATATATAAATATGGATAAATTAGTTAAAATAAGATCAGTAAAGCAATATTTTTATTAGTGTGCACATAACAGTAAAATTATGTACAATAGTAATATATAATTTTAATGCAACAATTAAGTGTGTATGTGCATTTATATTTAAATATAAAATATTATTTTAAAATATTTAGGAAAAGTTATTTTAAATATGAAATAACATCTCAATTATTATGAAAACAGTAAATAAAATAAAAATCATTTATTTTAACTGTTTCAGATTTCAGGTGCCATATTGATTTTTTTTTAAAACTAACCTGAGACACAATTTTCACAATAACTTAAGTTTTAATTATGTTAGAGCAAAAAAATTTACATTAATAGAAACTAGAAAAACTAAGGAAAACAATAAGTCTAAGACAAATAGTGATAGTCATTTAAAAAATAAAGGAAAAAAAATTTCAACATCTGACATAATTATTACTTTATTGTTTATTCATAATTTCTAACTCATCATTAACTAAGTTTAAATTACATCTTCAGTATAATTTTGTGGAAGCTTGAAAAAGTGTAATTTACAATGTATGAAGTAATTTAAAATATTAGAACTGATTTTAAAATAGCCATTATATGTCTGAAGGAAAGATAAAAAATGTTTACTGATTTCAATGTGCTGAAATATCAAGTGATATAATTATTAACCTTAGTTCATACTGTACAAAATAAAATGGATATCATTTTGGCATACTAAAATACATTTGTACTAATAAATCTAAAATACAGATTCTTTATTTTAATACTGTATTATGTGAAATAAAATCATTTCATAGTTATTATTAAATAAAACTATGAGAATAATTAGCTTTTGTTTGTTAAAGAATTAAATTTAATTTTGATCTGTAGAGTACAATAAAAAAGGAAGAAAAAGGAAGCAGATATTATTCTCCAATATACATTTTATTGCTGCAGATATTATTATATGATTATTTGTTCAGTAAATGAATCGATATGGGCTTCTTGCCAACATGAATCAGCCAGTGAGACAAGTTTATGGGGTTTTACCCAAGTTTAAAAATTAAGAAACATCATGGATTTTCTTCTCAATTGTCTGATAGTTCTTAACTGAAATATCAATTAAATATTTCTGAAGGCAGAATGAATGTAGTATGATTGATTTTTTTGCTGATATTTACAATTATGATAGACAAAACCAAGAGATTGTTAAGAATCCTCTCTTTGCAATCTCAGGATACCATTAGATGACAACCATTTAATTAGATACTTACAACTGCAGATCATTTTCAAGTAAAGAGAAATTGCACAATTTTAAAACTGTCTAGCATTAAATGGGACATAAATAGAATTTATTAAGTTAGAAGAAAATGTGTAAAAACAAATGATTTAAAAAGCACACATGTGCTTTGCTTCACTTCAAAGCACTACTGGAATGAGATTCATTATAAATAGGAGACAACATTGCCAAAAATGATGCTCCAGCAGACAAATGGCCAGATTAGTTATTTAAACTATTAGAAAATAACAAATTCAAATTTCGATAAGAACATAATATTTTAAAGTTATTATGAAAAACTTTAATGATAAAAATTGTCAAATAATTGAAAGATAAAAGTGATGTGGGTAAATTTGATTATGGTGATAGAAACGAGAGAGAATAAAGATTTTTGGTGTTTTCAGACAAATAAATTGTATATTAAGAGTTCTTTCTCTTAAAAAAGCACTGAATAAAACTAAATACAGAAGCATTTAAATCAAAATACAGGAGCAGAGAAATAAATTGTATATTAAGAGTTCTTTCTCTTAAAAAAGCGCTGAATAAAATTAAATACAGAAGCATTTAAATCAAAATATAGGAGAAATGGATTACATTTTAATTAGTATAAAATATGTATTTCAAGATTATAAAGTTTTTAATAGTTTCAAAATAGAAAGGGATCCTCAATTAGTGAGATGTAAAATACATATTAATGCAAAATTACAAATGATATTTATTCCTTCAGAAACACTCTCATCAATTTAAAATAAAACTTATAAATTGTTTTAAAGTATTAATAGATGCAGAAGATGGTTTAAACTTGAATGAAATCAATAAGAATATAACTATTACACTATTAAAAACTGCAAGAAAAATAGCTAATAAAAAAAGCAACAAATTGTAAGTAAATTTTCTATTGAGACAAGATAATATAAGTAACAAAAGAAGAAATATGAAAATTTTTTAAATGACACATTGAGAAGAAATTCTCAACAAAATTGGCCAATAAATGTTTTATGTACTTTATCAAAGATAAATTGTAAACTATCAATAAAGCCATTTTAACTATTATCCATTGAATCTACTTGTTCAATTCCTATTGTAGTCCTATACAATTTATCTAAATATACTTTTTTCAATTGTTTCTCTTTTAATATTTGACTATCCATCCATTATAAGCTTAATTAATAAGCGGATAGTAAAATGTAATGCCATAATCAAATCTTCAAACTAGTTTTTAACTATTGATCTTTTTTATTGATCATTAGTCTAACATCAATCTTCTTACTATTAATTCAAGTCACAGCATCACTATCTAAATTAAATCTCAAATTATGATTCTTTTTCATATGCTTAAACCAAAAATTACTTTCAACAATTAAAGAACTATATATATATATATAATATATATATATATATATATATATATATATATATATATATATATATATATATATATATATATATATATATATATATATATATATATATATAAATAAATTAATTTCTTGTGTTCCAAAACAAACTTCTTTTTCCAAATTTAACAATTAAATCAATGATTTGACTTGTTAGATTATACTAAAGTCTTATCAATCTAAACCACATAATTGCTGAGATACTAAAGTCTTATCAATCTAAACCACATAATTGCTGAGATTATGTGCTTAAAAATAAAATTTAATATTCTCTGGCTTAGGAACTCTGGTCATACACGAATGACAGTAGGTAACTAAAGAATTTAATAAAACCACTTATAAATCTATTTCCTGGTTGAAATATTTACAGAACTGTCTAAAAAAATTATCATGTTAATTAAAATTAAAGCTTATAATCTGAATTCCATAGACAATGTAAGATCTGAGCTCAATCTTACTTCTTTGTATATCATCATCATCATTATCAACCATTATCAATCCACTGCAGGATGAAGGTCTCTCCAAGTTTAATCCATCTTCTCTGATCTTCAGCTTCTCTTCTCCACATCACCCCTGCACACTTTCTTATTTCATCCATCCATCTCACATGTGGTCTCTTTCTGGGTCTTTTACAATCTCTTGGAATCCAGTTTAAAATTTCAATTGTCCATCTATTATCATCTCTTCTAGCAATATGTCCAGCCCAACTCCACTTCAATCTTTTAATTTTTTCAATGAGGTCAGTAACACCCGTTTGTTCTTTTACCCATACATTGCGTTTTCGATCTCTTCTTGTTACTCCCAACATACATCTCTCCATACGTCTTTGAGTGATCTGAAGTCTCTGTATTGCTCTTCTATTAAGTGTCCAAGTCTCAGATCCATAAGTAAGAACTGGTAAAACACATTTGTTAAAAACCTTTTCAAACACATAGGCATATTTCCTTTTAGTATCAAGTTATTTCTACCAAAAGCACTCCAACCAAGTTTAATTCTATGATTAATTTATTCCATTATGTTTCCATCTATATTAATAATCTGACTAAGGTATTTGTAACTGTTAACTTCTTCTAATTCATCATAATTAATCTTTATTTTCATATTTTGAGCAAATTGATTAAACATTACTTTAGTCTTTTTAACATTTACCTTTAGTCCTACTTTCCTACTTTCATCTGATAATCCCTGCAACATATTCTGCAGCTCTGAAGTATTATTTGCAAAAACAACTACATCGTCTGCGAAATCTAAATGACTTAAATAATCTCCATTTATTTTCATTCCTTTAGTTTCCCATTTTAATCCACAAAATAGTTTTTGCAGCACTGCTGTAAAAAGTTTTGGAGATATGGAGTCACCTTGTCTTACACCTTTCTCAATGTTGACTTTCCCAGTATCATTATGTAATCTAATTGTTGCTGTTGCATTTTTATAAATGTTCTTCAAAATATGACAATATCCTGGATCTATACCTTGATGACCCAATGCTTTAATCACTGAAGAAATGTTTATAGAATCAAATGCCTTTTCATAATCTACAAATCCAAAACATAATGACAACTCATATTTATTTGACCTTTTTATAACTTCTCTCAACACCTGGATATGATCTACTGTACTAAAACCACTTTTAAATCCAGCTTGTTCTCTTGGTTGGTGGAAATCCAATGTTCTCTGTAGACGAGTTGTAATTATCTTGGTAAAAATTTTATATAAAACTGATAAAAGGCTGATAGGTCTGTAATTTCTAATATCTTCTTTAACACCTTTTTAAAATATTAATATTATTACTGCACTTTTCCAATCATCCGGTACATCTTTATCATTTAGACATTTGGTATATAACTTTGCTAAAAAATTTTCTATTTCTTCACCTGCTTTTTTTAATATATCAATTATAATTCCATCATTACCTGGAGCCTTTCCCTTCTTCATACATTTAATTGCATGTCTCACTTCTTCATTTAAAATTCTGGGCAATTCAGAAGAAGTAATAGATATAGGAGGTACTTGTTCTTTATTACTATATAATTCTTGATAAAAATCTTCTACCAATTTCATGATGTCATCTCTCTTTTTAGTAACAATTCCATCTTTTTTTCTTATTGCAGATATAAATTTCCTACCAATACCAAAATGTTGTTTTACATTCTTAAGACTTTTATTTTCTTCTACAGCTTTCCTTGCTAGTTCACAATTATACTTTCTTATATCATTTTCAACTCTTTTCTGCACCATTTTACAAAATTCGAGATATTCAATTCTTTTTAATGCATCATTTTTGTATATCTTCATATTCCTTCTTTTCTTCATAAATTCTCTAGTCTCAGTAGAAATTTTATTGGTCAATTGCTGCTTTTTTCTACCAGCTACTTTGTTGCAGTTTTTAAAAGTGTATCAGTTATTTTCATATTAATTTCATTCAAATCTGAATTATGCTCAAAATCTACTAATACTTGAAACCAATTTCTAAGTTCTAATTTAAATTCATTAGAATGTTTTTGAAGATTAGGAATATCAACTGTAAATATTGTTTTTCTTAATAATTTTTGTCTCTCTAGTTTCACATTAACACGTATCTTACCCCTTACTAATCGATGATCACTTCCTGTGTTAAATTTATTAAGAACATTACAATCTTGAAATATGTATTTCCTGTTAGTCAAAATATAATCCAATTCTGCTGTACCTTCATTTGGATGCTTCCATGTCCATTTCCTTTTAACTTTTTCTCAAAAAATGAATTCATAATATAAAGTTTTTCTTTTTCTGCAAACTTCACAAGTCTATGTCCTCTCTCATTTCTATTACCATAACCAAAATTACCTACGGCACTTTCATCTTTTATTTGCTTACCAATTCTAGCATTAAAGTCTCCCATAACAATTTTAAAATGTTGTTTACTCTGATCAAAAGTCTTTTGTACATCCATATAAAAATCTTCTACTTCATCACTATGAGAACTTGTTGGGGCATAAACCTGAATTATCTGCATTTGGTATCTGCTATTAAGTTGTATAACTAATCTTGCCACTCTGTACAATACACCATCAATCTCCACAATATTGTTCTTCCACTTTTTATTTATAATGAATCCTACTCCACTTGTATTTTCAATATTTGTGCCTTTATAATAGAGTATATGACCACTTTTTAAATCAATTGTCTCTTCACCTTTTCTTCTAACTTCACAAAGTCCAATAATGTCCCATTTAATATAAGAGAGTTCTTCTTCTAATTCTTGCAATCTTCCTTCACTTGAAAGTGATCTGCAGTTGCAAGTACCTAAATAAAAAGTCGTCATCAAATGGCAGCCTGGGTCCGCAATCAGGGGATTCTTAGCACCCTCCGCCTTTGGCCACCAACCGCTGCCTTGGTTGGTGACTTTACAGCCTCTTGGGAATAAGGGCCATGCTTTATTTTTGTCTGTCATAATTGTATATATGTATTGGAACAATATTTATCATTTACACAAACATTCATTCAGCCTTATCAGGCACTGAGAAGAAAGACCATGGTGTTTCTTGATCTTAAACTCAGACGTAAAAAGCCAATAAACTCACCACGCTGGCTAATGCGTGTTGGTGAGCAACCTATTCATGTTCGTATCCTATATGAATAATCACATAGTAATAACAGCTGCAACGACAAGAATGTATGGAGTGGACATTAGGAATTTGCCCTGCTCGTTTTTTTAAGGCCTCCAAGAGGAATCAAAGGGTCTCCTTTCAGTTAATAGCAAACTCCTTTCTGCAGCCTCTTTGTATATACAAGTTACTAAATCATTAACTATATATTTTGGTAATTTTATTTTTACACTAGTTATAGTTCCCTAAGATAACATTCCTATCTATTGATTATTCAAGCTAAAAATATTCTTTAAGTAGAGCAAATAGAATAAATTATGAGTATACAAATATTGGAAAAACATAAAGAAAAGTTTTTTCACTATCTTATTTTTTTTTTTTTTTTTTTGGCATACAACAAATAAATGCATTTTTACTAATATATATATACTAAGTGATTTTATGATTCTATTTACAGAGTTTAATGACATAAATGTTCTACAAGGGTTAGTATAATAGTAGAATGCATGACCGTACATTGTTTGGTATAGAGATAGAGTAATGCAGTTGAGATCTGTCATGTTTGGTGTGTGAGTTTTTTATGAATTCCTTTAACCATTTGATTATTTTTATTTTGTAACATAATTATAAAATATAATGATTTTATGAAAAAGAAAATGAATTCAACAAATATTATTTAATTAATATTTCTTGTCTTAATGTTATTTAATTAGTTAGATATTATTTTCATAGAACTCAAAATAATTTTCATAGACAAAGCTAAAATTTGATCTTTTAGAAAATTAATTCAATAAAAGAAAAATATTCTGTTGTAATTTATTTTTCTGAAAGTTTAATCAAATAGTTTGAAAATGATTTTTGTCAGGGTTTATATATATTTATATTATTCTATGTAATCAATAAAAATAACATAAATTAAAGTAAGTTGTAGATATATTTTCAAAGATAGCATTTGATAGCACTGCATAGTTCTGACTGAATTATTTGAAGTCTAATTTCATCTTTAAAATAAAAAGATGATAAACCAAATCCTTAATAGTAAGTATATAAAGAAAGAAAAGATAAATAATAATACTTTAAAAAAATCAAACATTATAGGGGAGAGAATAATTATTATTATAAATATATTTTTGAAATGATTTTGTAACATTTACACTAGAAGCGACCCATAGGTCGAAACCGGTCTGGGGATGGGGACAATCCAAGATAAAAGTGATTTGAATGACTTTTCTTGTAGTAGCATTTATCATAAATAAAAAAAGTTTGCTTAGAACTAATTAGCATGCTCTTAATTTTACATATTTTAAGTGCAAGCTATATATAGGTCATGTGACATCTGACTTTTTATTATTACTGATCTTAATTCTATAAATTTTTGAACTACTAGACAAAAATACTTAATAAAATAAATAAATATGATTACATTTCAAGAATATTTTAAAATCTACATATATAATCATGTATCCACTCCAGGTACCCATTAATTTTAGAATAGACTCAGTTTATTTTACCAAACAAAACATACTTTCTCTATTGTACCGGTCACATCAACAACCTAACCCGAAGTCAGATTTAAACCTAGTTAAACCAAAGAATTAAACCCAAGACCAAACTGAATTTAAACCCAATTTACAAGCTCAGATCAAATCAATGGATGACATATGTCAATGACACATGACTATATGCCAAGGAATTTTAGTTCAACAGATGATGATTTCTAAGACCCCTGATCTGACTCTACTAATAACTATGGATATTTATGAATCAATCAATATATGTATGTTCGGGTTGCCAATACAGACAGCGAGCATTAATACTTAAAATAATTAATAACTAATAAAGAAAGTTAAAACCAAATGTGTTGTATAAAATGTTTAATAATAATAAATATTTTTGTTCAAATTGTTTATGATTAATATTATATATATTACCTCTAGTCTTTAAGAACGGGAGTTACAATTTACAATAAGTAATGACAGTCGTTCTCATATGCCAATAACTATTATGCAATTATGTGAGAAATATATATGTCTATGCCCTGACAAGTAAACAAAGGTAAATAAAGATATTTGGCTTGGAAAGAGATTATGATTCTAATTTTAAAATAAAAGAATATGAGATTCATTTCCATACATCCATAAATCAACTCATGAAAAGCATGATAAATATTTAGAGCATAACTTTAATATTTAACAAAGAACTTATTTAATTATAAATGAATATGAAATTGTTTGACTTTAATAAAATCAATTCATTACAATTTATGAGCATGAGGGCGGGCTTTATTGGAACTGAGAAATAACGGTACTGATGACTTAAGAGCCTTAAGAATAAATATGAAATATGATGGCTTGTCGGTGATTTGAGAAAATAGAAAGGCAGCTTCTAATTGACAAGTCTTTTATGCCCTATGAAAGATCCATAGAACACAGGGAAAGCCAGGCCAGGACATAGCCATGAATCTTTGGGGTTCCAATGTAATAATGATCAAGTGAGGAAATGGTTTCTTCCTAGGGAATTAAAGTAACAGTAATATCACCGATGACAAGCCTATGAAGCAGGAGATGGCTCGTCTCAGCAATGTTCGGAAAATGATGACTTGATAATCATCGTGTTTAAGTAATAAAACCCATTTTATATGAGGAATGCTCTACGTAATGACCTGATCATGTTGAATTAAAGTCAAACATGCTTTAACTAAAAGTACTTAACACAATTATGCTAATTATACACTAATATCATGCCCTTCCTGAATATTAATATAAAGTATAAAATTTAAATTGGAATATATTCATTTTATTCCCTTTATCAACCTTTAGCAGAACAGTTTAATATTATTAATATGAATAAATAAATATTTGTGAATTCAATAAAATAGCTGGGAGCATAGGTTAGAAAATGGGCTAATAATTATTACCAGCCATTGGTAAAAATAGCAAACATTTAATAAATTCTTCAACTCGATAATTAGTAGAACTGTATTAAAGTAGTTCTAGTGGGCAAGAATTACTATAAAACTTAATACTATATTATTTTCATAAGGTAAATGTAATGAAAGAGATTATTATCAAGTTGAAGCATTATTGGCATATGATCAAAAATAAATGATATTAATAATCATTCAATAATATATAATAAAGTTAGTGAAATGAACTGTCATTGTAAGAAAAAGGAAAGTTACCAAAATATTAAATTTAAGGACTAGAGATAGAAATAGAGAATTACTTATACAAATTAAGACATTATAAAGCAAGAAGGAAATTTAACAGTAATTAATTTAAAAGGTGTAAAGTAAAGTTCAGAAACTGGTCAGAAAGTTATGGTTCATTAAAGAAATATATTACCATTCCCTTCCATAGTTGGTTCCTTAGTTTACATGGCAGAGTCCGATTGGGTTGAAACGTAGGTGCACATTTTTACTTATATGAATAGCATTTGGATTAATTTCTTTCAGGTTGTGGCAGCTGATGATTGATGTGGAAAAGTTTTAATTTGCAGCTACATTGAAGATCTTCTGGGGACTTTGGGCCCAGCAATCAGATTCCTGAAGTTACCCATGCACCATGATGAAGACACTATAAAGATTCATAATTTAAATGGACGTAGCTTCTAGTAGCAACTTCTCTTAAAAAATATGGCTTGTCTTTTAATAAGAAATAATATGGCTCCTTGAAAACTTTTTCTGGGCTATTTATACCTGTCCTCTGATTTCCTGCCTATTCTGACTCTTGATGCCTTCAGGCTAAATCTTCTTACATTATCAAAAGTTACAATTTTTGTTAATTGATTTCAGATACATTCCCTCGATAAGACTTTCAAATTCATTAACTTTGAATTCATTTTCTAATTAGAAAATGAATTTTTAAATGTGAAAAATGATTTTAATTAAGAACTGTCCTTACATTTTAAATTGTTATTTTTTTGCTAATTAATAAAAAATTCCCCATTGTCTTTCGGAGCGGGCAATCTGAAAGCTTATCGAAAGAATGTAGTTTTTAATCACAGAAATTTGAGCAAACTGGTGAAAGTAAAAATACAACATTCCGATGCAATGAAACTTTATAACGAATATATATATATATATTTAATGATTTATAAATATATATGTACAATCCACGCAATTACAATATATGTGTTTTCATGAATAATTTTATCATGAAGTTGTTAATAATATTGGTTAGTTTAAATATAAAATAATTGGTTTTAATAAGTTTATATAATACTGTTTTAATTGAAACTAGCGTGTATTAAACATATAAAGCCCCATTGCATTTGGAAATTCATGGTTAGTGCTAGGGTTTGAAGTAGGCTACAGGTGAGATATCATGAATCTAGAATCGAACTTAAATCCAATTGCTTCACTATATTACAAGTAATATTTACTAAGTCAATAAACCTAAAGCCAAGAAATAATTTATTTTTACCCGGTTTTGTGATTTAGTGCATTTATAGAGTGGTGAACTGGAGAACTAAATATTTATGAAACATAGCTCAGATCTATTCCTTTTGTTGCTTGTATATTATATAATATGCTGAATGACAAATTATTTTAATTAATTTACTCACAATTAACTGTTCTCTGAAGCCATTTCTTATAAACTTATGTAATCAATGGTCACAAGATGTCTGTATGACATTCAAGTATGTTAGCTTAGATTAAAAATCTTTGGTTATTCGAATCTCATATTAGCTTAAATAGTATAAAATGGCCTCTGCATGTGTAGATGCAAATCCAAAGCTTCTCATTGAAGAAGGGAAATACATGAAAGTAATCTAAAAATTGAGGCATGAATTATTACATACTGTCTTCTTTTTAATTAAGATTTCAATAGATGGCTCTAAAGAAAAATAGAATGAAACTGGACTTTTTACTGTCCAATAAGGTTTATATGACTGACAATAAGCACATATTTTTCAACTTAAACCTGCTAGACAACATTTATGGTTTAAGATATCCTTTAATATTAGATGCAAAATAACTCGATAAAAACTACAATGAGGTATACACATTTTTATTTAGTAATTCTATATCTCTTTCCTTAGTTTATACTTAGAAATAATGAATAATGTATTTTAAGGATCTAATTTATTTTTTAATTTAACAAAAATGTATAATACATTTTATAAATCTCTCTTGTATATTGTAATTGCTGATAGGCATTGCAATAATTATTGATATGCTCAATATTATTAAATAAAAATATTTTTTATTCTCTTTAATTATATCATGTCATGAACAGGCTTTCATTTTTTTAATTAAGTAGTATCCTAAACAGTTTAGCACAATGATACAGCTACTTGATTACAACTGTTTGTCTATTTACTTTCTTTTCAGACCCTTTAGTATTATATACTAGTATTTCATAAGTCAAGCAGCGTTATGCATCTCAATGATACATAGAGAATATTAATGACGCACTTGTAAATATTAAGTCTATTTTTATAATTCTATTAAAAAATAACTAATGCAAGCTCTCTCATGCTTGATTCTTTACTTCATAATATTTCATTCCATTGTTGAATAGAGAGGGCTCACACACATAGATTTTGTAAGTTAGAGGTTTAATATGGAATTTATATTTTTACAAAATAAACAACAATTTGATTATCATTCTCTGATTGAGGTTTCTAATGCTATCTCACAATGGTAAATGTGGAAAGTAAAATATGTCTAATTTTACTTTCATATATATGTTTAATAAAAAACAAGTTTTTATTTAATAAAACATTATTTATAATAATAATTATTACAAGAACATACAATTCATCATATGTTCACATTATATTATATTATTAAATAAAATATAAATTGCATAAAATAATTACAACTAGCATAAGAATTTAGTGCATGAAAACATTGTTATACAGATACATCTTTAAAATTTTAGAAATACTGACAGGAAAATCATTAGACCAATCAATATGTTTTCCATATCCATGGATGTGATACAATAGCTATCATTTATTATTGTAAAATAACACCTCCAAAGAAAGTAGATGTGTGAAGTGGATAAACAATACATGATATTATGATGAGTATAGTGTTTGAAGGAAAGACAGTCATTGTTTACATTATAAAGATTATCTCATAGACATCTTAAAAACACAATATATTGGCTGCGTTCATTGCCAAGATATGAATGAATATAGAATACCATAAAAAGCTACAAATCTTTCAGAAAGAAAGCTTATTGTAAAAGAAGTTAAAGGACAGTTTTGCAAAATAACAAATGAACACAATAATACAGGAGTGTGCGATTGTTTTGGCTCAGGGGCCATTTTATGGAAGCAGAGGTTAGCAGAGGGCTGCACCTTTTGAAATGGTTGCATTCATTAATTAACTTTGTATTTCAGAAAAGGTATAAATTGTACGATAAAAATCCAATAAATATAAATTAAATTAAATAGTGGCAGTTTTATTCAATTTATTTATTGTGCTAATTTCATATCATCTACAGTTGCAAGCACATTTAATTTTAGAATCAGTTTATTGAGACAAATGTACCTATCACACTTAAATGTTTTTGAAACCAGAAGTGAGATTACTTGTCAAGATTCTCATCACAACCTGCAAGTATTAATGTCTGTAAAAGAGCATCTATATTTACTCTTGTTGATCTTCAAACAAGAAAGTCTTTGCTCACAAATATATATAGACCCAAATATAGAGAACATTTTCTCAGCAAATTTCTTCATACATGAAAATTTTTTAGCAGACAAAGATTTGTAAAAATCAACTAATGCCATAGCATTAAACATTTCTATCACAGTGTGATCTGACTACATGTCAATAAGTTTAAGCTGCAGCTCCTTTGATGTTGTATCAATATCAGCAGTGAAAAGAGCAAATTGAATTTAGGCTATTTTCTTGAAGTCCTGAACTCTTTTTGTGACTCATTCTCCAAACTCTGTAGATGATCCCTAATCTTAGCCAAAATACTTTCAGGTATTTTCTGTTTTCCTAATAGAAAGAAATGACAAAAATTACCTTCACCTGCTTGCCTTGCAAATAGACCTAGTTTTGCTTTGAATGATTTTACATGCTTCCACATTTTATGTGTAAACAACTTCTTTTCCTGCAATGTCACATTCAGTTTATTCAATTTCTCAAATACATTAGCTGCAAATATAATCTCATATATCCACTCCTCACATTCTATTTTTGTAACAAAATTACATTTTCTTTGTGTCCAGAAATAAGAGGACATTCATTCTGCAATATCCAGACTCTTTTTAACACTTTGTTGTGCTAAAATTATGTCTTCATATTCTGCCTCCACATTCTCATGAAAAGATTTGAACTGTCAACAGTGGAGTTCCCATGCTCTGATCATGTTCACCACCCTAACAATAGGATCTACCACATGCCTTAAGTCTGGTACAGCTTTACAAAGGCTCTCCTGATGCAAAATGCAATGAAAAGATAAGATATCACTGTTGGTGTCTTGTGCTTGTTTTTTAAAAGCTTAATCATAGGTATCACTGTCAGTGTCTTGTGCTTGTTTTTTAAAAGCTTAATCATACCTACATTTTTTTGACTGAAAGTAATTACCCTATCTGATGTAATGCTTTGTATTTTGTTCCAAGACAAGCCACTTTTCTCCACACAATTCACAGCACACTCAAGCAAGTTTCTGACCAGTGGTTTTATCTTTTGTTGATTCTAGGCCAAGTAATTCCTCTGTGATGATGAAACTTTCATTAATTGCATGGGTAAAGTAATTGTGCATTGTCTTTGTTATCTGTGCTTTCATCCAATTCCAAATAAAACCAAACAAAATCTTTGCTAGCAGTCTTCAGCTGTTCTGTGAGTTTGTCACTAATTGAGTCATTATGCCACACTATAGTCCTTTTTGACAATGAAATGCTTTCAAATTTGTTTTTCACATCAGAGCAATACAAATACACTTGCACACTCTACCATACACTGCTTAATAAACTCATCATCCAAAAAAGACTTGTTGCATTTAGCAAAGTTGTAGGCTACCATGAAACTTGCTTTCTGTAGCACTATTTTGAAGTATTGATTGCTTTGTAAATAATGTTTGTTGCTTCTTCAACCTTTTCACATACTCCACAGCTTTTATTTTGCATTCTTCCTTGAAAAGTTTGTAGCCAAATTTGCTGTTTTGTTTCATGGTATGGTTTCAGATTGTACTCCTTAAATATGGCTATCATTTCATGATACAATAAACACAGTGCTTTATTCCCTGTATTACCAAAGAAATACTTGTTTGACCATTCTTCATTAAACACATGCCATTTATCACTGATTTTACATTTTTTTGGAGAGTTCATAGTTTTGTTAAATTTGAAAATTTATATATTTACTTTTAATTATAAATTTTATTAAATGCACATTATTATATTAAGTAATATTTACTGAGGCTGTAACCTTTAGGAATAAGCGTCTGAAAAATTCGAAGGTAGGGACTTCTACAGGTCTAAGCCACAAGCTTACACTCTTTTCTTCATAGTGTAAGCTTGTGGCTTAGACCTGTAGAGGTCCCTACCTTCGAATTTTTCAGACGCTTATTCCTAAAGGTTACAGCCTTAGTAAATATTAATATTTACTTTTGCAAAGACAAAACTGAAATTAACCAGATTAACTAAAAAGCATTGTGTGTCATATCTACACTGCACATGCATATTGACATGGCCATTGGGCCACTATTTTTTCACTCCTGAATATAGATCAGTTCATCTTATATATGGACATATTTATGTTTCAAAGATTAATTTGTATACTCATCACAACAACTCACCTGTGTTATGCAATTTGTCTTTTTATCTTTTTTTTAAAGTAGGAATTGTCATACTCACTGAATGCCAACTAATTATGAGATGTATTTTAGTCAACTAGGTTTTGTAATTAGTAATGATGTAATAAAGCTTTGATTATAATAAAATGAGTATTCTAGAGTAATGGATATTAGTCCAAACATGAGAACACATCTTAGGAAAATTAGATTAAATTACTTAAATGAAGTTAATGAGTAGATAGCCATTGTGGATTTCCATGCCTTATTATTATTATTGTAGTTGGATTAAGTTTTCTAATAGGAGGTTAATCATTATTTGCAACAGCAAGTGTGCTTTCATTTAAATGGTTGGATCCCAGCAAAATTCCTCTTGCGATTCAATTATTTAATTATCAATCTAATGACTATATTATATTTAGAATAGAATACTTATGATGCCTGAGATAGCCATAGGATAGCATCAATTATTTTTAAGTTAATGTAATTTTGTTAATATCTTATTTTACGAATCTTAAAGTATAGAAGAATAGTTTAAATTGTTATTTAAATGAAATATTATATGTCATTGTTTATTATGGGGATTTTCCTAATGATTATAATAGGATAGTAGCAGGAGAATTTTCACAATAGCAATGCCATTGTGGAATGTAGTTTATATACTTCTCAATGTTAAAATCTCTTTGTTGTAATCGTCTCTAGAGTCTATCTTATGTTTTGATGTTTAGCAAGTTTCAACCCCATAAAGAGTCTTATATTTTATTAATGGTATACTTGATGATTTATTATTGAACTAGTATAGGATAGGTAAAGAGAGAAGGTAGGGTAAAGTAGAGAGGTGTGTTGGAAGAATGAAGGGAAAGTTGCAATATGTATATTGTGATATAAATCAACAGTTTTTAATCTGTAGTCATCCAAGGACCTACAATTTTCTCATAGTTGGTTCAAAAAACATTGAAAAAAAATGTCATATTCTTTTAAAATTCAAATAGAAAGAAAAAATGAGTGAGTGTAAAAAAAGAAAAAAAAAGAAAAACTAAATTTTAATTTATTTTGAGTAAAACTTAGTTTTACCAATCTATTACTTCTATTGAAAAGAAATAAAAGTTAAAATGGTAAATAATTATAGGGTGAAAACTTGAAGTGAAAATGCTGAGTAGGAAAAAAAATCACAAATTAGGTTTGAAGTATGATTAATTTATTTGTAAGAAATCCAATTTCATATGACTAGACATTTAAAGAAAGGTCTACAAATAACTAATGTAGTAAAAAGTGATCACCTATTGAAAAAATGATTAAAAAACACTAATATAAAACACTAGTGTCTTCCCCATTTGGCTTAATATGAAAATAAATTCATTAAATGTTCTATAATTCCTAATATCTGAAAAAAATAACCAATGAAATATAAAGGTGAGGTTTAAAGATTTTAGATTATAAATTGTACCCTATGATGTTGAGGGCATATTATAAGTAATTTTTTTTTCCAAATTAAAAGATTTTAGTCCTGTTCATTTCAGTTTATCATTTTTCAAATATTGGCTATTATATAATATCTAATAAATCTCAGTTTTATATTTTGTTAAAAGAGAGTATTATGCTTACTCATAACTATTATTAAAACAGGCAAAACTCCCCATACAGCAGTGATTTAATACCAATCCTGCCTAATAGGATAGTGGTGGCTATGGTTATTAAAGAACCAAAGACACCAAAATGTATGGGTGCTGAACTGAGTTCAGATATATATCACTATATAAACTACTGAGCTTGGATTAAAAATATTATTGTGTTTTTTATTTTAAATTTCATAGTTTTATAGGTAAGTAGAGATAAATGGTGGCTTTTAGAGGGTTGCATTAGATCCTAATATCTAGGTGCAGTGCTCTCAGATCCAAGGCTCCTCACTAACAAAACCCACGAGTTAGAGACTGGTCCAGGGATTTTGGATGGGTGGGCACTAGATAGGGATTTTATGCACAAGCCTTCTGGCATCCATTGATTTATCTGGATTGCACTGTATGGCACTACTGTATGGAGAGTTTTGCATGTTTTAAAGGAGAGTATCTTAGTGCTATGTCTAAAGTTATAGAGAGAAATCCAAATTGTGAAATATAGTGCTATTTTTGAAATAATTGTTGATGAACTTCAACCAGTAATGTGTGAATTACATTTAAACAATTTGTATTGGTGATTATTTATCTTTTCTACATGTGTGTAGTCATGTGTATCAGTTGTATGAGATAGTGTGGATAGTTGAAGGGTGCTTGAAAATCTGAGTTCAAATCCCGTATACTTACAATTAAGCTCCAGGTTTGTGAAGAGTGTCTGGTTTTCAAATATTTATACATCAAGCTTATATCCTGCACATCCCTCTTCTGTGTATTTAAATGGATAAGATCCTATACATGAGAAGTCAGAGTGACTTGAGGTCAACATGGGCATGGCAATAATATTGGCATCAGCATGGGATTTGGGTTTTCATTATCAGATTTTTAATGATATACATGGCTAAAAAGTTGGAGGTTGGAGTAATTGAAGCCTGTCCATTAAAGTAAAAAGATTTGTTGTCTTAATATAAACTGAGTGATTATATATGTGTGATATATGATAATATGGACCAACTGATGAGTGCTGGTTTAGCATGAAATACATATATTGGTGATTATTTAACTTTTCTATGTGTATAGTTAAAGGGTGCTTGAAAATCTGAGTTCAAATCCCCTATACTTTATCATATAATGACTAAGAAAAAATGATAAACAATGTTGATATTTACTTTCTAGTTAAAAGTTACAAAGCTTATCTTCACACAACCCACCACTCTCAGTGCTATCTCATACTGATGACCCACCTGATCACACACATGTAGAAAATATAAATAATCACCAATATACGTATTTCATGCTAAGCCAGCAATCATCAGTTGGTCTAGATTACTATCCTCACACATATTTATAATCAGTGCTCAGCTTTATATTAAGATAGCCAATCTTCATACTTTAATGGACAGGCTTCAAACTATTCCAACTCACAACTCTTCAGCCTTCCATTTCATTGAAAATCTGATGATGGAACATTCAAAGCTCTTATTAGTGTCAAGGTTGTCATCCTACCCATGTTGACATCTTATTCATTCTGAACCCTCATGTACAGGAGAATAATCCATTTATACATACTTTTGCAAGGGATGGGCAGACTTATTACACACTATTTATATAAATTAATACATTGTACAGGCTTAAACCTGCATTTATATATGTAATATATGCGGGATTCGAACTCAGACTTTCACACGGCCCACCACTCTCACTACCATCTCATACTTATGACCCACCTGATCATTAATTTATATAAATAGTGAGTAATAGGTCTGCCCATCCCTCACATATGTATGTATAAATGGATTATTCTCCTGTACATGAGGGGTCAGAATGACTAATATGTCAACATGGGTAGAATGACAACCTTGACACTAACAAGGACTTTGAACGTTCCATCATCAGATTTTCAATGAAATGGAAGGCTGAAGAGTTGTGAGTTGGAATAGTTTGAAGCCTGTCCATTAAAGTATGAAGATTGGCTATCTTAATATAAAGCTGAGCACTGATTATATATATGTGTGTGAGGATAGTAATCTAGACCAACTGATGATTGCTGGTTTAGCATGAAATACGCATATTGGTGATTATTTATATTTTCTACATGTGTATGATCAGGTGGATCAGCAGTATGAGATGGCACTGAGAGTGGTGGGTCGTGTGAAAGTCTGAGTTCGAATCCCACATATATATAAATGCAGGTTTAAGCCTGTACAATGTATTAAAGCTTATCTTCATAAATTGAAAGATTTGTGATAAAAATGAAATGAATATATTAAATCAATTGCAAAAATAAAAAAATCAAAACATATAAAGATGATCTGGTATCATAGCAAGAAAAAATTTATAACTGATGGATTAGATTTAAAATTAGAAAAAAAAATTCTAGGAAAACTTTATATGAGGTAGTATGATTAAAAAGTTTGATGATTATTATAAAAAACTTGCCATATACATTTACTGGAAAATATTGAACAAGTTTTTCTAATTTTTTTTAAAGAGTTTAATTTTTACAAATATACACACAGATTGATTTTCATAATTAACTAGAAACACATTTACACGAATGCTTTTCATATGAAATCTCAACGTGTCAGGAAAACAAAACTCATGACAAGTAAATACCAGTAAGAAGCAAGCTGAAATCTTTTATTTTTTAAATTTAAGTACTTCTTACTCTAAATTCAATACATTGATTGTCAGTTCACAACTTTATTTTTAAGTTAGCACACTTAACGACTACACAAAAAATATTTCTAAAAGTAACCTCTCACTTTACATAAGTTTTCATTCTTATGCTTTTACTCTTAACTTTAATCACACTAGTTAAATGTCATTAGAAAGTAAATAAAAACAAAATGGTATCTGTGACGCAATATATATATATATACAATTTCACAATATATATATAATTTAAAGTTTATTTCTTTATGTCTGTATCTAAGGACATAATGTGGACTTAAAATAATTAGAGCATAAAACAGTTTATTTATATTTTTTTTCTATAAATGATAATTCATTCATATAAATATGATATAAATATAAATCATAGATTAGCATCTATATGAGTATGGTATAACCCTTACCAATGATGAAGATTAATAACTTATCTATAAATATAAGCAAAATATTTCGTATGCTTTGACTTTCTATCCCTCTCTTTATGCATCTTGTAATCTTATTTTGGTAGTTCTATTTTCATTTTGATGACAGAAACGGGAACTAAAATATATTGATTTATTAGTTTAAAAATGTCTAACGAGTTTAGTATTCTCCAGTCATTGGGAAAATCAAAGTAATCTATTTCTATCTGCCATGTTGATGATTTCTAAGTTCTTTATTCTCCAGTTTTAAGATCATTTATAAGATTATTTCTAGAAACCTTTTCCCCTAATATGAAAGTTTCAAAAAATGTATTATCTTGCAGTGATGATTATTTTTACACAATAATAATTACAAAAAGATAAACGATTATACTTTGATTTTATTTGAATATGCTTTACTTTTAAAAATATAAGTTAAATTTATTCATAATAGTTATGATAATATTGATAATACCTTATTTTAATATGATAGTCCACAATGTTTGTGATACGTTAAAAATTATAAATGCAATTTTAAATTAAAAACAGAATTTGGTAGATTTATAATGGCTTTACATTATTAATTCATTCACATTCTAAAAATAAAGTTCAATGAATAAAAATTTCATAGTTTTTATTTACACCATCCAATCAGAAAAAAGTTCATTATTTTCATTCTATATTTCACTTATTTACAAAGTGCAAATATAATATTTTTAAAATGTTTTTCATTGTAATCTTTTATTTTTAAAAAATCAAGTCCAATTTATTAAATTCTAATGCAAAATAAAGGCTTAATAGTGAAACCAAATATTGAATGATTACAAAAATTACCATCAGAAGACAATGGAAATGTTTTCACTAGTTGTAAAGCTAAATTATAACATATTTTTGTTTATAGTATGCACATTGATATCTATAAGGCTAACTCAAAGTATTTGGCAACTTCTAAGGTAAGAATAGTGTAAGAACATCTACATTTGCTTTGGATCAGATAACTATAAAAATTCTAAGGTTATATGAAAAATTTTCAGCTATCTAACACACTATTCAAAATTCATTTGAAGTCATGAACCCATCAAACAAATAAATGTGTGTTAAAAATAAAATAAAATGTTTTGTCTTTTAAAAAAAATAGTGGACTTTTTAAGAAAAGTAGTAAAATTATAGCTTTATTTAACTAGTGCCTGAATCAGAAATATGAAATGTTAAAGGTTAATCATGCATTCAAAAGATAAAATAATCTTTTTTCTACTTTAAAATAGTAATAGTTATATAAAAAATTTAAATTATTCACAATAGAATATTTAATGTTCACAGCTTTTAACCTATCAAATACATTTTCCTTTAAATAAACTGATAATAATCATTATAGGCTTAAGCAGAATCCTAATTTCTATAAAGTCCAAACTCAAAATTTTGAAAATAGAAACTAGATATATGAAATGCCATCTGAATGTGGAAAGATAAATATTTCAGTGAAATCAGTTTCCCATTGAATAATGATTAAAAGAAACTAAAATATTGATAAGAGAGGAAAAATAAATGTGCCTAAAATAGATCATACATGTATCAATCAATGTATATTTGATTGAAAAAATAGTTTTCATGTGACAATGGCAAATAAAGGGCTATATTTGATCCAGTATTACAGTTCATAATGTTTGAAAATCACTCCTTAACTTTCATTTAAAAATGGGAAGGAATTAGGGAGATCCTTGGAGATAAATGTATATAATTATTATTGGCTATTGGATTTCACAAAGGTTAAATGCAACATTCACAAATGTAAAGATTTTCTGCTGATTCCTATGTTAGTTATGTCATTGGATAGATTAATAAGATCTAACTATGACAATATATGAATAAATTTTTTTAGATTAGCAACACCTGAAGAAGAGAATAATATCATTATGTATTATACTAATCTATATATACAGTTAAATGTATTTTAAAAAGTGTAAATAAAATTTGAATTTTTCTAAAAACATTTAATAATTAAACTGTATAATGGAAATATTCCAACATAAAAATCAAATGTTTAAATACATTTTGTATGATGACTTTTGAACAAGCAGGAATAGTATAACCATCAGTATACTTCAAATTCAGAAGCCATGAAGGTGAAGCTCTTATATTTGCTTCTAATTAATTAAAAATTTTCAATAAAACGATTGTTGCATTTTGCTTTATGAAGTCCTCTATAAACAGTCAAGGAGTAATAACACATAAATAGAAAACAAAATTGCATTTTGTTTAACATCAGCTTTGATTTTTTCCACTTGTAATAATAATATTTTCTCTCTTTGGATAATATAATATCTGTATAATCTATGTGAACGTTGATGGACATCCAACTAATTTCAAGTAATGTTATATACCTGTTCAATTAATAGAGCTAAATACCTTGACCAAATCATCTTTGATAAGAAGTAATAATAAAATTCTTGAATGCATTTTTTCTGTAGTCAATAACGATGTTTTATAACAATTGCAATCATGTTTTTCCTGTTAATTTGTTTATTGTCAAAGATTTATATTATAGCAACAGTAAACTTCAAGAATTTAAAACACAGTGAAAACTACAATTTATATATAAAAAAGGTGTGGCCGATTTAATAGCATATAAAAAGTCCTGTCAGTTGTTCATAGGAATTAAAAATATACTTTTTTTATATTCTTTTCATAAAAAAATATTAACTTCAAACTTCTTTTATTTAAACATAAATTCCAATTCTTTTTTTTCATACCTTTTAATTAAAGATGAATGCAGTCAAGCATTGGTGATCGAGAGGTCAGCGACAGCCGCTTTACAAGCAGTTGTTCCTAGTTAGCGGGTTCGCTTCCCGGCTGATGCTATGACACATGGGGGGGAGGATGAATGCAGCATTTTCATTCAATTGGCCAAAGTAAGAATTTTGTTCCTTTCTTTACAGAAAATCAATCTATGAACGTTTAGTTCTCGGCCATTTTACTACTGCATTACACCAAAATAAATATTAGACAAAAAAGAGCATCATTAACTCAATTTTACATTAGATAATTTAGAATGAACTTTTTTTTTTTTTTCTACCGGGCGGGCCCCCCCCCCCCCCCCCCCCCCCCCCCCCTTTTTCGCGGGGGGGCGGCGACCCCCTCGCCTCACAACGCAAGACTAGAATGAACTTTTAGCTTCAGAAATCCGGGAAATTTAAAGACAAGAAAGTAAATAATTTTTTTTTAAAAAAACCGTTAAAGAAATATTATATACTTGGTAAAGTGTTTAAAAGGCTAGAATGATTTTATATTTTAAATTATATTGCAATAATTGTAAATAAAACTAATTGCATTTCAACTTTAAATAAAAACAAACACACAAGAAAAAAATACATTTAAATATAAGATATTTTTGTAATTAGTAATTGATACTATTTGAAAAGAGAGATTAAGCAATTAAAATGAATAAAAAAAAATATTTAATAAGATATTTAAAAATAAATTAACTGTTCCACAGAGCTTAAAAAGATTACATTAAAAATTTTGGTTAGCTTTTAAAACTAATGATGAAAATACTTTAGTTTTATAATGCGCCAGTTTTCTAAACATAGTAGCTATAATAGCAGATTTAATATATATAAAAAAGAACTAATTAGTTTAAAATTAAATACAGAAATGAAGAAAAGATGGGATTATATTTTTGCTAACAATTTACAAATAACGATTATATTTTCATAAAAGTGGAGTTTTATTTTTAATTAAAAAGATTAAAATTATACTGTAATAGTAAATTATATCGCAGAAGTTAATATACTATATATATCTTTCTTGATTGAAGAAAATAAACTATAATATTTTGAATATATTTTGGGATGATTATACTAAAGATAGAACATATAATAGTTTCAGATTACTAATTCAGAAAATACATTTTATTAAAAAAAATACACACATATAGAAATAAAAGTTATTTAATTAATTTTAACATTCATTTAATGTCATGATCATTATATATTTCAGGCATAATAAAGAATGTACTGTAAGATTGTCTCAAGTTAAAAAATGAAATAACATTGAAAATATTCTTGCTAAAACTATTTGAATTGCTGCGAGAATGTCATCTTTAAATTCCACTAATATAGGTAATTCATTTTTAAACAATAACAAATCTACTAATATGGTGAACTATGTAAGAAAACTGATGACATATCAAAAATAAATAAATGTTATTCCTAGATTGTTAGTAGATCATTAGCATCACAGAACAACTGCCATTAATTACTGGCTATAAGATATTTACAAAGCCTAATATTAGAAAGTGTTATTTTAAAAAGGTACTGCATAATTTTAAAAGCATTTTTAAAAATTCATGTTGTTAATGGACTGTCATTTGCAAAGCTTATGAATGTAAGTGATATCTATTATTTTAAGATAATCTGAGTTTGTGTGCAAAAATAAATATTTAGTCCAAGAAGTATTAAATTTATATAATATTGATATTTAAAAAATCAGTTTATTAAAACATATTCATTGTTAAAAAACATCTCTTATTTGTATATTTTAGACAATTTGTAAGTAAATAATTTGTTTTCAAATTCTTATTTGTATATTTTAGACAATTTGTAAGTAAATAATTTGTTTTCAAATTCTTATTTGTATATTTTAGACAATTTGTAAGTAAATAATTTGTTTTCAAAATACCTAATAAAAAACTATACTTATTTAAAAACATTAAATATATGAAAGTTTTAATTATTTGTAAATATAGTTTATGGATTTATTCATGTGTGTGGTTCCTTATAGTATTAATCTGATTAGTTGCTGTTTACCTGTTGCTGCAAATCCTATTAATATAAGGTATTACTATTATTTAAATTTATTTATTTATTTTTTTACATAAAATGCTACTTTTCTAGAATTTTGTCTTATCTGAATCCACGTATTTCTTTCAATTCTGATTTACTATTAGCAGTAATCTTCAACATACCTCATACATCCTTATATATATTTATTAAAGAATATACATATAGAAATTGATTTTATATTTATAGATAAAACTGATTTTTATATATAATATTATAAAATTTACAGTTTAAAATAGTGGTCGAGTGGTCAGCACAGCTGCCTTACAAGCAGTTGTCCCAGGTCTGCAGGTTCACTTCCCGGTCAATGCTTTGACACACACACACAAAAAAAATTGTAAGTATGTTAAGAGAGAAGATTCTTAAACTTTATACAAACACAATTTTCTTACAGAAACTCATTTATTTAATTATCAGTCAGAAAAAATGAATTGTACTTTGTCTGAGGCTCAAAAAATTTATATTAGAGTTAAGTTTAGGCAACACTAATTATGAGAATGTAATTTTACACACATTGTAGATGTAAATTAAGCTTCATTGAAAATGGCTAACTTAATATTCTCAAGGCTAAATCACTTTTTATACATGAATTTCTGTGAAAATTTTAATATTGTTCATGAAAGAGTTAAAGAAATATTCATTCTCAACAAATTTTTATAATATTTCACACTGTATATATTCTCATATTACACATGGCAAGATTTGAAACATTCGTGAAAATATTAAGTTCAACTAATTTTAATAATGCTTTGTTTATATGTATAATGAGTAAAATTTAATTTTTACCATTGGTATTGTCTAAATTTGTCTCTAACATAAGCCCTTAAAATTTCAAGCAAAGTAAATCATTTTGTCTGACAGTTAGCCATACTAATTCATGTAAGATTCTTAACAATATATATATATATATATATTAATATTAAAATGAAATAAACTTGGTAGAATCTTTACAAATAAATATTCTGAAGGTAATATTAAATCTTAGGGCTGATCTCTCCCAACACAATGTGGTTACATCATTCATTCTATATGCATAGTTTTCATTTGTTTTGGTATTAGAATCACTACCATGATGCCCATTAACTCATAATAATTTGAAATCTTTAGTATTTAACTAATAAGTTAGATATCCATTTACTGACCAATACTGAGATGACTTTGGACTAATTAACTGAAAAACATTCCAATTTCCTTGTAAATTGAAAAAAGTTGAAAGATTCACCAATCTGAATAGCTTATCATGGATTAATTTCTTTGCTAAGAAGTGGAATTATAAATATACATAATTATTAATAATTTTGAATAAATTAATTTGGAAAGACAATTTTTTGTTGATTGCTTGATTTTTTTTATGATTAAATCTATAATATAGGTTTACCTGTCATAAAGTAATACGCAAACACCTATGATCATATTTTAACAGTTTGAAGCCTGGAGAGATAATAAATGATGGTTAATCCTATCTTAACTTTATCAAATGCAGAATACATATTAGAAATGCTATTTTTAACGTTGGCATATAATTTCAAACGAGTAATCATGTTTTTATTACATGAGTAAAATATTGATATTTATCTGTCATATGAGTAAATTTTTAGGCAGAAGTTTTTTTATTATTATTATCTAAAACAATTTAAGCAAAAATATTAAAGTATTATTACAATAAAAATATCACTTGTTAGAAAAAAATGGCTTTAAGGAAAAGGAGCAGCAATACTTAACCTGCTACGACTGCTGCTATAAAAGGTTTATATATTATTTAAGCATAGAGATTGGCTTTCAAATAGAACATATATATATTGTTTAAAGTGTTACAATTTGTAAAGTACAAGCTCTACTTTTATAATAGTCATAATTTAAAATCAATAAAAATTAGTAAATCGAAATTAACAATTTTATAAACAAATTATAAATAATGAACCACTTCATTACGAAACTTTTTCCATCTGAATGCTTCCAAGAAGTTAATTAGTAATAATAAAATGTATGAAAGTATAATTGAAGTTCTTACAAAACAAAAAAAAAATCTTTCAATTTTTCATATTACATTTTAAATATAACTAATTTTTCCTTGGTAAATGATTTATATTTTAGCTAAATGCTTTTTGCCAAGCTTTCATAAGAACTTTGCTCTTATCTTAAATAACTGAATTGTCACCAGAGTCATTTTTCTCTGCTCTTCTGATCTAACAAATAAAGGAGATCTATAAGCTAATTCCTGTCATCCTGAACTCTATTAATCATGTTTTTACGCTTAAAAGTTGAACCTATAAGCTTAACAATCAAATACAATGAGTTACACTATGACATCTAATAGAAAAATTGTTCTTGTGTGTGTGAATATATACAAAGCTGTAGTAATAGGAAAGGCAATCAAGAAAATGGCTAGAGGATCGATTGCGTTGGGAAGGGAGGAGATAATGCTGTTGAATTAATATAGTTGAGAATTTATTTGAAATTTGTTATATCGGGAGCATGTATGATTTTGTTATTTATTAGGTTTGAGAGCGTCTAAACATGTTTGATGATGGACAACAGAGAGGAAATAAATGTTTAGTTTGTCTATAATTAAAAAAAAATCACTATGATTCTGTATATATATATTTACAAATGTATTATAATCTAAGGATTTAAAAAGTGATAGTTAATAAATATATATGAACATAAAATATAAAACATCATACAACATATTTCTCAACAATAATTAAATTCATATCAACAGATTAAATGTAAGCAAAAAGTACTATGTGTTAATTTGCAATATTTTAAAGTGTATTTAAATCTTTAAAAAATGGTTTATAAAAAAGATTTTAAATTTTTTTAGAAATCTTGACCCAATTTAGACTGAAGTAATTTTATTTTCTAATCGAAGAACAAAATCAATATGTAACAAAAAATAAAATGTATTAGTACAGTAATATTCATACTTTCTAAAAATCAAATAAGAGATTCATATTTAAAATTAAATTCCTGCTATAACAGTAACTAAATCATCCAATCATAATGTTAATTACATTATTTTATGAACCATTAACATAAAAACAATTGTCTACTTCATCAAAAGCTGCAATTTATTTTAAAACCTAACTTATTTGCTCTAATTTCAATTTTGAATAATAATTATATTCTTAAAATCTGTAAAGTTATTAATAAGATGTGAAAATCAAATTCTTAAATATCAAAATTCTACAATATTCAATATATTTTCATCTATTTGTGATATAAATTCAGAATAATATTAAACTATAGTGAAATCTACAGATAAGTAAAGTATTAAGTAACTTACAATTTTATTTAATATTAATTTCAATAAAGAGTCAAAAAAAAATTTCTGAAAAAAAAAATCCTAATATTTGATATTATTATTAGTTTTTTGTTTTGAGTCTTGTCTAAAAAATTCATAATACTAAAGCTGCAATATACACTTCATCAATATATATTACTTCAATTATATAATAATCAATAAATTTTACTAGCATGTTTAGTTTGTAATTATATAAAAGATTAATCTTCCCTTCTCACTAGCACAATTAAACAGTGATGCTAAAAGTGTTAGGATACTTTTGTCACAGTCACAAGATAGGACTTTGATAAATAAGAATGACCATCTTATTTTTTCAAAGTTTCTATCTTGTGACTGAAGAGAAAGAGAGAGTATATTAATTAACAATTTTAAAAATCATTGTTTAATGGTTTTAGTGATCTGTGTAATTACAATCTAAACACTGCACTAGTAAAATGTATTGATTATTACATAATTTAACATCTAATATGTGCACAAAGCAAATTATAACATTTCAGCAGTGCTAATAAGATTATTAAATTAAGAAATGGATTTAAAGTGAATGATTTATATATTCATACTCTCACTTCGAGACACTGAAGATTGGCTCATATAAGTGCACTTGAGTTTAAAAATAAGATAGTAATTCTTATTTTCTTAAACCCTCTATCTTCAGACTGAGGCAAAAGTATCCTAGCACTTTTAACATAACTGAATGGCGCTAATGAGAATAAATGATTCTTTTATATAATTACTTCAATTATATGAAACAAAAAATATAATTAAAAACATTAAAATTATAAATTAAAAAAATTATAAAATACAACAGCAACTTCTTTTTTTAAAATCTTAAAACACTATAAGTAATCATATTTATTAATGACATTTCTTCAATTTATATTGAAAGTAAATACATTTTATTCTTTGTTTTTATTTTATCTTTCTAAAAGTCTGATATGATACAATACTTTATTTAATAAAATGTTTTCTAAGTATAAAGCTAAAATTTTTGTGAATTTTGAGAAAATGTGTAATATCTTATAAATTTAATAATACCTAATATCAAAAAAAAAAAGTGTGAATTATACTATTTCACCAGAAAGTTTAGAGTTTGAATGGTTTGTCTGAGTACCTAATATGGGTAATGGCAAGTTGAGCTGATTGTATGCATTCCAAGGTTGACACAAATTTAAAAACATCAGAACAGTTAGAGAGGCTGTAGCCTGTTGATAACAAGACTGCTATTATATTTTTATAGGGGGGGGGGATATTAAAAAAAAGGAGGTCATCCAAATCATGCTTATTTGTAATGCAAATCTGACACTTCTGATGTTTATTTTATTTAAAAATAAAAGTATATTGAAGCAAGTTTTTTGTTATTTTACTTATTTAATGCATATAAGTAAGTGAACCCACACAATAAATATATATATATATAAATGTGCTTCCTCAATTTGGTATTAATAACTACATTATTTTTTAAGATACTCTTTATATAATGTAAGCTTAATTTATATATCATACTATACACAGAAAAAAGTGTTTCTGTTATATGTGTGTATATGTTGTATAGCACTTATAATATAGTAAACAATGTGTAATCAAAGCTTATGTATAAAATATGAGGCATTACCTGCAATATATACAATAACAACAGTACAGATAAAAATTTAGTAAGAGAGTTAATGCTTAAAAAATTATGAAATATCAAATGCATGATTTGAAAAAAACTGTAATGTAAACATATATAAAATCAGTCATTAAATTCAATGATAAGTTCATAGATTGAATACAATAATCTAATATATTTAGGATAATATATTAAATATTAATCAAATAATTATAATAAATTAAAATATCTTTTTTTTTCCATAAAACTCTCTGCAGAGAAGTCTATGAGTGAATGCCATACAATTAAAAAACAAAACTTGAACTAGTATATAGTCTATTTAACTTCAATTCTTATTTCAAATGCTTCAGATTTTTTATTACAAATAATAATGATTTTTTAAAAATATATTTTCATATTCAGCATTCCATTAATGACAACCAATTCATTCCAAATACTGTCATTCAATTTATTTATTAACTGAAAATGACTTGACCGCATCTCCGAAAGCAATATATAAATCACATATTTGTTCATTTTTATTTTATATATATGGCAACAAAAACCATGTCACGTCTTGCTACTTCTTGATTTTATAAAATCACGTGCTAATTGCTATATTATTTTCCCTATTTTAAAAATATAAATTGAAATATTAGAAACATCTTAAGATTAAGTATCACTACTTTTTATATATTGCAAAAAAGATTAAAGAGATTTAAAGTTGATTAATCACAAATATGTTTTGCATTTATTCACATTAGAAATAGTAATCTAATATATTTATTCTATTTCAGAAATATTAGTAGATAGTACCATAGCCAAATCTTTATATTAGTTTTCAGTATTGGATCTCACCAATAAAAACATTGGATATGACCATATCCAAGATATATGCACTGTTAATAAATATTTAGCACCATTTTGCTCAGCCACTGCAAAATAACGTTTGCATTAGTTGTCCCAGATGTTTATAAAAATTAACAGATCTAATGAATTTGTAAAAAAGAATGAAATCTAGTACAATCCAGATATAACACAGCCTCATTTATATATCAAAATACTGTATGACTTTTATTGTTTACTTTCACATATTCATTACTATGTTATACTTTATAGTCTTCTAATATAAACTTAAATAATCAATGGACACTGAATAGTAATACAACATTCATATTCCCAGACTAGTTTTTGACTATTACTCTTCCAAATTAGGAATTTGAATCTTGAATTACAAGCTAAGTTACATATATAGGTATAAAATCACTGTTTTTTTTTTATTGATGAAGACGAATAACCAAATGCTAACTGTGAACATTTAAATATAACACTGTCATCTAGGACCTATTGACTGCTCAAGCTCACAGTAAATGGCTCTGAAATAGAATAAGAATTTTGTAGCTTACTTTCATTCCATAAATCTTGAATCTAAGCCAAGTTATCATTATGTAAGCTATATAATACGTTAGCAATTATATATTATAATAACTCCAGTTATATGCTTTTTTGTATATCTGATTCTCTGTTTATTTATTTGATTTCCCATGCTTATTTTAGGGTAATATTTTGTTTGATATATAACAATATGTGATGTAAGTCATTATAATGTGTAGTTACTAGACTACTATCCATATTATGCAGCTATGCAAGTGAATTAGCTAGGTTCAAAAACTGAATAGTTTGAATCTCAGTATAAAAGAGGTAAAGCTAACTAACTGTTGGATATAAAGATATAAATACAATGCATCTCAATGATGAAATATAATAACTAGAGATTAGTCTGTGGATTTGAATGTGACATTTCTATCTAGTGTTCACTGATTATTCAAGCTTACAGTATATGGATCTTGTTCTTAATACAGATATTAAAAGAAAGTCAAAGTCTAGTCATAATTAAAACAAAATTTCTCATGGTATTTAATCAGTAACCAAAATCTTTCCACTATTATTATTGCAAAGACCAACTTCATTTTCATTAAAAAAGTATCTTTGCCCAAATTTAATAAATCATAGAACAAGCATATCATTAAAAGGAAATCAACCATCCAAATTCTTTAAGCCAATAAATATCACATTATTACCATCATCTGAATTCTTGTATCATTATTGAAAAGTTAATCTAAATATTTCATTTATGTGTTCAAAATATTATCATCATGATACAAAAGAATATCCATGCATTACTTTTAATGTCAAAAATAGATTTAACCACCATTAGTAAATGATACTTCCTTTGAAGTTTTTTACAGTGATCATTCTTAATTGGGAAAGTCCACACAAACCACATTCAATTGTATTTTAAATTGTCTCTTTTATTAGATTTTTTTCAAAACACAAGTAACAATATACTGTACTGTGATTTTCTGTTACCTTAAACATGATCAGATATTAATTGCCTATAATTTAATGTATATATTAAATTATCAATAGTTCTTTTAAATTTATTTGCTTTTTCAGGATTTTGTCTTTTTTAAAAAAATAAACTGAAAGTTATAGTAAATTTCATTGCTAATGTAATTTTCTATTTTTTGCATTAAAACAACGGTAAAGAATATCCTAAAGAAATATAAAAAAAATGTTTTATGTCATACAAATTAATATTAGAAATTAAACATGAAAATAAAACAAAATTATTCTTTTAATCATATGAAATTTTATTGTTACATAATTTATTTATCTTCTTCCTATTAACAAAAAATCAGATTACATCTGTATGACTGATCAATAATAAAAAAATACAGATTTATAAATCGTTATACGATCAGTTTACATGTAAAATATTTTTTATTACATTTGTAAAAGATTTTATTAACAAACATTGCTTGAAGATATAAAAATATTATAAAACATAAAGGGTAATAAATTTTCTGTAAAACAATTCTATTTATTAATAAAAAATAAAGTTACCATTAAACTATTAAAATTGTCGTTACTATGAACTTTATGTACATTTTTTTTTTTTTGTAGTGGAAGATATTTTTTGATTGCTACCAACTAGTAAGTCTGTTGGCTGGAATTTTTCAAACAAAATAACAAACAGAGTGCTTAAGCATTTCAAACTAAGATAATAGTTTATTGTTGTTGTTTTTTTTAACACCCAAAAAGCAGTCTTGGAAATAAATTACAAAAGTTACTTAAATATAAAAATATTTATTAAAAATAAACATACAAATAAAAACAATTTTAAGCAACTTTTTAAAAGCATTTCTAAAGCTATCTGATAACTCTCCCTTCTTCTTATAAACAAATCCAACCAATAAATAATCCTATAAATATAAAGAACTGTTTATATTCATTATCAGCGTTTTAAACACGGGATAGAGTCATTAAACTAATTTTAAAAAGTCACAATATATAGAAAATCAAAATAAATAAAAAAAATAGCTCTTAGAGATTTTATATCTTTAAAATAATTTGATTTTATTTTGTAAATAAATGAGTATGTTTTTTAAAATGCTCTTTTAATATTAATTTATAAAAGATATTCTGATTTTATTTTGTTTTTAGTTTATTTGTGCATTTCATTTAAAATATAACAAAGTTAGATCAGTTATTAACAATTTTATGATTTATTTTATTAAATATAGTACAGTATGTTCCGTTTTTTGCAACTTTTGCTAATGGTTTGATGTATATACATTATATATATACACATACACAAGCTAAATGTATTTACAATGTGTTTGAAAAACAGGTCGTTTGTATTAAAAATAATATCACATTAATGCTATATGTCTGTATGTAAAGAAAAAAAAAACCTTTTATAGTGAAATGAATTCCAAATAATTAAATTATTTGAATATATTGAGCAATAATAAAATTAATTGTGAATAATATATATTTTAACCACAAGGTAACCATGAATTAATCATTTTAAACTGTTTATCTGTCAAAGGGCTCCAATTATATCTCAACATTGATGATATTTCTTTTTCCATTTCAGTATATGAATGAGATGTATAATGAAGCCATTGATAAAATTCCTGCGTCCATTCTGGACTTTTTGGCCAGTCACATCTTTTAATTATAGCGTTTTTACGAACTAATAATTTTTCTAAATTTTTGCATGTATAAGCCAAAAGAAGAATTGTAGCTGTAGATATTCTTTCATGAACTATAAGAATACGAAGCTTAAGGCATTGTCGCACTAACAGAAGTAAATTTGAATCGGCACGATCATGAAATGACTTAGGAATATAATTTCTTGGAATAGCTTTAAATCCATAAATTTCAAGAGTATTTTTATAATTTTCAATAACAGTAACAATACTTTGAGGAGTTACTCTGATATAAGGTGTTTCATATAAAATAGATTTTACAGGAGCTTGTTCTTGCCAAAACATTTCTTCCCGAGCTGGACCAACATTTTCCAAGTAAACCCTTAAAAATGGAGATGCCTTTTTACATTCATCCCATACATAATAAGGAATTGAATATGTTGTGCTTGTAAAGACATTTTGTAAAATATGGAGATCTCTCAGAGCTGTATAAGATAATAAATATATAAGATCTTCACTTAAATGTTGAGGGCTAATGACAAGTTTTTGTAGATTTAAAAAAACTCCAACATGAAGAAAAGAAAATGGAGTTTTAGTGCAATTAATAAGTCTAAGTTTTTTCAAGCCTGTCTCACAATTTTTCCAAATATCTTCTAGTAAATCCACAGCTTCATGGCAATCTAATAGAAGATGATTTAAACTCAAACTTTTTAAGCCTTTAAGATGTGATAGAAGCTGTTTTAAAGCTTCTAGTAACTTTCCACCTGTTCCATAAACTACTTCACTTCTAATGTTTTTGCATTGAAATTGACATGCAAATTCAAAATAAAATGTCTGAACATTTTCTAAGTCATAGTAATCACAATTAGCTTCACAAAAATGAGTTAAAATATTAATAAATTCATACAAATGGTAAAAATTAGGATTAGGTAAAATAATTAATTTTCTCCAGTGCATACTGACTTTACTCAAGCAAATCTGAGTCCTAAAGGGTTCCAAGCTATGTTCATAGCCTTTGTAGTAATTAAAACGTCTACGAGTCAATAAAAATTCTTTGAAAACAAATTTTTCCCACACTTTTGAAGATTGTACTATGCGACTCCAATTCCTACAGACTAGTGACACATATAAACGATCTCGAATAATAAGCATGGAAAATATTTCTTCCAGTAATATATCTGGTAAATCTGCCCATGACATTTTGATGATCTAAATGTAGTACACATAAGCCTAGAAAAAAAAGAGAGAAAATAAATAAATATATATTATATTACAATTTAAATAATATCAATGTCAAATTGAACAGGAGCTCTAGACAATTAATATTTAAAAAAACATTAAATAAAAACTTATAATTTATTTATATAATTTTCTTATATAATTTTTTATTATTATGATAAATGCATTTTTTTTTTTTTTTTACTTTAGATCATTAATAATGAAAAAAACAAAAAAAACCAAAACCTAATATTTATTATTTTAACTAAATTTATAGCTTCAGAATATTTTTATATTCAGATTCATTGTTTCTAAATCTTTGTACAGTAGATTTTAGACAAACATAAACATGTCTAAGATACAACTAAATTTAGAATTTATACATATTAAGACTTAAACAAAAATATTTAACAAAAAATTAAATAAAATCCTTTTTTTATATAAAAATGACAGTATAATAATAAATTGTAAGAAAAAAACATCCATGTAATTGTCTGAAAGCATACTAATTCATGACGCAACTAATACACATAAACATGCATGAAATTTATAAAATTAAATTTATGAATGTTCAATCATTTTCATTTTCAATTTGATAATGCTCAGTTAATGAATAAGCAGAGGAGAACTTTATTATTATACGTCAAAATTAAAAATAAAAAAAGAACTGCGTACTAGTTATGTTAATAAATTTAGTTCTTTCATTTATATATAATAAAATGCAATAATTAATATCAATTTGGAGTTAAAAAAAACTTTTAAATCATTAAGATTAGTTAAAACTTAGTTAATGGAGTTTACAATAAACATTAAAATAAATGAAACTAAATGTATCTTCATTTATAAAATAAATATTCTAGTGTATTTTATTTCATTATGTGTTCCCTTGCTTGGGAAAGTTAAAAATCAAAGTGCTGCACCTGACACAAATTAGTAGCTAGGATGCAACAATTGTATTCAGTTGATAAGATTAAAATATGTTTTTTTTTTCCTTTTTTGGTATGGATTTCCTCAATCAGAACAAATATTTACATATTTGCATAAATGACTGGTAAAGATATAAAAAAGATAAAATCTTCTAGAAATGATAGAATTGTTGCTGATATCTTAACAAAGCAGATTAAGAAATAGAAAAATTGTTGGCAAAATTATATATCAAATTTTCAAAAGATAAAAATATACCAGATAATTGAAAAACATACTAATAATATAGATCTTTAGGAAAGGTGATAAAAAGATATAAATACTACATACATATAAGTCTTCCATTAGTTCTATACATAATCTTTACAAGATATTTACTACTCATCTGCAGAAAGCTTTTGATTTAGCCAATCAAAAACAATCTTGATTTAAAAGGGGGTTAATACAATGAATCATGTCTAAATATTGAGAAAAGTTAGATTCATTAAATATGAGTTGCCATTTTGCATTTGATTTATTGATTAAAAAAGGCATTTGACTCCATTATCATACTATGGTGATTAAAGCTTTAAACCATCAAGATATAGGCCTGACATGTTATATTTTGAAGAATATTCATCAAAGTGAAATAACTATTATGAAATTACATAGTGATACTAAGAAGATTATCATTGAGAAAGGTGTATAACAGGATCATTCTATATCTCCAAAATTTTTGCATCAGTTTTACAAGAAATATTTTGTGAGTTTAAAAGAAAAGCTAAGGAATCAAAAGTAAATGGAGATTATTTAAGTCATAAGGATAAATCATAAAAAGACTAGAGTGATATTAAATATATTTTCTCCAAAAAGGAAAATTAATAATTAATAACCATGAATTAGAAGTTAACAATTACAAAGATCTTGGTTAGATTATTAATATAGATGAAACCTTAGTAGATGAAATTAATCATAGAATTAAACTTGAATGATGTGCCATTGATAAAAATAATTTAATATTAAAATAAAATATGTCTATGTCTTTGAAAAGAAAGATTTTTAATAGATATGTTTTATTAGTTCTTATGTATGGATTATCAAATTGGATACTTATTAGAAGAGTAATTTAAGACTTCAGAGCTCTCAACAAAGTGTGGGAAAATGTCTGTTAGGAGTTTAATCAAAAACATAGTACATGTGTGAGTGAACAAATTGTTATCATTGAAAGTATTAAGAGACTGAAATAGAGCTGAGCTGAATGTATTACTAAAAAAGATGATAATAGATAGACAATTTAAATTTTAAGTTTAATACTAAAAGATTCTAAAAGATTTAGAAGAAGACCACATGTGAGATGAGTGGATGAAATAGGGAAATTTGCTAGTATGTTATGGTGAAGAGAAGCTAAGCATCAGAAAAAAATGGACTGAACTTGGAGAGACTATTATCTAACAGTGTATTTATGATAGCTGAAAATAGTAATGAAGATGATACTGTTTATTTAATTGTTTTTTTTTCTTTAACTCATTTTCATATGAAAAACAAAATTTTTGGGCAAAACAAACTTCCATTGTAAATAATTGAATGTTCTGCAAAAACAGATTTAACGTTATTGATAGAATAATGCAATATTTATATAAAAAGTTCATATTTATAAATTCTCTTGTTTAATGCATATTTCAACTCAGCAATGCATCTAGAACCACACTGGGATATCACTTTTATATATATATATATATATATATATATATATATATATATATATATATATATATATATATATAATATAAAAAATATTTGATTTTAACAGCAACACTTTTTAGTATTATTGCACATTCAAATATTATTTATCCATATTAAACAATTTTAACACTTCATATTTTAATTGCTCATATATATATGGATGTGTAATGCATTAAAATATAATGACATTTTTTTTTGTAACAATCTAGATATAATTTCATCTTCAATGTAAGCGGCAACAAAATTAAGCTGACATTATGCGATTTAATAATGACAATATATATATATATATATATATATATATATATATATATATATATATATATTAAAGCAAAAATGGACCGCTTTTAGCTTAGTTATTATAAAAATATTAAATCAGAAGTAAATATTTTATATGTGCAAACATTTAACTTTTCTGAATTTTTATAAATAACCAAGCATTTTTCACAAAGCAGAATTTAGAGAAATTCATAGACTTATACATGAAAACATTGCAATATGATGGGGATTTTTCCAATGGAAAATTCCTATCATACTTCAATAATATATCTAAAAATTCATGAAATATTAAAATTATTATACATATATACTAAGACAATAAAACCAATTACTCCAGGCTTTTTAAAAAGTTTATAAATTTAGATGATAATAATCAACGCTTAAGCTAAAGCAGATTGCCTGGACTACCGGTTTATTAGCTGAAAGATTGATTGTTAATCCGCACACACATGCATATCATCATCATCATCAACCATTATCAATCCACTGCAGAATGAAGATCTCTCCAAATTCAATCTATCTCCAATCTCTAGCCTCTCTTCTCCACATTACCATGCACACTTTCTTATTTCATCCATCCATCTCACATGTGGTCTCTTTCTGGGTCTTTTAGAATCTCTTGACATCCAGTTTAAGATTTCAAATGTCCATCTATTATCATATTTTCTAGCAATATGTCCAGCCCAACTCTACATCAGTCTTTTAATTATGTCAATACCTGTTTGTTTCCATACCCATATATTACATTTTTGATCTCTTCTAGTTATTCCTAAATATGCATATCTCCAAACTCTTTTGAGTGGTCTGACATCTCTGTATTGTTTTTCTATTGGACACACACACATATATATATATTATACCATTTATTTATATATGGTTCAAGTGTGTGGCATAGGGTAATATTTAAAGCTAAAAAAGAAAAGTAAAAATTAAAAAGTCATTCAAAGGACACAATTTAGCTGTTTTTTTTATAGTTAATATGATTTATTTTATCTTTTAAAATGAACTATTTAATTAAAATTAAAATTGGAAAAAATGTAAGAGCATACAAATTGTTTATCCAGATAAATAAAGGAAAGACATTACACCTAATTAAAGATGGCAAATAAATTTATATAAAAAAAGACTTTGTAATTAAAAAATAATAATAAATGTACTGATAACAAAAACAAAAGAGAAATGTATATGTGCAGAAATCTTAAACTGACCACAGTATAAAAGAAGTATATAACTTTGAGCATGGTCTTGTCTGTTTTTCTTTTGGTTGGTCCGGGATTGTGAAGTATCCAGTATCACTCTATGCTGAACTAATTCATCATGTGGAGAAAATATTGGAGCATTTGCAGACACCTTTCGTCATAAAGAGGTTGCTCCAAAAAGCTTTCGAGTCCACCCTTACTACAGATTAGGAACATAAAAAAGGTAAATAGAAATCAAAATTAATTTACTATGAGCTCTTTCAACTCAAGAAATACATGAATGCTACAATCTATATAAATTTGCAAAACTTATCGGTAAGCTACTATTATTCATATTCTGATTTGTGACTCATCAAGTGTTTGCAAAATAAACCTAAACTATAGGCTTATAATACTGATAGAGACAGTCACTGTTTATTATTCAAGAGACTATTTTATTTATGGCCTAAGAAAATTTTAATGAGAATTGTTTTAATTATTTAATATCAACTGGCTGAGCATGTGTATGTTTCTTTCTAATTTTATTAATAATTTATCGTTTAAATATTTTAATTTGTTATAATAAAATATTTATTTTCAATATCAGCTTTTCATTATACATTATTAATTTTAGTTTATTAGATTTTACTATTACAAAAGATTATTTAAAGAAATATATAATTACCTATGCCAAGACGTTCGTTTTAATCTACGAACGCTAGAGAAAATTCTTAAATATTACTTGACAAGAAAGTGAAATGATGTAAAAAATATGTTTTAGTTATTTGCTGCAAAAATACATGATGCGATGCGATGGATCAGTGAGTCTATAGACTCTGGCATTCTTTTAAATAAATGTAAAACTGATTCCACTGGCAGTGAACGTAGTAATAAAATATTAGGTTAGTTAATGAGGAAAGTTAACTATGTTCTTGAAATATCTGAATTCTTACATGATCTGTAGATACTTTTTCATAGTTTGTTTAACTTGCACTTTCTAGCACATAAAATAGAAGGCTTAAATCAATCCATGAATGTTACAATGATATGATAGAATTTATAAAATAATTCCTTAAAATTAATATTTTATCTTAAGATTTAATAAGGAATATTAAACTTATTGATGGTTCAACTATTCTTTATTTTCTTTTGAACTAGAAATGGTCTTGTGGTATAACGGTTACTACATCAAACCTTTCATAATTAAATACTAATTTGAATCTGAATGAAACATGAACATTTTTACAAATACATAATTTCTAAATAAGTTTAGAACTTTTTTGAAGAGTTAGTTTAAAGTCAAATTAATTAACATCAATAATGAGTATTTAGATATTCTTAATTGGGATGAGTGATAATTATGATATTACTTCATAGATGATGAGGATGGTATCATACTCCTATATATGCTGAGCTCATAGCCAACATTTGACTAAATAATATTTCTTTGGGAATTTAAGTGGAATTTTTATTACCTAAGTATTTATATAATGTAAATCCAGTACTTTGCTATTAATTTTTCATTTATAAGACAGGAAGCAAAATTAAATTTTAGAAAAGATAAAAATTAAAAATTATAATATAAAGTAACAATTGGAGATATTGGTAATTGCTTACCTTTATAAGACTATTCATTAAAAAATGTATTGTTAAGATAGCCTCTGTTTGATTTCTACAATGCCATAGTAAGGCTGATATTGTTGATCCAGAGTGGTATAAGGTAAGCACATTATTTGGATAGATAATTTAAATAATGAATAATAATTAACATTAATTAGTACATTTATTTGGAAGTAAATATATATGAAATATGTTTTACAACTGCAAAAATTGATTAAACTTATATATTTTAAATTTCTTTATTTAAGATTTACAAAAATATTGTCCATATCTTTCTTCCGTTATATATACAATCTTTATATGAATACCCAACCATAGCATATTCCATAAACTTATGCATATGTCTTTAAATAAACACAAACTGTTCAATATAACCCTCTTTCCAAATTAAAGCTGATAATACTTAATATCTGTATTCATATACATAATACATATAAGAAAGAAACACTGCATAATACTAGCAGAATACAATATTGAATAATTGAAATACCCCACAGCTATATTATTTCTTTTCAGTTTACTGTTAAAATTTGAGCTTTCCTTCTTTCTTTAAATGGGGAAGTGTGGCTGGAATAATATAGCTAAGGGACATTCAGAAAATTATATGCATTTCACATAATATTAATAAAGAAATTCATAAAATACTGTATTGGATTCATAAATTATTCAAGTTACCATATATTTTTATATTTAAATTATAATAGAATTCTGCAAATTAGCATGATGTTAAAAATGATAGACTTAAAAATTAACAGTACTCGGCTATCACATGAATTTCTAGAAAATTAGCATGTCACCGTTAATTATAACATCATTTTAAAAATTACTATGACATTCATGGATGATAAATCTATCAATTTATAGCAGAAAATAAGATTTATTTTTATATATAATTACAAAAAAAATATGGAACACAGCTTAAAACTAAATAAAAATAAATCACAAAATGTCCACCACTTTATCTTACAAAGAATTTTATTTGTCTTATTTAATATAAAATTATAATTATAATAAAATTGTAATATCACTTAATCCATATAGTTCCATGTATTATAAAGGCTGCAGAAAGGAGTTTGCTATTAACTGAAAGGAGAACCTTTGATCCTATTGGAGGCCTTAAGGAACTGAGCAGGGCAAATTTCCTAATGTCCACTCCATACATTCTTGTCATTGCAGCTGTTATTACTATGTGATTATTCATATAGTATAAAAACATGGATGGGTTGCTCACCAACATGCATTATTCAGCATGGTGAGTTTATTGGCTTTTTACCTCTGAGTTTAAGATCAAAAAACACCACGGTCTTTCTTCTCAATTGCTTGATAAGGCTGAATGAATGTTTGTGTAAATGATAAATATTTTTCCAATAGTTATATTCAATTATGACAGACAAAAATAAAGTGTGGCCCTTATTCCCAGGAGGCTGTAAAGTCACCAACCAAAGCAGCAATTGGTGGCTGAAGGTGGAGGGTGCTATGAATCCCCTGATTGTGGACACAGGCTGCCATTTGATGATGACTTTTTATTTGGGTACTTACAACTGTAGATCACTTTCAAGTGAAGGAAGATTTCAAGAATTAGAAGAACTGTCTTATATTAAATGGGACATTATTGGACATTGTGAAGTTAGAAGAAAAGGTGAAGAGACAGTTGATTTAAAAAGTGGACATGTACTCTATTATAAAGGCACAAATACTAGAAATACAAGTGGAGTAGGATTCATTACAAATAAAAAGTGGAAGAACAACATTGTGGAGATTGATGGTGTATTGGACAGAGTGGCAAGATTAGTTATACAACTTAATAGAAGATACCAAATGCAGATAATTCAGGTTTATGCCCCAACAAGTTCTCATAGTGATGAAATAGTAGAAGATTTTTATATGGATGTACAAAAGACTTTTGATCAGAGTAAACAACATTTTAAAATTGTTATGGGAGACTTTAATGCTAGAATTGGTAAACAAATGAAAGATGAAAGTGCTGTAGGTAATTTTGGTTATGGTAATAGAAATGAGAGAGGACATAGACTTGTGGAGTTTGCAGAAAAAGAAAAAAACTTTATATTATGAATTCTTTTTTTTGAAAAAAATGTTAAAGGAAAATGGACTTGGAAGCATCAAAATGAAGGTACAGCAGAATTGGATTATATTTTGACTAACAGAAAATACATATTTCAAGATTGTAATGTTCTTAATAAATTTAACACAGGAAATGATCATCGATTAGTAAGATGTAAGATATGTGTTAATGCAAGACTAGAGAGACAAAAATTATTTAAAAAAAACAATATTTACAGTTAATATTCCTAATCTTCAAAAACATTCCAATGAATTTAAATTAGAACTTACAATTTGGTTTCAAGTATTAGTAGATTTTGAACATGATTCAGATTTGAATGAAATTAAGATGAAAACAACTGATACACTTTTAAAAACTGCAACCAAGATATTTAGTAGATGAAAGCAGCATTTGACCAATAAAATTTCTACTGAGACTAGAGAATTTATGAAAAAAAGAAGGAACATGAAGACATACAAAAATGATGCATTAAAAAAAATTGAATATCTGGAATTTTGTAAAATGGTGCAGAAAAGAATTGAAAATGATATAAGAAAGTATAATTGTGAACTAGTAAGGAAAGCCATAGAAAAGAATAAAAGTCTCAAGGGTATAAAACACCATTTTGGTATTGGGAGGAAATTTATATTGCAATATATAAAAAAAGATGGAATTATTACTAAAAAGAGAGACAACATCATGAAATGTGTAGAAGACTTCTATCAAGAATTATCTAGTAATAAAGAACAAGTACCTCCTATATCTATTACATATTCAGAATTGCCCAGAATTTTAAATGAAGAAGTAAGACATGCAATTAAATGTATGAAGAATGGAAAGGCTCCAGGTTATGATGGAATTATAATTGATATATTAAAAAGCAGGTGAAGAAATAGAAAACATTTTAGTAAAGTTATATACCAAATGTCTAAATGATAAAGATGTACCAGATGATTGGAAGAATGCAGTATTCATATTAACATTTAAAAAAGGCGATAAAGAAGATATTAGAAATTACAGACCTATCAGCTTTTTATCAGTTTTATACAAAATTTTTACCAATATAATTACAACTCATCTACAGAGAATATTGGATTTCCACCAACCAAGAGAACAAGATGGATTTAAAAGTGGTTTTAGTACAGTAGATCATATCCAGGTATTGAGAGAAATTATAGAAAGGACAAATGAATAAGATTTGCCATTATGCTTTGGATTTGTAGATTATGAAAAGGCATTTGATTCTATAAACATTTCTTCAGTGATTAAAGCATTGGATCATCAAGGTAAAGATCCAGGATATTGTCATATTTTAAAGAATATTTAGAAAAAATATAACAGCAACAATTATATTACATAATGATACTGGGAAAGTCAACATTGAGAAGGGTGTAAGATAGGAGACTCCATATCTCCAAAACTTTTTACAGCAGTGCTGCAAGAAGTATTTTGTGGATTAAAATGGGAAGCTAAAAGAGTGAAAGTAAATGGAGATTATTTAAGTCATTTAGATTTTGCAGATGATGTAGTTGTTTTTTTCAAATAATGCTTTAGAGTTGCAGGAAATGTTGCAGGAGTTATCAGATGAAAGTAGGAAAGTAGAACTAAAGATAAATGTTAAAAAGACTAAAGTAATGTTTAATGAATTTTCTCAAAATATGAAAATAAAGATTGATTATGATGAGTTAGAAGAAGTTAACAGTTACAAATATCTTGGTCAGATTATTAATACAGATGGAAACATAATGGATGAAATTAATCATAGAATTAAACTTGGTAGGAGTGCTTTTGGTAGAAATAACTTGATACTAAAAGGAAATATGCCTATGTGTTTGAAAAGGAAGATTTTTAATAAATGTATTTTACCAGTTCTTACTTATGGATCTGAGACATGGAAACTTAACAGAAGAGCAATACAGAGACTTCAGACCACCCAAAGAAGTATGGAGAGATGCATGTTGGGAGTAACAAGAAGAGATTGAAAATGCAATATATGGGTAAGAGAACAAACAGGTGTTACTGACCTCATTGAAAAAATTAAAAGACTCAAGTGGAGTTGGGATGGACATATTGCTAGAAGAGATGATAATAGATGCACAATTGAGATCTTAAACTGGATTCCAACAGATTGTAAAGGACCCAGAAAGAGACCACATGTGAGATGGATGGATGAAATAAGAAAGTGTGCAGAAGTGATGTGGAAAAAAGAAGCTAAAGATCGAAGAAGATGGATTGAACTTGGAGAGACCTTCATCCTGCTGTGGATTGATAATGGTTGATGATGATTATAAAATGTGATAATTTATAGTAATAATCTCATTAAAAATGGAAATCAATAAAACCCATTTCTATAAATTATAATAAATAATAAATATTATATACAACAGCTATACATATTAATAATAATTACAAATCAAAGGCTTTTTATGACACATTGTTTCATGTCTTTTTCAAATAATAATAAGCATACAATAAATTTGGTTAATAATTGGTCAATTAAAGATGAGTAAAAAATTGTATAAAATAGTATATATAAAGTTGTGTAATGTATGTATTATTTGTTCTGTATATTGTTATATTGTGAAATCAATTCTTTGAAGGGATATTGGATATCTATATAAAAGTTTTATTATATTTTACTGATATTTTAGTTTATTATTTTGTTTCCATTATATCTAGATGGTGTTCTATGTGAAATTATTGGTAAACATTAAAATACATGCTTAACATTCGAAAAGGGCATGAAATCATGTGCCCAAAATTACTTTTTATGTGTAATTATTATTAATATATTTATATAGCTGTTGCATATAATTTTTATTATAATAATAATAGTTTTATTTAGTAAGCAATTGCAAAAATCTATTTATCACATAATAAATGTCGCCAAAAATAAATTAGAATATACATTATATTAATAAAATTTTTATTATTATTAGTTGAATGGAATTACAGCTCACTTTAAAACAATGTATGTAGGACAATATGAGAGTATAAAGTGTTTATGATTAATAATATGCATAATTCAATGTTAATTTACACTGATTCTTAATTTAAACTATTTTTTAAAATAAGAAAGTGAAATTTATGGTATATCTTAAACCTATGATAATGGATACAATCAATTATAATGGTTTCCGTTGTTAAAAAAATATCCAAAAAAAGTACTATTGTTTATTTTTTATGTGAACTTTGATATATGATTAATTTTAGAAACACGAAGACTAGACAATTGAAGTAAAGCTATAATTATGTTAAAACTTAGAACTGTTTAATTTTGTAATGTAATGTAGATTACATGTGTAATCTACGAATTATGTACAAATGCTCATATATGTACGTGTATATTTGTACATGTGCGTGTGTTTCATTTAATGTAAAGTATGATGGCAAGATCATAAAACAAATCAGTATATTCTCCAGATTAATGAATCTGATAGCATTAAATCTACTATTGTTAAAGTATATCTTTATTAGTTTGATTGTATTAAATCGAACAGTAACAGACTAAAGACAGATACCATTTGTATTTTAAAGATGATTCACACAAATAGCAATCCTGATTGCCTTCAATGGGGAAAAATGGCTGCTGAAAAAATACAATGGAGACATACAATTAGGCAAAATACTGAAGTTTTTTAAAAAAATTTTGCTGGAAAAAAAAAGTTAAAACTAAAGGACAACAACTAATATATATGGGTATATTTATGGTTCACAAATTCGTTTGCACATATTTCTTTTTAACTATTTTTGGAGTTAAACTAATCATATTTACTACAATTGCTGCTATTTCTAATGATAATGTTGTTTTCAAAACCAGTCCATTTATTCATCTTTAGAGTCATCTATTGTAAACTTGAGTAATCAATGAATACCAAGGTAATAAAGCAATTATGTACACACTCTTATAATAAATTTTGTAGTAAAAAAGAGACTTATTAAAAAAATTATCAAGCAAATCTTTAGTATATGCACATATTTATATACTTTTATCTATTAATAAAATATCCTAACAACGATTAATATTTGAAAAAATTCATGAAGATTGTAGAATTGTTGCATTTTAATTTTTCAAATATCATTAACTACTTTTTATCTCCATAATTTATAGCATAATTTATGTTATAAGACAATGAAATGCTATTAACGTTAAATTTTAAGCTTTGCCTGAAGTGTTTATTAATTTGGAGTCGGACTCATGTTGCAAATAAAAATGTTAGTGTGGCTTTTCATAATTTTTATAGTAATATAAAAAGTAAAGTAGCTTTTAAATAATTCTCAGCTTAATAAATATTTTTGTAATATTATTATTATATATATTAAAGTCAAGAAGAATAGTCACCATCTCAATCAAATGCTGGTTAGGAAGCATTTGTGTTTTTCTTTCTTTATATAATTTGCTAACTAAAAATAGCTACATATTCATTTACCAATCAATAATTAATTGCTATCTAAAAGTTAAATCCTGATTTCTGCTTAAAAAAAAAAATACAAGTTTTATATGGCCTAGATTGTAGATAGTAAGGTAGATTCATTGAGGCTTCATCAAATCCTTTGATTTTTAATCTTTAGTAGTTAATTTAGATTCTAAAAGTTAAGTAACATTTCTGATGCCTCACTGACATAGTAAAATTTCCAAGGTTGTATAAATGTGACCATTTAAGATATTCTTTTTATTTTTGATACTGTTCATGTAAAGATGCCATTTGTTAGCATCCTCAGCATTTCTGTTATTCATTATTAAACTTTTTTTTCTTGTGGATAGTGGATGTCTCTAATATCTATCTATGTTAAGAATCTCTACTGAGTTCTTTTTATTGCCATTAATATAATATGAACACCTAAGATTGCATATTTTAATCTCATTTCAAATTTTTAAACAATACCATCCCATTCCTAATTCTAAAATTGCTAAAAATCCTTTACTCAACAATAATCATTGAGATACTCAGCCAGAACAAAGTAAAACCACTAAATAAGTTCACTGACAAACTATTTATAAACAAATAATATAAATATAATGAATATTTAATAGGTAATAGTTATTGTCAAATCTATAACTGCTTTGAAAATGTGTATTTTTTAAATTTAATTATAATTTGTTACTTGAAAGAAAGAAATCAAAAATTATTCTTATGTAGTCCACTAAAAATTTTAAAGATAGAATACCATTCTATCAATTGTCATTGAGTTAATATTGTTTTTACATTACCAATTAACTGCATATTCATAAAATCAATAATTAAATAGAGTAAAAATTGGAAATAAAAGATAGAATAGTATTTTTTGGATTCTGAATAAAATATAACTTCTGTCAATCTATCACTGATGATTATCAAAATGCTTTCTTATTGCTAAATCACTGTATCCATTAGAAAAGATTTAAATGGAAGCATCCATTATGTCCATGACTTTGGTTTAAACCTGGACAGAGTGAAAGTATAATTTTTTTTAGCTTTCCAGATCATAGTTAATTCAGCTAGTCATAGTAATGGCAGATGCATTGACAGTAAAAACAAAAATTATGAATATCATATAACATAACATTAATTATTGGTTGGGGGGCATCTTATTCATAAGAATGAGTTAATAATTTATTTTATTGCTAGTGTCCATCATACGAAACATTTCACTGTCAGCAAAACAAAGGCTCCACAATCTTAAATATATTATATTTTTTGCTCTTTATCTGATTTTTCTTTTAATCTTTTATATATTATAATTTTCTCCAGCATATATTACTTCCAACTCTAAAAATACACCCATTCTATCTAAGGTTTGTTTATTTTTTTTGTACTTCAGTATTTTCCACTTTCTTTACCCAAATTATATTTTACCTTAATTATTCAACTATACATTCCATTAAATCATTATTCTATATGCTACACACCCATGTACTTATAAAGAGTAGACAAATAATGGGAAGATATGTGCTAAAAAAGGAAGAGCTTGAATATAATTCACAACCTTTATGAATTATTCTTATATTCTTATTCTTGTAACGAATACTTTCATTATATTGTCAAATAATTTCTTTTTTTTTAATCTCTTTTTTTATGCACCCCCCCCCATTTTTTTCTAACATCTTATTATTCCTCAGTAATTAATATTTTTTTATTTATTCTTATTATCATTCCAACTATGCATACGCAACTCAAAATGGTTTAAGTCAACCAGATTTGTTCTTACTTCTAACTTTAAATTTATTGAATCGTTTCATTTATTATTCTAATATTTTTATCACCAGGCAATTAAATTTTCAAGTATCTAAACCGCATTAGCTTGTTCTAAAACTTCTTCCTGTCATTCAAATTAAACTGAAATGTATTGATTACTATTCCAAAGTTTCTACAAATTTTATTTAGACTGATTGACTTTTGATAAGCTCATTTTAAATGTCATCAAAAGATATTTAAGCAGTAATCCTTCTCATTTCAATGCCAATTTTATCTTTATTAATTTAGTCACATTTATTAAGATATTACTAAAAAAAATAGTTATAAGGAGGAAAGTCTGTCTTCACTCTACTTATATTTATTTATTTTTTAAAAGAATTCTTCAATATTATTTTTAGAGGAGGTTTTTTTTTTTTATTTCTTGTCCTTTCTCGGAGTTGGAATTGTAATAGTCGTTTATAAGTGACTGCTATACTTATATATTTATAATTTTTTAAAAATCTTGTATATATTTTTTAATAGTTGTTTATTGCTCCAATCGTTATAAATCTATATCTTTCATAGTTCTTCTTTACTTAAAATAACCAAAAAATAACTTCATTCATTCCATCAATAAGTTTTTTTAAAACCAGTGAAATAAATATTATTATTTCCTCTTTCTTTTCTATTCTAATGCAAATTGTTTATAAGTGTATACGTGTCTAGTCTAGAATAAAGTTATTTATTCTATATTCTCAATTAATAATTTAATTTTAAATAACATTATATTTACTACTGTTAAAATACTGTCATTTTATTATAATAGGCTTTTTTTCAAAAGAAATTATAATTATTAAAGAAATTCTACTGACTTAAAATATCATAAAGTGATTCTCAATCTTTTCAGGCTGTTGCCTTTTTTGCGTTTCAGTGCATTCCCCAATACTCTCTTTTTAATATATTACCCTTTTAATCCCACTTGCTGGTTGACGAAATATATTAAAAACGATTTTCACTAAAAAAATTAATACTCTTTTGAAGATTAAAAAAAATATTCGTAATTTAATTGGGAAAAAGTATTGTGTTTTTAACCAATGACAAAATATTTTAAATTTCTTTTAAATTTTATATTACATCAAAATAAGCACATATTAAAAAAAAAATTTACATTAATCTTTGCTGGCGTTTTCCACATTGTTAAGACACAAAAACATCTTTTTATACGTAAGCGCATGTTATAAATTACATCAAAATATGAAAGAAACACAAATGATATAAATCTAATGAGAAAAAGCACTTGAATAATGGTAATAAATTTACAAGTGAATTAAATATTATAAAAAAAATTAAATGTAAAAAAGTTGAACGCATTACGATTTGAGAATAGATTTAGGTCTGTAATGATTTTTTTACAATATACATTGCTAATTTATAATATTTAATGTAAGCTTGGTGAAAAATTAGTAACTTGTTGACGTCAGGTTAAATACCCATAAGCTAAACCAAAGTCGTAAATCTCCATGTTCAATTATTTACATAAGAATTCTTGATTTGGTTAAAATTTTTGATGTAGCTTTGACAATGACTGTCAATTGAAGATAATTTTCTGAAAGATTTTTTTTTGGAATTAAAATTCTTAATAAGAATTATAAAAATCTAGTTTTACATCAACATTATTTTGTAGTTGAATAAGTTCTGCCTCTGCAAAACATTCACTAATATTTTCACTTTTATAAATGAATTTATTACCCAGTACTGAAATTTTTTAATTAAAAAGTATTCAAATCTTTCCACAATATCTTCATGCAACTTTTGTAAATGATTCACAAATATCAATAGTATATCATCAGGTATTTCATTTTGTTTTTATATTTTGAACAAATTTGGAAGATAATGTAATACATATTGTCCTATGTTGGGTTTAAATAAAAATAATTTTGATATAAACATTGTTTGAAACTTCCTTTAAGGAGAGTAATATTCTTTCCTTGTAATTGTAAATTCATATCATTGTTATTCAGATTATTATAGAAGACATTCTGCCTATGTCCAAAAAAATTTCACAATGATTTAAAGAAATTTATAAAAGAATTTCAAGAACTTACCCATTGATGAACAGTAAACTTCAATGTAAAATATTAAAACTCAAAACTTCCATTATCAACATAATGCTTTCAAAAACCATTATTGTCATGTGATTTAATTTTGTTAACAGTAATAACATCAAAGAATGTTTTCAAAGATGATAGTAATCACACAATGCAAAGAACATTAATAATATTGACATAATTATTTTTAAATATGCTCTAAAGAACATTACAGTAATTGTCATTGATGACATTAATAAGTTATACAGGCAATTAAATTTTTAAGTTGAATTCTTTGATTTTAAAAAAAAGTTCAATAAAATGAATAAAGTCTCACTTTTTGTATCCATTTCCAAATATTTTGTCTCATTTTTTGTATCCATTTCATAATATTTTGTAGAAATTTAGTTCATTATTGCATAATATTGGCTCATCTAGCTGTCATGTGAATTCCATTGTTCATAAAATGTCACATATGTCTCCTTTATATTATTTATCATTTTATTTATTCACATTTAAAACATAAGGTTTTTTAAATGGAATTGGTTTTTTTATGCTGTTTGTTGATTTATGTAAAATTCTGTAATTATTTCAGAAATTTTAAATAAAATTAAATCTTCACCAATTGTAGAAAGGGGATAGGTTTCCTAGCTTAGTATTAACAGTGAAATATTATTTTGCTATAAAAGATACAAAAATTTGATAATATTGGGCCTTACTCAAAAGTACTATTAAGCTTTGAAAGGAAAACAAGTTATTATTCTGTTGTCTGGATGGATCTTTATATTAGCTCATTTGAAAATGTTATTTTATAATTATTTTTTTTGATGCTTATAAAACACCATATTTTAAATATTCTACATAATAGTGCTTTATTTTTTTCTAGGACTTTTATCAATATTTTATCTAAAAAAATAACAATAAATGAAATAAATTATAGTTTAGTATTAAATTATTTAATAATAAATATGTAATAAAAATTAAATTGTGTTTTTAGTGTTCTTAATTAAATACGTTGACATATCGACAATTATGAAATTGACATTATAACAATGGTACCATGAGAAATTAATGATGTATTTCAGCATGCAGCATTTTAAAGTAATAATTATGCAAATTTAAATGAAATATTATATTTTTTATCTGAGGTAAAATGAAGTTCAGTAGCAGCAAGACTAAAACAAAATTATTATAATTTCTGATTGATATGAGTCCAGTCTCCTCATAATACATTAATGTTTTTTATAGAAATAATAAGATTTTACTGCAATGTAGTATTTTAAAAGCATATGCATATGTATATGTGTAGAAAAATTGTCATCTAATTGTGATAGATTTTTACTTTGTGTTTTAACATCAAAAATAAGAACTTCATTTATTTTATTTATACATTTTCACTAAGTATATGATTGTGCTTTTCTTGTTAGTCAGAAAGATAATCTTCAATATATTTGTAAGTGTTGGTGGCTAGTGTTTAGCATAGTTGTCTTAGAAGCTGGCCTGGGTTCACTTCCCAGTCAAGGCATTTGACATATAATATATATATATATATATTTAATGTTCTAAAATTCATCGCATTAATAATTTATTATTACTTATATTCAAATTATTTAGATGCTTTGTCAGTCAATAAAAAATTTTTTTTTCAGTTAGTGTTGATTTGGATGGGTATTGTCTTAAGAATATCATTATCATCAACCATTATCAATCCACTGCAGGATGAAGGTCTCTCCAAGTTCAATCCATCTCTTCCTATCTTTAGCTTCTCTTCTCCACATCACCCCTGCCCATTTTCTTATTTCATCCATCCATCTCACATGTGGTCTCTTTCTGGGTCTTTTACAATCTCTTGGAATACAGTTCAAAATTTAAATTGTCCATCTATTATCATCTCTTCTAGCAATATGTCCAGCCCAACTCCACTTCAGTCTTTTAATTTTTTCAATGAGGTCAGTAACACCTGTTTGTTCTCTTACCTATACATACATTGCATTTTCAATATCTTCCCAATATGCATCTCTCCATACTTCTTTGATTGATTTGAAGTCTCTATATTGCTCTTCTATTAAGTATCCAAGTCTCAGATCCATAAGTAAGAACTGGCAAAATACATTTATTAAAAACCATCCTTTTCAAACACATAGGCATATTTCCTTTTAGTATCAAGTTATTTCTGCCAAAAGCACTCCAACCAAGTTTAATTCTATGATTAATTTCATCCATTATGTTTCCATATGTATTAATAATCTGACCAAAGTATTTATAACTGTTAACTTCTTCCAACTCATCATAATCAATCTTTATTTTCATATTTTGAGAAAATCTATTAAACATTACTTTAGTCTTTTTAACTTTTATCTTTAGTTCTACCTTTCTGCTTTCATTTGATAACTCCTGCAACATTTCCTGCAGTTCTAAAGTATTATTTGCAAAAACAACTACATCATCTGCAAAATCTAAATAACTTAAATAATCTCCATTTACTTTTACTCCTTTAGATTCCCATTTTAATCCACAAAATACTTCTTGCAGCACTGCTGTAAAAAGTTTTGGAGATGTGGAGTCACCCTGCCTTACACCCTTTTCAATGTTGATTTTCCTACTATCGTTATGTAATCTAATTGTTGCTGTTGCATGTTTATAAATATTCTTTAAGATATGACAATATCTTGGATCTACACCTTGATGACCCAATGCTTTAATCACTGAAGAAATGTTTATAGAATCAAATGCCTTTTCATAATCTACAAACCCTAAACATAATGGCAACTCACATTCATTTGTCCTTTCTATAACTTCTCTCAATACCTGGATATGATCTACTGTACTAAAACCACTTTTAAATCCAGCTTGTTCTCTTGGTTGATGAAAATCCAGTGTTTTCTGTAGACAAGTTCTAATTATTTTAGTAAAAAGTTTGTATAAAACTGATAAAAGACTGATAGGTCTGTAATTTCTAATATCTTCTTTATCACCTTTTTTAAATATTAATATTAATACTGCATTCTTCCAATTATCTGGTACATCTTTATCATTTAGACATTTGGTGTATAACTTTGCTAAAAAAAATTCTATTTCTTCACCTGCTTCTTTTAATATATCACTTATAATTCCATCATTACCTGAAGCCTTCCCTTTCTTCATAAATTTAATTGCATGTCTCACTTCCTCATTTAAAATTTTGGGCAATTCGAAAGATATAATAGGTATAGGAGGCACTTGTTCTTTATTACTATATAATTCTTGATAGAACTCTTCTACATATTTCATGATGTCATCTCTCTTTTTAGTAATAATGCCATCTTTTTTTCTTATTGCAGATATAAATTTCCTACTAATACCAAAATGATGTTTTATACTCTTTAGACTTTTATTCTCTTCTACAGCTTTCCTTACTAGTTCACAATTATACTCTCTTATATCATTTTCAAATCTTTTCCGAACCATTTTACAAAATTCGAGATATTCAATCTTTTTTAATGCATCATTGTTGTATATCCTCATATTCCTTCTTTTCTTCATAAATTCTCTAGTCTCAGTAGAAATTTTATTTGTCAATTACTGCTTTTCTCTACCAGCTATCTTTGTTGCAGTTTTTAAAAGTGTATCAGTTATTTGTCTATTAATATCATTCAAATCTGAATCATGTTCAAAATCAACTAATACTTGAAACCAATCTGTAAGTTTTAATTTAAATTCATTAGCATGTTTCTGAAGATTAGAAATATCAACTAAATATTGTTTTTCTTAATAATTTTTGTCTCTCTAGTTTTACAATAACATGTATTTTACATCTTACTAATCGATGATCACTTCCTGTGTTAAATTTATTAAGAACATTACAATCTTGAAATATGTATTTTCTGTTAGTCAAAATATAATCCAATTCTGCTGTACCTTCATTTGGATGCTTCCATGTCCATTTCCTTTTAACATTTTTTTCAAAAAAAGGATTTATAATATAAAGTTTTTCTATTTCTGCAAACTCCACAAGTCTATGTCCTCTCTCATTTCTATTACCATAACCAAAATTACCTATAGCATTTTCACCTTTCATTTGTTTACCAATTCTAGCATTAAAGTCTCCCATAACAATTTTAAAATGATGTTTACTCTGATCAAAAGCCTTTTGTACATCCATATAAAAATCTTCTACTACTTCATCACTATGCAAACTTATTGGGGCATAAATCTGAATTATCTGCATTTGGTATCTGCTATTAAGTTGTAAAACTAATCTTGCCACTCTGACCGATATACCATCAATCTCCACAATGTTATTCTTCCATTTTTTATTTATAATGAATCCTACTCCACTTGTATTTCCAATATTTGTGCCTTTATAGTAGAGTATATGTCCACTTTTTAAATCAATTGTTACTTCACCTTTTCTTCTTACTTCACAAAGTCCAACGATGTTCCATTTAATATAAGACAGTTCTTCTTCCAACTCTTGCAATCTTTCTTCACTTAAAAGTGATCTGCAGTTGTAAGTACCTAATAAAAAGTCATCATCAAATGGCAGCCGGAGTCTGCAATCAGGATTCTTAGCACGCTCCATTTTCGGCCACCAATCTCTTCCTTGGTTGGTGACTTTATAGCCTCCTGGAAATAAAAACCATGATTTATTTTTGTCTGTCATGATCATATATACTGAAAAAAATATTCTTAAACTTGGAGGTAAAAAGCCAATAAACTCACCATGCTGGCTAATGCGTGTTGGTGATCAGCAACAGCTGCAACAACAAGAACGTATGGAGTGGACATTAGGAATTTGCCCTGCTCCATTCCTTTAAGGCCTCCAAGAGGAATTAAATATATTTATAGAATTTATGAAGAAAGTGTGGAGTACTTTATCGCAATGACCTAACTACTTCAACTAAATAATTTTATATTAGTTTTCAAAATTTATTGTGTGGCTTCTATCAACATAAGACACTGAAAATTTTCGTTTAAAAGTGCACTACAATATTTTGAAAATACAATAACCATTTATAATAAAAACCAATCAATACATTCTCAGTAATATTAAGATGATATTGAGTCATAACATTTGTAAAGACACATTTTTATTAGATAGAACATGGTACGTGGCAGCCCTATTAATATTACAAAGATTACTTTAATGACAATATAGAAAAGTATGATACTGATTGCTTTCATCAGGAAATATGACTCAAATAAAAAAAATAGGAAAAGAGCTATAATCAGACAAGATAACAAATCTTTCTAAAAGAAAAAAATGCTATTGAAAATATTAAATAATGCCATGATAAAATATTGAATAAGCAGAGTACACAGTATTTTATGTATATAAACAAATTTGTGTTTTATAAATTATTTTATATAGCATTTAAAAATTTATTTTTGAAGTTTTATTTTATTTTTATTTTTTGGAATTATATTGACAAAACTCAATTATAATTTACTATTAATGAGGTTGATGATACAGACTCAAGAAGACATGAACATGGAAGATTTATTCATAAATAATTATATTACAATATATTTTTAATGAATAGCAGTAATTCAAAAAATACACCTATAGGAACTCCATTTATTGTCAATGTTTTTATTTCTGTTTATAGTTTAATATACCTTAACAGCAACAAAAATTTACTGCACTTGTGCAAAAGATTTTCAATCCACACAACAAATTGTTTTTTTTTTAATATCTATCTCAGATCTCATTTTTATTGAGATGGCAATTTATGACAAATGTATTAATAAAAAACTATTTTGGGTTATAAAATGGAATGAAATAAAGATTGTTTCAATTTAAAAGTTACAGTATGTAACAATATATAAATATATGCATTAATTTCCTGATAAGATACGAGTGTAAAGAATGTGCATGCTAATGGCATACAATTATTTATATATACATTTGGAGTTATTTTTTATTTGATGGCTGCCTTAGCAATCAAGGTAAGAAGATGTAATGATCAAGACAAAGATATATATGATCAACATTAAAGGTAGTTGGCCATTGACACCATATCAAATGTAAAACTAATGAACTCTAAACTTTTGAAAATTTATTATAAGAGAAAAACTCTTAAATTATTAATATTTATAAATAATGATAAGAATGTATTAGTTACATATTCTGTAAAGCTCATAATATTATTGCAAAAAATTGAGTGTGATATATTGTCAAAAGCATTATTTAAAATAAATGTTAAATTATTTGTATAAAAAAAATTTAAAAATATACGCAGAAAATGAACTAAAATAATTTTTGTTTAAGTGGATTCAGTTAACAGCATTTTATAATAAGTTGATTGCTTTTTTATAATCAGTTATTATAATGAAATAAATTTTCTTATTATTGTTGTCATTAGCTATAATAAGTTTTTATAAAAGAATTCATTTTACAGCCATCTTGACTACAACCAGTATAAGATATCACTAAAACAGATATGCGAGTATAAAATTAAAACTTCATGAGCTAAATTTAAATTAATTTGATTTTTGCAAAATAGAGTCATATTTAGAAAAATACAGAGTGATACACCTTTCAATTTTAAAAAAAAAAAATATTAATTTAAGGCATTTGAAAATTGGTAGCAATAATATTCACTGATTGTAATCATTGCATGCATAATAAAATGTGATAAATAAATAATGAACACTGATGAAGTCATTTGAGAGGGTTTGATGATGTCAGTCAACTATTGAGTTTGTTTAGGACAAATTAATAATAAGAATCACTTGCTTTTTCTGATATCTATAATTGTTTGAAGGAAAATAACATTAATCAATAAAATTACAAATTTATATCTTTAATAAGAGATTTGAGACAAAAAGAGAGAAAGCTAAATAATATCATGCATGATTGGCATTTATATATATATATATATATATATATATATATATATATATATATATATATTAGTATTTTCCTTTAATTGATTTTAAAGTTTATAACTGAACTATTATTAATATGATCACCAAAAATGGACAAATCATCATCATTAAGATTGTATACAAGTTTTAATAGAAATATATATATCAATGTACAACTAACATTATTGAAGCCAATTATATAGAAATCCATCATTAGATCAAATCTTGCAAGTAACATTTTTTTAGAAATTAATACTAAGTCTATTACAACATTATATATATATATATATATATTATTGTGAATATGCAAAATTAATATCTAATAAGTTTATTATTATTTATTTGTTTCAGACTATTGCATATCTATGCCCCTAGTAAAAATTATAAATGGTATATGCTTAAATAATAACGGTAAAATAATTTTTTTAAAAGAGAATAGATTAAAATACTTTATCAAATCTACTGTAGATTCACAACAATTTGATATAAAATATTATTGTTAATAGATAATAATTTAAATAAAATCTGCATACACACAAGCATTATGTCTGTAATATCAAAATATTTTTTAGATTTTAATCCATATTAATTTTTTAAAAAAAACTAAAAGAAAGTATATGTATAATTATTGGTAATAATGTTAATAACAATAAATTCTCATGAGTGAATCAAACTTTATAAAATCCAAAGTACAATAACTAGGCAGAATTTTTTTCATCTATTGATTATATTTCCTATCTCAAAATATACACTGAATTTACTTTCTCTTTTTTAATGATCTTCACAAAATAATTTATATTTTTTCCCAACTTTATTACCTTACTTCTATTTTGCTTTACATTTTTACTTTGTTTAAATTATTATTATTATTTTTTTTACTAATAACTATTTTCCAGCAGCAATGTTGGTGATAATAATTGATTCAGTAACATCAACAATTAAGTATTATTTTAAATTGGTAAGGGAAAGTAATTGTAAACTATCCTATGAATTATAATATAACAGAGGATGAAAGTAAAGATCTCTGCCATATGCCAGCTCCGTAAAACTGACAATGAAACCCTCCAGCACTTCCTACTTAAATGTCCCTTTCTGCTTGGAGTGAGACATGTCATCAACTCCTGTTTTTCCTTGCATAGGAATACCATCTTCAACCTCCAAGAATCCATGAAAACAGGGGTCTTTGCAACTATTAGATTATCAGTTTTCCTCATCTAGGCACTCTGGTTGCTCCGATGTGCCATTATTTTTGACCAGAGTGTCCATTCAGTGAATCAAAAGCTATTGGACCTAATTCACTCTCTCAAATCCACGAGATACCAAACTAGCACCACCTCCACTCCTCAAAGACACTTGGGCAATCCTCCAAGTCCCATTCTCTCAGCTTCTGTCACAGGACTCAATCATTCAAATGTTTGTGACCCATGTGGTGCTTGCCCAATGAAGACATGCATCTCAGACTGGCCTGGACTACACACTGTTTCCCCTTTCCACTTCCCATTCCCTTTTCACATGTATCCTTCCCCTCTTACCATGTTGCTTCTGAAATTTCAATTTATTATATAATCACCCCCTTGTTAACCTTTTTCTAACTATATTTGTATCTGTTTTTTTTTTTTATGAATAAACTTTCATCACTGAGAAAAAAAAATTCTCAACATATTGTTGTAAAAAAATGATTTGCATAATGACACTATGTTAAAGCATTTAGATATCTATTTAATAAAGGTTTTATGCAGGAAAGAAAATCCAAAGCTGCATACAGAAGTTTATTGCTATTGTAACCTAGAATATGCAAATACTAAACTAAATAAAAGCTTGAGTGTTGAAAATGGAATAATCACTTAACACTTTGACATTTTAGAAATGGATCAGAAATTTTTTATATAAAAAACTATACAGTCTATTGTTATAGTCTGAGACAATAAAAATGATTAAATATGGTTTTCATTATTAGGAAAATAATGCAAGAAATATCTTTGTCTATATAATCTTGTAAATAATCAATATGATTCAACATTATTAAGATACATATCTATGTCTCAACAACTAAAGCAAGGGAACAAAAATATTTTAAAAAATTATTATCAATTGCAGATATAAATTGGAAAATATGGCTGACAATATATTCTTTAGTGTTACATGATTGGAATACCAATGTTAGAAATAGAAAGAAAGGAAATACTGTTAATTAATAGGAATAAGAATCAAATATAAACCTAGAGAATTACTAATTAAGTTTTATAAATTTAATGATTGTTTTATTTCAGATACATTTTTAAAATTATTCCAAAACATCTGCACATGGACACCCCTAGTTGGAAATCACAAGAATTAAATTGATTACCTTCTTGGCTCCAAGAGATGAAATATTTCAGTATTAATAGTAAAAAAGAAAGGGGACCAGAAACACAACAGATCATAAATTACTAATGCAAATTTTGAGTGAAACTAAAAAAAAAAAAGTTTACAAGCTTTTTTTTTTTTTCTGTCATAAATATAACTTAGAATACATACAAATCACTTTTAGGAATAACATCAGAAATTGGTTTAACATTTCAAAATATTCAATGGAAAAACAGATAAATTGTTGATTGTAAGGGAAAAAAATCTGAAAAAAATTGAGAAAGATGCATTTCTTATCGAAAAAAAAAAACGAGAGAGAGAGGGAAAAAAAAAGAGAAGAAATCCAAAATTAAAAGGAATAGATCTTTTAAAGAAAGAAAATTGGAACTTTTGAAGATCTCCCAGGAAGTAAACAATATTCTAATATCAACAGAACATCACTTAACTTAGGTGTTGATGAATTAGAGAGAGTAAATATGCTCTTAATTACAATATTATAATAATATTACAAAATCATTGAAAATATAAACAATTGTGGAAAACAAATTCCATCTTTCATAAGGTTTATGAAGTCAAAAAGAAGTTTAAGGCATAAGAAAAAATGCTAAAATATACCAAAGAATATATAATAAATAAAATAATAAAGTTCAATGAGAGATGAAAGAAATATACAAAAAATATTATCAGTTCTAATTAAATAGTTTACCATGAAAATCATTAACAATGAATGATGAAGACTCATTAGTCTTGGGGTCATTTCTGTAATGATGACTTTGCGATATATATTTTATAGAACACTAAATGAGAACCAATAAAGTATTAATCAAAATTTGCTTCTAATCTGGAAAACTTGAAGAAATCAATTTATAATGATATAAAAAAATAAACAAATAAATAAAATAAAAACAAAAATTTGATACAGTAAGTAAATTATACTTTTTTTGTTAACATAATAAAAAAAAGATTATCTTGAAAATCATTCACCAAACAATAAAGTATTATATTTAAGGAAAGCTTTTAGATGTAGAAATTAGTTCTAAGTTTAAAATTAGTGACATCATTATAAAATGTAGTGGATAATTGAAAAGTCCAAACAATAAAAGAAAATGTTATACTTGTGTTAATTACAACAAGACTCAGTTTAGTTGACTATGCTAGATTGTGGATTTTTTTTTAAAACAGTAAAAAGATCTCTGAAAAAGACTGTTGTACAGTCAAAATTGTCAATTAATTTTGACAATTTAAATATAATAAAATTTTGCAATTATATTGTATTATGTGCATAGGAGAATGTTTTGATATTATTTATTTATTTTAATACTATAATGTAAAGCTTTTTTTAAAAAAAATTGAACTATTTCATTATAATCTCTATAAATAAATAGATACTACAATAAAAAGAGACTGTGGTGAGATAAATAGGGCTGCATAACGCTATCAAAATGCATTCAAATTGTATACTAACTGCTTATTGAGAAAATATAGACTGAATGAAAAAAATATATAGATTTAACTTCTACTAGAAATATTAATGATAGAATAGCCAAATATGAAGAAGATAAAAATTATACTAATAGATTTCAAAATTATTAATGTTTGCATAAAAGTGATTGCAAATTTTGCCTTCTTAGATCATTCATCATCAATATTTTTCAGTAATCAAAAGAATTTAATTGTAATGAAATATCTGAAAAAGATTTTTAGATGTAGGAGTTAGATCTTCAAAAAGAGATATTCAAATTATTTAAATATTGCATTATACATCACTTTATATCCCTCTGCTAACACTTTTTCACGTACAATTAACAACTTCCCTATGCTATTTAAAATGAATTTAAAATGACTACAAGTTAAAAACTTTTATATTGATATTTAATCTATCACTGCTAGTCCTCATAAGTTCTATGATTTCTCAAACATTTTCCATTTCACTAATAGATCAACAATTTTAAATATTTAAATTTGTTTTATTTTATTTTTAAACATTTTAAATAAAAAAGTATTAGTGAAAGTTTAGATTGCTTTATCTAATTTTCGTAAACGTACAATTCTTAATAACTGTGAATATCTTTTGAGCCTGCTTAAAAAAATATATAATTAAAATAATTACCTATGAAATGAAGACAATTTCATTTAAAAAAAAAAATCAGGTAGAGATTAAAAGGTAATCATCATAAAAGGTATTAAAAACATATGGAAATTATTGTGAATAATCAAATTATTTTATCCTAGTTATTTAAAATTCACGCATACAAATATATATAGTTTTAACTGCCTGCCAATTATATAAAATTGTATTAGCTTTTTAAACGGTTAAATATTATTACTGTACATACATACATGTACATATTATTCCGATATTACTTTTTCTACATATGTCCTGTAAAAAGATAAGCAGCTTTATCAACATGTGATGGAAGTGAAATGTCTATTCAAACAGTCTCTCATCGAGGAACATTGAAAGAGAAGATAATGGTCAAGAGAGTTCCTATTATGATGCGATAAGGGTTTGAATAATTTTCTTTTATTGTTTTACTTTCTATATATTGTACACATACACTACAAATATATATACACTAAAGTTTACATAATATTTTTTTTTAATTTACAACAATAAATGTTTTGCTATTATTAATAAATAAAAATAACTGGACAAGCATTTATAAATCTATGTAGGATGGATATCTTAATTAATTAAGAGTCATTTACCTGAAAGAAAAATTTTAAGTTTCCTAAAAAGAATTTCACTTGACTCAACTTCTAGACTTAGGTTATAGGAGAGGAGATGTGTATAAGTAAAACATGTACACTTGCATGCACATCTCATATATATATATATACACGTTTATATAATATTTTTTAAAATGTAGAATAAAAACGATAGCATTCAAAAAAATGCTTTTGCTATTATACGAAAAATATTTTTTTTAAAGAATAATACAAATATATATCAAAATCACAAAGTTTCAGATACAAGTAATTAATCAACTACTGAAAAATTGTCCACGCATTGTAATGCAGAGAAATGATATATAGAATTACAAAAAATCTGAAGAATGTTACGTGTCATTAAACTGTGGCGTCTCATCCAATGACCAACGAGTGGCATCTCCAGCTAGACTCTCGTAACTATTTCTAAAATGAATGCTGCTGGCATAATAAAGAATGCTCAGATATTTTATACAAAGGCTGCAAGTTAATTAGACTTCTTGTGATCTTGGCAATTTTGATGATTTTTGATCAGAAGGTAATAAGTCATAAAAACAAAACACCCCAAACAACAGTAAGTTCGTATCTTCTCTTTCAAACTAAAATGACTAATCTCCTCCATCATCATGTTTAAATAAAATAGCGATATTTCAACAAAACGTTTTTTTTTTAAAAATATTTTTTTTATAGCTTTAATATAAATCAATATTAGTTTCAAAACAGATTAGATCTTTTGATAGCATTAATTGAATTTAATTTCAGTCACCCTCCAGCAGCCTGGAATTTCTTTCCATTTGATAAGGTTTTCATTCATATTTTTGACATCTTCTATATACATATTTAGAAATAAAATACAATAATTTGTACATCAGGATAGCATATAATTCATGAATGACTTTTTTCAATAACTTGTTTTGTAAATCACATCTATAAACTTTCACTGCACAATAATGGATAAATGACAGAGAAATTTATATGCTTTGTGTGATAGTAAACTAATATTTTTTGGAAAAAGCCTCAAAGTAATGGATCACTCTCCCCCAAACTCATATGTAAAATAATCTAGTAATATACTATAATTTAGATTTTTATATTGAAAATATTTTTACACATATGTGAATCTTTTGAGATATAATAGGTTTATGTCTATGAAAATTTAAGTAATTGTTAAATAATAAAGCAAATCATGTGGTGTTCAAATACCAAGGTGAGCAAAACAGTCCCAATCAACCAATTTGACTTTTTTGCTACTTTTCCTAGTTATAAAATTATTCAAAAATCTTTACCTCTTGAATCTGAAACTCTCATCACTGAGTTAAACTCTCTGGACTAAGTAATCAATGTAAATACAATTGATCTATTTTGTTAATATAATCTAAAAGTTTTCTAATGATTCAGAGATGTAGACATCTTGGAAAAAAAACTGGTCATCATTTAACTCAGTGTAGTGTGTTCATATAAACATATCCATATTTAATGCCATTTTAATGGTATTTTAAATATAATTAGTGCACAAAATGAATTATAATGCTTGATTGTGACAGAATCATTATTACCAGAAAATTTTATTTACTTTGTTATACTTAACATTTTCTTACTTTAAAATTGTACATTATCATATTGACTGAGCTTGATTGAAGTCTAATGCTTGAGGACAGAGTTAACTAAATGAGTCTTGTGGTAGAATAAAATATGCATAGCATCATTGTATTTGATTTATAATTACTATAAATTGATTTATTTACACATTTTTTTCAATGTGATTAATTACTTTTAATATATATTTAACTATATGATTTACACATAGATAATAAAATATATACATTTTATATAACAAAGCAAACTGGTATTAATTGTACAAAATTCTTCAACAAAATATTACATTTTTTAAGTTTAGTATTCCATACTAATTTAATCATACAACATAGCATTGAATATATGTTATAATATGGAATATAAACAACGTGTAATATTTGTATTGTTTTCTACAGTTACTTTCTTTTAAAAAATATTATATACATATAATGGATAAGCAACTTCCACATGAGTATGTAGATAATAATTACGGCACAAAATCAAGCGTTGGTGGCTAGTGGTTAGCATAGCTGCCTTCCAAACAGCGGCCCGGGTTCGCTTCCCGGTCAACGCATTTGAAACATGGAAAAAAAATTAAGTATAAATACAATATTTAATAAATACTCGTATGGAAATTGCTTATTTGTTATATATTGTCTAAGGTATTAATTTCTTTTTTCTTTATATAATGGAAATTATTTTTATTTTAAAACAATATGTCAGTTTCAATCATGTTAATTATTAATTAAATGACTGATTATTTAAACAAACATTTTTCATATAATGGTAGGATTAAAAAAGATTTCTTATAAAAAATATTATTAATTTAATTTGAACTATAAATTGAAAATTAATTTGGAAATGTTTAACTTGATTTTTTTAATTGAAAAGTTATTTATTTGTTTTAAAGAAATTGATATATATATATTAGAATAAAATGAATTAACGTGGTTATTTTGATAGACACACATTTGGTGTCTTAGTTTTAGTAACTATTCTTTGATAAATACTAAATATTATTAAAAAAATTAATTTCTCACCGTCTTTTTTAATCTACATCAATCGTCTGCAGATCTCTCCAAGTTTAGCCCAGTTATTACACTCCCTAGCTTTTCATCGCCAGAACACACTAGTAAACTTCCTTTTTTCCCATCTATCACACAAATGGTCTTTTTCTAATTCTTTTACATTTTTTGGTAATTTAAAACATTAACTGACTACCTATTATCATTTTATCTAGCAATTATTTTATTAAATTATTTTAAGGGTGGACAAAACCCCACATTTCATAAAATCTTATAGCAGCTCAAAAACAATAAGAATTCCTTGTAGATATAGTTTTTATCATTGAATGAAATGTAAAAAATAAGATTTCAAGAAAGATATTTTTATTCATTATGTAATTAAAAACAAATAAGATAGATATTTTTCTAATAAAATAACGATTTATAATCAACCCCGATATTTTTTTATTTCAGAAAATATTTTGATATTTAGCCTGCCAAATGAACCTCAAAAAGGAAAGTTTATATTAAAGCAGATTATTTTTTATTCTATTTATTTGTCTACATTTTTGAATAACTTCTATTAAATAATTTCAACTTATTGAATAAACGTTTAATAAATTTAATTGTAAATGGCATTTACTTCACTTTTCTTTACTTACTGTGATTATTATAAACTCGTTGCAAACGAGTTAAGAAAAGGTAAACTAGCTTTTCTTAACACTCGTTTGCAAACAGTTTATAATGATTAATAAATTTAATAAAAATTATTAATCACCACAAGTTGATATTGACTCTTAGTGATTGTATACACATATTTACAAAAGTGATATATCATAATATTTTATTTTTCAGGCCTTTCAATGGCACATGTATTATTGTGTAAAATGCATAATCTTAATGCTAACTACTTAATCTTTCCAAATTTTGTATGCTTTTTCAATAAATTAAAATATTTTATAATATAAACAAATAAAACAATTTCAACTTATTATTTATATTTCAAGCAAATTATTTGGTTCTAATTTACTCTCTAGTTTTCTCAAATATTTTCATGGGCCTAATATTTTAAAAACATCAATACTTTTTCTATATTTGTTCTTTAGTGTTGAAATAAATATATGATGTAAATTTTTTTAAAAAATGTGTACATATTATGCCCCTACATATGAATATGTTTTATAGTATTTTCATTGTAACTATATTAATAATCTTACTTTGCAATGAATTTATTGATTGTTGTACTTCTTTGTTGTCCATTAATAATTCAAATAGACAAAAACAGTTTTAACTGTCCTAATAAGCATTTTCAGGTATTTGTCATTTTTTTCTATAAGTTGGAATATTAAGTATTTATAAGATTGATGATATTTTTGTATATAGTCATGCATCCATATTTGTATTCATTTAATATAGACTTCCTCACTAATTATTCATTATAAAAGTTAAAAAATAAGATGATAGTATGCAACCCTGCCTAATTTATTTTTGATAAGGTGAAGTTAACCAGGTTTACTGTGGCCTGATTTAACTGTGTTTTCTAGTTTAAACAATATTTTATATTAAAACAATGATATATTATAATATACCTACTTTGTTAAGAACATTTAATAATTTTCCATGGTCAATTGAATCCAAAAAATTATTGATTTTTTTTTCTATTATTGATTTTTTCAATTATCCAGAATTCCTGTCTTTGCTGAATGTATTTTATAATATCGCAGTTCTCGTTCAATATAATTTTTCATAAAACTTTTAACAGAGTGTGCAGAAATAGTTTATGATTATTCTATCCTTCATATTATACTACTAAAATATCTTTAACATCTTTTTATATTGTTGCATTCTATTCAGATGTTACTAATAAGAAAGTAACAAAAAAAATAAACAAATAAATCAAAACGTCTAAATATAATGGAAATAAGATATTAAAAATACACTTTTTTGAAGATAGATAGATAAAAAAGTAGACTCCAATATAACTTCAAAGTATTTTTAAGTATTATAAAAATATATATGTTTAATAAAAGAAAGTCATATCATCTAACTATGAAACATAAAAGACTCATCAAATCATTGTAAAATTATTAAGAACTAATATAAATAATATGATTATATATATTATATTAGTGTCTACTACTAAAAAACTAGTAACCATCACATAAAAATCATTATTACTGCAAATCACAACACAAAATTTTATTATTGATATTTACAGTTTTATAAGTAAATAATATTTTATTTCTACAAAGCAGACGGTATTGAAATAAACTGAGAGAGTGCAAACCTCTCAAGCGTTTGGCCAATCAGATCACAATACTGGGACAGAAAATTTAATAAGAAAAAAGTGGTTCCACTCTTTTCTTTACTTGTTTGTCTATATATCCAAGCCAGTCCAAAGTACTTAGATCTGCCAGCGTAAATCTTAAATATCTTCACACTAAACTCACCGAGTTCTAATTATAAACATACAGCGTGAAATCTTTCGATTTGCTATGCAGTAGTTTTTAGATGTTATAACTTGCAGCAATATATGTAAATAATATTTTATTTCTACAAATGCAGACAGTATTGAAATAAACTGAGAGAGTGCAAACCTCTCAAGCATTTGGCCAATCAGATCGCAATACTGGGACAGAGAATTTAATAAGAAAAGAGCGGTTCCACTCTTTTCTTTAAGGTATATGTATATAATTTAAGTATAAATCTTAAAAGATGTACTATATCTATTACCTACATTTTACACATTATATGCTTGTGTTTATTAGTCATGAAACAAGATCCATATGCATAACATTATTTTTCCTTGCTCCATTGTTCCTCAAATTTTAATTTTATTGTATTGAGCACCAACAAAACATGGAGGACTGACAGAATATTTTCCCACGTGGCTAGTTTTTTTTTAAATATTAAAATAACATATGTCACTTTACTATCTATTTTTTCTTTGGATTAATTAAAGATTTGGCTACACTTTTATTGAGAGCAATAATTCCTTAATGATGAGTTTTGTGTCTTGAACCACTAATACATGTAAAATTTTTCAAAAGATAACCACATTAAATTATATAACATATATATGCCATGCATAGTTTGATGATAGTGATTGGAAAGCATATATTGAATTGAATGGCAAATTTTGATTAAATAAAATGTCAAAGAACTTTATCAGCAAATAATGCTTTTAAATTTTCTTAAGATAAATAAATCTTGAATTATGATTTTAAATATATATTCATTTATATCATTTATAAAATTAAAATCAAGATTATTACATACAAAAAAAAAGGTCTATAAATATGTAATTATTTTTATATTAACATTCGTTTTGTACATGTTAAATGTAATTACTATAAAATTAAAATTATATATTTATATAATAACATTTATGTCATATATATAGAATTAAATGGCTATTAATGACTAATTGTTGCAATAAAAATAATAAATTATAATGGTGATGATATATTTTATAAATAATTATAATTTTTTTTATCTTCTTCAACTGAATACTGTTTAAATAGGGGTACAACAGAATTGGATTATATTTTGATTAACAGAAAATACATATTTCAAGATTGTAATATTCTTAATAAATTTAACATAGAAAGTGATTATCAATTAGTGAGATGTAAGATGCATGTTAATGCAAAACTAGAGAGACAAAAATTATTAAGAAAAACAATATTTATAGTTGATATTCCTAATCTTCAGAAACACTCTAATAAATTTAAATTAGAACTTACAAATCAGTTTCAAGTATAGGTAGATTTTGAACATGATTCAGATTTGAATGAAATTATTAAGAAAATAGCTGATACACTTTTAAAAACTGCAACAGAGATAGCTGGTAGAAAAAAACAGCAATTGACCAATAAAATTTCTACTGAGACTAGAGAATTTATGAAGAAAAGAAGGAATATGAAGATATACAAAAATGATGCATTAAAAAGGATTCAATACCTCAAATTCTGTAAAATGGTATGGAAAAGAGTTGAAAATGATATAAAAAAGTATAATTGTGAACTAGCAAGGAAAGCTGTAGAAGAGAATAAAAGTCTCAAGAGTGTAAAATAGTATTTTGGTATTGATAGAAAATTTATATCTGCAATAAGGAAAAAAGATGGATCTATTACTAAAAAGAGAGTTGACATTATGAAATGGGTAGAAGATTTTTATCAAGAATTATATAGTAATAAAGAACAAGTACATCCTATATCTATTATATCTTTCAAATTGCTCAGAATTTTAAATGAAGAAGTGAGATATGCAATTAAATTTATGAAGAAAGGCAAGGCTCTAGGTAATGATGGAATTATAATTGATATATTAAAAGAAGCAGGTGAAGAAATACATTTTTTTAGTAAAGTTATATACCAAATGTCTAAATGATAAAGATGTACCAGATAATTGGAAGAATGCAGTATTAATATTAAACTTTTAACCGCTAATTATATTATTGGTTGTATGAGGTAAAAATCAAATCTTTTAATTGGCCAACTCACAAACTGAAGACAAAGCCTATTGTTAAAACACATTCGCCTATAATATTAAATTCAACTCAGATACGTTTATAAAAAGTATATTACTAATTTTTCAGGTTATGAAAGAGAACGAAAGTTCTTTCAAAAATAAATTGCTATTTATTTATTATAAAATATTCAATTTCGGCAAATTTAAAAGCGAATGTCTAAACAAAAAAGTGCTGACGCAAATGCTTTTTTTGAATTTTACGTTATGGAAAAGTAAAGATTTCTTTTTGCTAAATCTTAAATATTTTTACTAAAATCTTCAATATTTTTCGAAAATAATTTTGTTTTTTTAGTATATTTTATTAAAAAACTATTTTAATTTCTCAAATTATATTTTTTTAATACTTAAATTACATTCAAAATGAAAATCTCAGCGTTTTTCTTTATTGTCTTTGATCAGACGGTTTCTTTGTTCTTTCCAGCCAATCAGAATGTCTTTTTCAGCTGAGAGCTGGCTGACAGCCAATCACCGACAAGGTTCTTTCTTTGTTTAGTTTTAAATGCAGTTTTTTTGATTTTTTACTTGTAAAATAATTCGGAAGAGGGCACCATCTTACAGAACTTTTAAAAACCTAATCAATAACTGTCAAACGAATATTCTAGCATTAAAACTAGCAGAATTAGAGTGACATCAGATGTCGATGAGAGACCTCATAAGAGGCGGGAAAAGGGTATTTAAAAAAGATGATAAAGAAGATATTAGAAATTACAGACCTATCAGCCTTTCATCAGTTTTATACAAAATTGTTACCAAGATAATTATAACTCGTCTACAGAGAACATTGGATTTCCACCAACCAAGAGAACAAGCTGAATTTCAAAGTGGTTTTAGTACAGTAGATCATATCCAGGTATTGAGAGAAGTTATAGAAAGGACAAATGAATATGAATTGCCATCATGCTTTGGATTTGTAGATTATGAAAAGGCATTTGATTCTATAAATATTTCTTCAGTGATTAAAGCATTGGATCATCAAGGTATAGATCCAGGATATTGTCATATTTTAAAGAATATTTATAAAAATGCAACAGCAACAATTAGATTACATAATGATACTAGAAAAGGCAACATTGAGAATAGTGTAAGACAGGATGACTCCATATCTCCAAAACTTTTTACAGCAGTGCTGCAAGAAGTATTTTGTGGATTAAAATGAGAATCTAAAGGAGTAAAAGTAAATGGAGATTATTTAAGTCATTTAGATTTTGCAGATGATGTAGTTGTTTTTGCAAATAATACTTTAGAACTGCAGGAAATGTTGCAGGAGTTATCAAATGAAAGCAGAAAGGTAGAACTAAGGATAAAAGTTAAAAAGACTAAAGTAATGTTCAATGGATTTTCTTAAAATATAAAAATAAAGATTGATTATGATGAATTAGAAGAAGTTAACAGCTACAAATATCTTGGTCAGATTATTAATACAGATGGAAAAATAATGGATGAAATTAATCATAGGATTAAGCTTGGTTGGAGTGCTTTTGGTAGAAATAACTTGATACTAAAAGGAAATATTCTTATGGGTTTGAAAAGAGAGGTTTTTAATAAATGTGTTTTACCAGTTTTTACTTATGGATCTGAGACTTGGACACTTAATAGAAGAGCAATACAGAGACTTCAGATCACTCAAAGAAGTATGGAGAGATGGATATTAGGAGTAACAAGAAGAGATCAAAAATGCAATATATGAGTAAGAGAACAAACATATGTCATTGATCTCATTAAAAAAATTAAAAGACTGAAGTGGAGTTGGGTTGGACATATTGCTAGAAGAGATGATAATAGCTGGACAATTGAAATATTAAACGGTATTCTAAGAGATTGTAAAAGACCCAGAAAGAGACCACATCTGAGATGGATGGATGAAATAAGAAAGTCTGCAGGAGTGATGTGGAGAAGAGAAGCTAAAGATCAGAGAAGATGGTTTGCACTTGGAGAGACCTTCATCCTGCAGTGGAATCCATCACTTGAAAACTTCATAGATTAAAGACATTAGTAACTTATAATTTTTTCTAGTAGCCCTTCAAAATGTATTTCCATACAGGGGTTTGCAATGTATATGTCATCCCTAATAACATCCTTTATAAAAAGTAGTTAATATTGTTCAATAATTAGTATGATTTGAATATTATAATTAAGAACTTCAATAATGCCTTGTAATTTATTCAAAATTGTTACTAAAATAGTCACTATATACAAAATAAAATAATAAATAAAAAGTGAATGAAATACTAAATTCATTATAGAGTTAAACTTGAGGTACATAAGTCAGTAGTTTAGAGTCAGTGCAATGTTGTATTATTTATCCTATCTTTATAGGTTTTGAGGGCTCATATTGCTTCATGCTACTATGACCGTAAATTTAGTAATAGCTTCACCAACTGCTGCATTTGATATGCAGCTCTGAAATTTACATTGCAATAGTGTATAATTGGCTTAAAAATTTGTATACTGTTAAAATATTTATTTTTAGCATTTGTGTATTTTTATTATTATTAAAATGCAGACAAGATATTGTAGAAAAATCTAAATTGGGTCATAATATTTGCAAAATATGTTTATTTTTGTCTCATATCACCTAATTCAAATATTGGACCCAAACCTCAGCATACCAAAAATGCAGATAATTCATGATATAAATTTACACAATCATGAGCTATTTTTTTGATCAGAATATATGTTAGTTTCAATAATATTTTTTTCATATATTTTTTATCAAATATAAATTCAAATAATAATTAAAAAATATTCTAGTACGTGTGCATGTGTGGCGCAACTGTTCCCAAAAGCTCAATTAAAAAATATATAAAATTAAATACTTACCATTGGCCCCCAATAATGTTCATTCAAAAACTATAGCAGTATAAACATGTATTTTTTCCATGTAATTTTTAGGACAAATAAACTTCCCTTAACAATAAAAAAACTGAGAAAGACAAAAAAATTCAACTTACTTGATCACAAAAATTATCATAAAATTTTTATTTTTTATTGTAGAAAAATAAAACTTATATTTTCTAAAATTAGATAAAAAGATGAAAATAAAGGTTTAAAAAGTCCATGTGTAGGCTGTGTAGATTATCGTTAATATTAAGCTTAAACTGGATGTTTATAATTTGAAAATTTTTGCCAGCATTATGTGGGCGTGAAAACGAATAGGTTAAAAACACTATCCGAAATAAGATAATTTATTTTCCCATTTATAAATTTACTTAAAAAGTACATTTAATATGATAAACAAAAGATATTTTTCTCCAAATATTTTCCATATTTTTATTTTGTTTTCCACAATCATTATTTAGTATTCATTTGATAATTCACTTTTTCTTTCAAAATAAAGATGTTTATAAATCGATTTCCTTTTTATTAAAAATGAAAAATTTTACCAAAAATTATACATTTGATTAAATATTTAAGCAACTTGCATTCTTTTCTGAATTATAATTATATAGTATATTACATAAATAAAATATAAGCAAATATTTCTTTATTTTTTTAAGATCACAAACAGAAATTTTTACTATTATTTTTTAAAAAAAATCTTATTTATATATAAAATTGTAATAAAAATAATAAAGTAAAATGGTGAGAAATACAAAAATACTTTTACTTAATATTTTAGCCTTCAATTGAAAAGTGTTTAAATGTAAATTTAACAGCAGTAAAGTCATTATATTAGAAGCTTAGAGTCCTGAATTTTAATGTTTGCGCACTGTCTATTAGTTAATCATATCTTATTCCTATTTATTAAAATTATTATCTTAAATTTTTTTATGGTTTACCTCCTCATGAAGAATCTTGTATTTTTCAGATTAATGTCAAAATTACAATGAGAAAATAAAACAGCACCCTGAATGGGGTATTAAATTACAGAGGTGTAAGGATAGACAAAAATCAAGACTTAAAATAACTACTCCATGCCTGGATAAAAAAATATTTTATTATAATGCTTTTTCATGGGAATAACTTGCCTAAATTAAAGAAAATACTATTGAAATTCCATTGTCCAAGTCGTGGACTATCAATTACATGCAATAGCAAATTATTGATTTCATGCTAGAAAATAATTGGTTTAGATGAATAAACCAATATTTATATGGATTTTGTAAAAAAGATAATTCTTCCACAATAAAATTTATAGTTTTAAATCTGAGGTTATGCTGTTTAAATAAAAAAATATTTAACTTCTGGTAATTATATAAAAATTTATATTTTTGTCTGTCAAGTACAAATTAACACACACACACACACACATACACACACATATATATATATACAAATACAAAATCATTAATGTTTTAGAATATAAGTAATTTTCTTAACTATTAGTTTAAAAGCTTTTTAGTATTAGTCAAATATAGGTGTAAGTGAAAGGATTCCACATTCACATACAACTAGAATTACTTAAAAAGAAATTTGTTTTCAATTACTTAATAATTTTATTGTAATCCATGGATGATATGCACAGAGAAATTGTTATATAATTTTGTTTTTGCCTAAATTTGATGAGAAAATATTTTGCTATATATATATAATAGCGATTATCGTAATCAAGTATAGATATTAAAAAGATAAGTTCAAATAATTTTTGAGATGATTATATTAAAAATGGAATAAACTAAAATCAAGCATCAAAATCTGATTCTTTGTTTCACTTTTCATGATGTTGTCAAAAAAAACTCTTTTTGAAAAAAGACTATTATATTTTACTCTCAGACATATCCCCTTGCAAAAACTTTAATTTTCATTTCATTGGTATATCTCTGAAATAATATTCAGAATAAAACGAGATATTTTCTCACAGTAAACCTTGCTCATGTTTAACATAAATATTTTTTATTGAAATCTGTTATTCTTCATTCACTTCAAATGTCTAATTCTGTAAAATCTCAGCCTTATAATTTGTAGATTTTATATTCTCTTATTCTTCTCCTTCACTTTCTTTGCAACTGTAAGGAAGATAGAGCTCTGACAAAGACTACTGGACAGTCGAAACTGTAAGAAAATAAAGAAGGTTAAGAAAATGACTTGCATTAAAGTGTATATGAATGAAGTATTATATATAAGTAATATATAAGATTTTATATTATCATTCATAAAAGCTGAAGAACCTATCAATTAATGTTGAAATGATACCATCCTATTTTCATTATCACAATTTTTTTTATTGTATCTATGTTATATTAATAAAAAGACATCTCTCACTTCTATGCAATAAACTTTAATATGCAACTAATTGAAGTAGTTTTAGAAAATTGGTGAATATACTATTTTTAAATTTATAATATGCAATCACAGTAATTCAGAGTCTGTGCTTAATCTAACAAATATTTATAATTTTTTTTACCTTAAAAATTATCAAGGTATTTAAAGAAAACCACATTCCTGACTTGATAACTATCCAATGCTGAAGGTTTTTCTTTTTTCACTTGGAAATAAAATACCTCAATTATGAGTTACATTTAAAATATTCAAAACCTTTAATAGATTATCTTTTGAAATGGCAAAAATAGTTTAATTAATAATAGAAACAAAGAATTTAAATATTTGCTTTCACTTTTACTCAATACAAATAAAACCACAGTTAAATATTTGATTCATGAAGAAACTTATATATTTCCAAAAATAACGGACTACAAATATAAAACAAAAACATACTGCCTAATGCTATACTAGTAATTATAAATAAATAAAAAAATCATAAAACATTACAATACTTGCCACAAAACAAAATTTTAGTAAAATTCTTTGACAACTATAGTTTCATCTATTAACAAATAGATCATTTCAAGTAAAATTCAATAAGATACATATCAACACACACACACACACACACACATATATATATATATATATGTAACAAAAAAGCCTTCCCACCATTCACTTCAAAAACCAACAGCCTTTAACATCAAAGGATGTCTTCTTGAGATTGATGGCCTCAGATTCAAGAAAATTTATTGTCAGTGTTTTTTTTCTTTTTCTTTCACTTCTTATATAAAAGATAAATCTTTGCATTGTCAAATAATATTTTAGGATCTTTATTCAATCCATGAATATACAAAGGAGTTAAGATATCCATTTTAAACTCTACTCTTATGAACTTTAACTTTTTTATTAAGACTTAATTTACTTTGACCTATATACATTTTATGATCAACTTCAAGGAATTTTATAAATTACACCAAATATAGAATTGATATCAATTGATTATTGTGAACTATTTAATAATGTAAAATAAATAATTGAAAATCATCAAAATACCATAAGCAGACTAATAAATAGTCAGTTATAACTTCCAAATTCCATATAAAATATATATTTACAAGACAAAAGAGTCAGTTACTTAAGATTTTAATAGGTTTATAAATACAAATAATAACAATCAGCTAAAAAGATATCAACAATTTTAATCTGTAGTTAAGGCAACCTCCTTTAACAATAAAGATGTCATCACCTTTATCAATGGTTTGACATGTTTATACAGACACTAAAACTTGCAACTTGACCAATGAGTATGAAATTAATAATGCAAGGAGTTTGACCAAACCTCATTAATTAAGCAAATATCTTAGTAAATATATACTTTATATGGAATTTAGAAGTTATAAATGACTATTTATTAGTCTGTTTCAGAATCTGGAAGTTATAGTTGACTACTTATTAGTCTTCTTTCAGAACAGGTTATATTTGCCAGATTACTGAGGTTTGTTTAAATTTCTTTGCATTATGAAAACACCAGTTTCCATTTTAAATATCTTTAATGTCAGCTTTACAATATATAAATGTTTTTCAGGATACCCAGCTTATTTTCAAAAATTGCCACAAAATTTATTTAATTAATGGAGTTAAATGCTTTCACTAAAACAATTAGAGTAAGATATAAATCATATTTTAGCCCCCAACATTTTTCTTATATTTAACAACCAAAATATATCCATAATGTATTAATTGCATAAAAACATATTAATTCTATAATTATATTTTATTTATAAATAGATGCAATCTTTCCAATAGAATCTTTAAAAATACTATATTTGTACCAGTTAACTGTGACCATGTGTTCATATATTTTTAATCATTCTAATAGTTTAGATATCAACATGAAACACTATAAAACTTTTTCAGTATTATTGAATTTTATTCTTTGACCAAATATAAATTTGATAATATTTTATTAAATGTAATTATTTGAATTTTTAAAAATTGCTATAAAGATTATCAAAATATTTATTTCTTGTCTTCCACTGAATTAATAGAATTATTTGTTAGTTTCACAATAAATGTTTTTTAGGTCTAGATAAAAAAAACATTCAAAGTGGCCACAATCCTTAGTACACAACTGTGTGTTTCTTACAATTTTAATCAATCAATCAGTGATGTTATTCTTTAAATATCTTTACTACTTTTGTGATTCCACAATTATTTTATTATTTGTTCAAGCAGAAAATATTACATATTTCTCTGCACTTAAATCATAACCAGGACCTTATTTTTAGTGAATCCAATAACAGTTTTACTTATCATAATATCACACTTCTGAAAAAAATTCCATGCTACAATATGATCTTATTCAAAATCAAAATTGATAGTTTTAAAAAGCTTTAATAATTGATGAAATAGCAAGAGTATCAGCCACTTTTGAAAAATGAATATTAAGTTTCTATAAATATGTTTGGTATGAGATTTATTTTTTAGTGCAAATATTAACTTGTGTCATCCTAATCTACTATATTAAACAATCTGTGTTTAGATAACATTGTTTTGAGAGTGAAAGTATTTCTTACTAAACAAAATGTTCATGATATGTAGATAATATACACGTTGAAAAAAAATTAACAGAATTTAAAATCCCTTTATCTTATGGACATAGTTTAATGTTTTTATAACCTGTGTATTAAAGTTTCCAAAAAAAAGTAAATGACATTTTATAGATACAATAAGATAATCTAATAATAAATAAATATAAGGTGTAAGACATGGTGACTCCATATCTCCAAAACTTTTTACAGAAGTGCTGCAAGAAGTATTTTGTGGATTAAAATGGGAAAATAAATGGAGATTATTTAAGTCATTTAGATTTTACACATGATGTAGTTGTTTTTACAAATAATACTTTAAAGCTTCAGGAAATGTTGCAGGAGTTATAAGATGAAAATAGAAATGTAGGACTAAAGATAAATGTTAAAAAGACTAAAGTAATGTTCTCAAAATATGAAAATAAAGATTGATTATGATGAGTAAGTTAACAACTACAAATATCTTGGTCAGATCATTAATATAGATGGAAACATAATGGATGAAATTAATCATAGAATTAAACTTGGTTGGAGTGCTTTTGATAGAAATAACTTGATACTAAAAGGAGATATTCTTATGTATTTGAAAAGGAAGGTTTTTAATAAATGTATTTTACCAGTTCTTACTTATGGATCTGAGACTTGGGCACTTAATAGAAGAGCAATACAGTGACTTCAGATCACTCAAAAAAGTATGGAGAGATGCATATTGGGAGTAAAAAGAAGAGATTGAAAACACAATATATGGGTAAGAGAACAAACAGGTGTTACTGACTTCATTGAAAAATTAAAAGACTGAAGTGGAGTTGGGTTCGAGATATTGCTAGAAGAGATAATAATAGATGGATAATTGACATCTTAACCTGGATTCCAAGAGATTGTAAAAGACTCAGAAAGAGACCACATGTGAATGGATGGATGAAATAAGAAAGTGTGCAGGGGTGATGTGGAGAAGAAAAGCTAAAGATCAGAAAAGATGGATTGAAGTTGGAGAGACCGTCATCCTGTAGTGGAGTGATAATGGTTGATGCTGCTGCTGCTGATTCTTTCTCCAAATTCTGGAACAAAAATAATGATAAAATGGATATAGTTACTGTTATTAGATTTTTTAAAATATATTAAAAAGATTATGCTATCACATCAAACTTTCTTCTTTCAATTATTAACTTACTTTCTCAAAACTTATAATCATTTATCTCTCTGGTAAGCTTTCTTCCTCATTCAACAGATTCATTAGGAAAGTTATAATTAATGTTAAATCTTGATAATTCTTTAGATACAGCATTGTCTTATATTCAGATATTTGAAGATTTAATAATAGGGAAAGTTTTCTCTTTCATTTAAATATATTTAGAAAAAAGTCTATTATCATTGTTTTATGTATTATTATTACTTGGTATTATAACCATTTTTATAACTTATAAGAGCAATCTGCCAATTTTGATAATTATCAAGATTTTGTATGTCATGCCATTTTAAATCACATTTTCATTATTCTTCATTTGTGGTGAGCATAGAAATTCCTAAATAGGCCTGCCTTTACTTATAATTATTTTCTATTCACAAATCCAGAGCTACTGTTAATTATAATGATTCATGTAAGTTCAAATGTAAGGATATTTTATTAATAAAATTGTTCTTTTAATATACACTCAAAACATTCATGCAAAAAAAAAAAAGATAGGTGATATGCTTTAAATTATTTTCTGACGTGTGTCTGAACCTATGAAAAGAGGACCTATTGACTCAAAAAGTATTGAGATTTACCTGGTAGAAAACATACTTTGTATGCATTCACATAATCATATATATTACCAAAAGGTGAAAAAATTGATAGCAAGTAGTCAAGATCTGATGAATTCTATTTTCAGGTAAAAATAAGTAATTCTATTCCATCATGATATCTATACTTTTATACATGGAACTACCCATAGACGTATATATGCACAGTCTTTTGTATCACTCGCTAGTTAGATTAATTTTTTAAAAAATATTAATTATTAATTAAAAGGTATTTATTGTATGTCTTCCTTAATATATATCTACAGTAACTATTACGCACTTTGAATACGAAGTGCTAAAATAATTAGTATTGGTGATTGGTGAAAAGCAGTGTAAATTATTGATCATTATGTCAACGTCTATGGTTTGAAGCTATTGACCTTTGCAGAGATACTCTTTCGACACATAAATCTGAGTTTCAGTAAATATATATTAATTAACTATAGTTAATATCAAGAATTAATTTTGAAAGATTATTATAAATCATTATTTATGGCTACTAATTAGAAAGGTAAGCAAATTTATATATATATACACACACATTATTATTTCTAATCACCATCTGCTTTCTATCTTAAGATTGAAATGATAGCAATTAATGAACACTATTCAGTTTTAATGTGTCAGTAAATAGTTTTTATTGAGTTAGAGAAGCACAAGTTTAAGCTATGTTGTTTAAGATTGCTCTTAAATTATTATTGTCAAAGTCATAAATAATAAAATTTATCAGGCTCTTATCTCTCTTGTAACTCATATTTTCCTGTCTGATAAGACAATGTTCACCACTTCAGGGGAAATAAACTGATGTAACAGAAGTTTTCAGAAAAATGTTGAGATTTCCCATGATTCATTACTTCGTTTATAATCTAGAGGGAGATTTTTTTTTTTTCGATATTACTAGGGTATTCAATTTGTTTTTCACAGAGCATAATTAATAAATTGATTTTATTTTGTTTATTATGATAAAAATCCTTTTTGAGTTATCAAATAAAGAAATTATACATACATAATTTTATTTATTTTTCATTTTATTTTTCATCTTTTTCTTAATTAATATCTCTGAATATAATTTATATACAAAATAGTTATTCACTTATGTTTAAAATATATAGACATTATAAGAATAGACTAATTCACACACACACATATATATATATTCACACACAATTTCATATATACAATTATATTCCTATGTATGCAGTATGTTCCCAATAAAATATGTGAGATAGTGATAAAGATTAGTCTGATAATGCTTATACTAGGGGATAGTTTATAATAGTTTGCCACTAAATAACGATTGCAAATCTTAAATTTAATTTCTTATGATTTTAAGGTGTATTTATTATCTTGAGATACAGTATAAAATAATAATCAGTTTTCTTATAGACATTTTCTTAAGTTTTTAATATGTCAATATAACCATCAATAACAACGCATTACCGTTGGCACCAAGATACTCCAGATTTGACGTAATTTCGCAATTCGTAATTCTGAACGCTTTAATTCATGTCACAAACTGAAGCTGTCTCTATTTTCTTTATCATGACTTTAAATTGTAATAAGCATTCTATTTTCATAAAAACTAATTTTTTTTGTTTAGTGTTGGAGATGATTAAAAATCGCAGTATATTCACACGCTAAACTTGTTTAGTTCCCAATTTATTTTTAATGAGATTAATAATCTGCTTTATTGTTTTAATAATATAAAGTTGTGATATGTATTAAGTGCTTAGAAAGGAGCATTTGATAAAGGTTAAAACCTTTCTCTAAAAGTGTTTAATAATATTATAATTGTTAATAAAAATTCTCAACTAAAATTCTATAATATATTTGCAGTGAATATAATTCCAGCTAGCGAATGCAAAATCTTAGACTCTTTCATCATCAAGCTTTATATGTACATACTTTAATCACTTATATTTATATAGAGTCGCTCTAATTTATTATATTAACAAATTTATTTATTTTTTCAATTTTTTTCCAATATTTTATTGTTTATTTATTGGTCAAAAATAATTATCTTGAAAGATATAGACTTGAAAATATTTTACCCTTCAAAAATCCAAATGAATTAATATTACAAAAGTTGTCATCTTTAAATGGCGCTATAATTTATTGTTATTTCTTTCAAGCCTATCTAATGAAGCTGGGATTTATTGTTTTATTAAACTAAACAAATTTGCAGTCTTTGTTGCTTGTCATCTATATTTTAAAGACACTTTCAACATTGTAAACTGGGGTTATTTATTTTCACTGTTTCATTGACTCTTTCTATAGCGTATGGCACCTTATATTTGCTCTTCATAATTATCTTAACATAATTAGAATGGAATTGAATTCAGACCTTCACATTCCTTTTAGGTATCTGCTTTATCCTATACAACAAATACACATGACCACATACATGTGAAATAGATAAATGATCTTCAATATATGTATTTCATGCTGAACCAAGCAAACATTAGTTATTCTGGATCATCATCTCCCACACACATATATAACCAGTGCTTGGTTTACATTAAAATAGGAAATCTTCAAACTTTAATGGACAGGCTGCAATCCTCTCCATTCTCCAACTCTTCAGCCATCCATATCATTGGAAATATGATAGCGATATGTTCAAAGCCATTATTTGCCAATTTTGTTGTCATACTGATGTTGATTGTAAGTCATTCTGACCCCTCATATGTACCCATTTAAATACACAGAAAAGGGATGAGCAGAATACAGGCCAAATATATACTATTTATATACAAGTTATAGTATATCTATATTAAATTATATATATTTAGAGAAGATTTGAAGCCAAACTTTCAAATTCCCATTAGTCATTCACTCAATCCTATATAATCATTACACATAACCACATACATGTAAAAAGCTACATGATGAAGCAGATGACTAAAGAGAGCTTGTAAGTCTGGATTCAAATACCCTCTAATTACATCTAACTTAAAGTACATATATTATGCTTGTATTTAAATATATAACATTCATCCTGTATTTTGCCCATTCCTTTTCTTGATATTTAAATGGGTTTAGGATTCTACATATGAGGGGTCAAAATGATTTATGATCAACATGAGTATGAAAACAAAATAGGCAAACAAGAGCTTTGAACATACCATTATCAGATTTTCAATAATATGGATGGCTGAAGAATTGGAGAGTGGAAAGGATTGAAGCCTGTCCATTAAAGTTTGAAGATTTGCTATCTTAACATAACCAAGAACTGATTATATATAAGTGTGGGAGATTATGATCTCGACCAACTGAGGAATGCTGGTTCAACATAAAATACATCTATTGGAGATCATTTATCTTTTTCACATGTATGTGATCATGTCTATTGATTTTATAGGATGGAGCAGATAACTGAAGGGAGCTTGAAAGTCTGTGTTTAAATCTCCTCTAATAGTTTAATATATATGCCACACTTATATTTAAATATTAACTGTCTTAATAATAGATAAATTAGACTGAAAAATTATGTGCATCTTTTTGAACTTTTTATTTTTAGTAGTGATATTCACCAAACTATGAAATGGGAAATTTTAGTTAAGTGATCTTTCCTAAATATAATCTGCAAAATTTATATAGCTTCCAGAGCTTCTATAAATGCTAAATATAAAAATTATTTCAAGTCTTGAATAATTCCAAAAGTTACTTTCATAATCTTTTTTTCACTTCTTTGTTAGTTAAACAATTGATCTCAGTCATAGATACCTTTTCATGGTATTGTTTTAGTATCATGCATATTTGCATTTCTTGGTGATCTTTTAATTTTTAAGAATATTTCACAAAATTTAGAATAACAGTTTGCTATTACTCCATACCAAAGCACATTTAAAACCTGATAAATCTTCATTGTGCCTCTAGGTGCAATCATGCTAGTTTTACCTTATTTCTAGAATGAATTCTTGGCATTTATACATATTCCTATCAATCTTTCAAAATTAAACTAATTCAACACGTGAATCAAATTTTGATTAATAAAATCATTTTTATAAGATACTGCACACTATTATGAAACATCATGTCATTAATATCTTTCTTAATGTTTTACTTGTCTATTACAATCCTTGGGTATATCTAATGAATATTTCAATTGATATACTAAACTTTAATGATTAAATCATACGTATGCTCTTTTTATCTCTATTCATAATGCAGCTAGTTTTTTCATTTTTAAAAATGACTTGAAATTGTGAAGTGGTATACTTTATTTATATATATTTACTGTTGTCTTAAACTCATATATTCTTTTTTTTTTATAATTTTATTATCTCAGTGACAAGAGCATGTTTCCTTTTATGCTTTTCTTATAGTTTATTGCACCATCTTTTAAACTTTTTATGGAATAATTGCTTTTTTCTATTTTTATAATAATAATATACTTTAATACAGTCTTTAATCGCACAAACAGCGTAAGCATGT